>JAUYWH010000011.1:6027019-6085702 GCA_034779795.1 Ctenopoma multispine | reverse complement strand
ATCTATCTATCTATCTATCTATCTATCTATCTATCTATCTATCTATCTATCTATCTATCTATCTATCTATCTAGACAGAGACTATCAGAATATTCAACCCACACAACCTTGAACCCTCAGTGGACTGCCATCTTGTGGTGAAACTAAATCACACACACCAGCCACTTGAATACAGGAATTATTTATGATAACAACAACCTGTAACTTCAAGCAAAGCCTATATGATTAGAATCTACCAGTACAAACTGGACAAACTGGGGTTGACATGGCAAAGTTTCCTCTTTAAACCTTTTGCCTCGACTGTTAGTTAAGTTTATAATTTCGCATTACATATATGTATACATGTTAAAAATGTTTTACATCCGTTTAAGCACAAATCGCATATAGATGTTTTGTATCCACCTGGAAAATAATATAAAGTCCTACAACACCTGTCCTTTTCCAATGGGCTCGACCACCATGGGGACATGCGCAGTTAACAGTCCCGGTGCCAGAAGACCATCGAAAGTGATGGTCTTATGTCCACTGCTTTTTACAGTGTATCGTTCCGCTGGTACTATAATGTGACGTTTTCATCAATAGCAATACAATAAATTTTTATGGCACTGAACGTTGATTGCATTATTTATTTGCATATACAGGTGTCACCAAAACAGTGTTACATTGCATTTATACGTTTCCAGGAAAAATATGAGAAACGCTAAGCGGAGGGATATCGTTCGTCTTTGCTGGTGGAAATCGGGGAGAGCGGCAGTCCGAGCGCGGCGGATACAGAACGATAGTTTCCTGTCTGCTGGTCTGGGTAAGTGAAATGGTCTGCTTTTTTCTGAATATTAGCGAAATGTTTTATGTTTTTCACATTCTTATGTATGCAAATAGATGTCGAACCGGAGAATACAAGGGAAAGAGTGTTTTTTCCTTTTACAGTCCGTTTTTATTGTCTGGTAAACTGTTTGCGAGATGCGCGAGCGCTTTCTTTCTTAGGGGGAGCTAGTTGCTAGCTAGCGGTTCCTATTATGTTTTGCAACATTTAGATTATATTTGACTTTTGTGGTTTATTGAGCGCATGAATAAGCATCTAATTGCTCCAATAATAGACTAGTTCCCGTTTGTGGCGAAAAAAAAACTGTTTTTATTTCTCAAGTACTATTAGTGTAGAAACATTGTGGTAGCTGATGCTGGTAGTGATGTCATCATTGTGCGTCCGTTAAAAGTCATGGTTGTAGATCACTGTTAACGGTTTCAGAGATACTGTACTTTTGCTTTAAAAGTGCATACTTCTTGATTTGCTGTTCAGCAAATATGTCTTTGTTACTAAAGTTAGATCAAGCCTTTTAATCGCTTTAAGTGTCAAAATCAGTGTCAGTAAAATCTTATTTCCTCTATTGTTTTAGTGTACATGAGATCACACTGAGATCTGTGCAGACTGGTGTCTGCCCACTTTCCACACAGCAGTCCACTCTCTCAGCTGCCACCATGGCCTTTGTGCCAACCCCCAGCCCCACTGTGGTCGACCAAACCACACTTATGAAGAAGTACCTGCAGTTTGTGGCAGCACTCACAGACGCTAATACACGTAAGTTTGCATACATCAAAGTGCATTTTTATATATGAGTAACCTAGATGGGTATCAAATGTCTGGCACAAATAACACACTTATGTGTATTTATCACACCTATAGTAGCAAATGCAAATGTTGATTGGATAATTAGATGTAGTATGGATTAATGTAAATGAAACTTCTCCTGTTTGGGTATGTGTTAAGTTAAATCAACAGGTTAAATATTGTAATATGTTTTGTATAACAAATAAATATAATTTAAGTAACAAAATTAATCATAGATTAATTATCTTTTCATTGAAATCTGTTCTGCTTAGTGTCAGCAAAATAAATGATGGTTTAGCTGAGGTACCTGTGCTCAATATGGGTGATGATGAGAGCGATATGCTTTAGTCCAGACAAAGGTACTCGTGTGTGGGAGAGTGTTTGCCTGTGTGAGTGTGAGTGTGAATGTGTTTTGATGTACCTTTTTCATCAATCTGGACGCTGAAAGTAAAACTGATAAGATCTGAGAGTCCCTGCTGAGCACATGGAGATGGCCATGAAAAGTTGAGCTGTATCATTAGCAAGTGTGATTAATAGCATCACTCTGTCCTTCAACTTCTAGCTGATGAAACTAAGCTGAAGATGATGCAGGAGGTCAGCGAGAACTTTGAGGTGAGTTTGATGAATGTTCTATGTGAGTGATGGAGAGGATTCATTTTTCTTTGTCTCTGCTGATGGATTTTTAAGAGGTTTTATGGGTCGCACTAATGTGTAATTCAACTTAATGTAGGAAAAATACTCTTTGTTCTTGTGTGCAGCAAAATAAGATAGCCAAGATTTAAGCAATAGACAATTTGGTTTAAAAAGTGCAACACTGAAACATGGCTGTTTGGGCTTGTTAATTTCAGAATGTGACATCTTCACCTTCATACTCCACCTTCTTGGAACACATCATCCCTCGCTTTCTCACATTTCTTCAAGATGGAGAGGTGCAGTTTCTTCAAGAAAAGCCTACACAGGTATGAGGCTAACGACAATGCCATTGGCTTCTTCTTCTTTCAACTGTTTGTATCTATTCATCAATATTAGACAACTACACAGAACACAGAGTAGTGAAGTAGTCACTTAAGAGCATAAGATACTGTATAGTTAGTTGGCATTTGACATTCACAAACTTGATTGCTAAGGTTAAAATCCTATATATCAAGCTCTAAAATGATTTAACATCACTAGATCGTTTTAATTTACATAAAATCAATATGAGACTGTTTTCTTTTTTTTTAAATTATTATAAATTCCGTTAGCAATTGAGAAAGTTGGTGCTGGAAATCATCCACCGCATCCCAACAAATGAACACCTTCGTCCACACACCAAGAACATCCTGACTGTGATGTTTCGCTTCCTCGAGGTAGGGGTCTTATTCCTGAAAACACAGCATTTTACATTTTATTGTTTTGCATCATTCTGTTTATTTGCAGAGCAGGATTTAGTCTAAACCCCGTTCAAGTTCTTAGGTTGTTTCAGTTTTTTTATTATATTATGAGTATTATGTGTTTATTTTGCCTTACTTTCTTACAGCTAATTTCAATGGGACAAAAGTAGAGAAAGAAAATTTTAACCACAATCAATCCAACCAATTGTTAACCACATGCCAAAGATTTGTTTTTTAATTTACATTTTAAGAAAAATAATATAATATGCTGTCTTTATTGTTGTGGCACAAAATGGCAAAAATAGCAGATGAAGGCCAGTATTGGACAAAAGAAAAATAAAACGTTATACGTGCAGTTTTTTCTTATATACAGGAGCTATTGTTTGTTCATTTGATATGTATGTTTTTCCCTGCCTTATTTTCCAGATTGAAAGTGAGGAAAATGTGCTGATTTGCCTTCGCATCATTATTGAGCTGCACAAACAGTTCCGCCCTCCAATTTCTCAGGAGGTAAAAATCTCAGTTGTACTATTTTCTCCCCTATTTGCTTACTATTTCCTGTACTCAGAACGGTTATCTGTTACCTTTGTTTCCCCTCACTCTTTATGAACAAGTACTTTTTTTTCGACTAACATGTTTTTCATAATCACCCCCCAGATTCATCACTTTCTGGACTTTGTGAAGCAGATTTACAAAGACCTTCCTAAAGTTGTTGTAAGTACAACCTAAGTAGCAGGTAGCTGTGTTTTTTTGACATTTGGAATTTGGGTTAAAAGCACTCAGTAACTTGCCACCTTCTCTGACCTTCTTTTATTCCACCTTTCTCTGTTTTTTTTTTTGTTTTTTTTTCCTAACTCAGGCCAGGTACTTTGAGAACCCACAAGTGATAGCAGAGAACACAGTTCCTTCCCCAGAAATGGTCGGGATGATCACTTCTGTGTTGGTTAAGACTGCACCTGAGAGAGAAGACAGCGAAACACGAACAGTAAGCTCTCCAGCAGTTTGTAATAGTTTAGATCTCCACTCTATAGTTATTATTCAATACCTTTACAGTACTGTCTATAACCACTTGATGGTAGTGATGCACTTTGTTGGTACGCTATAAGGAGAGACAATAAAACTACAGTTAACCTGGCATAAAACATACAGAAGTATTACATTATGCATTTTTAAGGCAGATACCTTTGTAAGAAGAGACATGATGCAGATAATGTGAGATGTCCCAGTTTGCCAATGTTGACTGATAAATTCAAGGGACATCTCACTACAGATTTACTATCCTGTGCAGTCAGTGTAGTGATGGTGCACTCAGCTTCTCTCTGAGATACTTGATCCTGTATTTTTTGAGTATTAATTTCCTTAAAATGTAGTAACACAGAGTCAGTACTGGAAGCACAGTGTTAAACTGGTGGAAAACATTGAAAATGTGAATTTTTGCTTGGGAAATGGAATCAAATACAGCAGCTCCAGCATTATGTGTCCAACATTAATGTCACTAGGGAAGTACAGATTGAATATGTTTCTCCTTTTGTTTCTGCCTCTAGCATACCATCATTCCACGGGGGTCTTTGTCTCTCAAGGTGCTGGCGGAGCTGCCTATCATAGTGGTTCTGATGTATCAGGTAATTGAAATACTCATGGACACCTCTAAATACACAGATTTTGTATAACCATTGGTAATGTGGATAAATGAAAGGAAAAAGGCAAGTGAGTTGCTAGAAAATAGGATACCTGCTTTTTCTCCTAAAAATTAAATTAAGTATGAAATTTGCAATGTACATGCAAATGAAGTGATGGCAGTGAATGACAATGGTTTGTGTAAAGTCCTCCTTTTTGTGAAATGTGATACCGTTGACTGGATTAAGTCATCTGCATTTCAATTACAGTTGTTAAAGTTCTGGCATATTATAATATGTAAAAATGTAAAATAGGACTTTTTGGATTGAATCCATTCAGCTGTAATTATGTGTATGTCTTACAGTGAGAATAGTTGGTCATTAACTGAGATGGTGTGTATGCTCTTCTCCTTTTAGCTGTATAAGCTGAACATTCACAATGTGGTGTCAGAGTTTGTTCCCCTCATCATGAACACCATCATGCTCCAGGTGTCTCCACAGGCCAGGTAAATCAAAACATCTGTGCACAGTCATGTATATGTGTTGTGAAAGTGGGTCTCAGGTAGGAGTTTGAGTTTACCCCTCAAAATTAGTTTGGGCATGTTTAAGAGAATTTATTGTTTATTTTTTTCCCTCTCTCACTCTAAGTTTGTTGATGGTATCGCTCGTCACTTTGCTTGCCAAAGCTGGAGTTAAAATCCATTTGGGGAAGTTCAAATTGTAGAAATTGGCTTAGCAGGAGGTGAAACCTCTCAGGGTAAGAGGAGGGTTGTGTTAAGCATTCCAAACAGGAAGGAAATGGAGCAGAGTTAATTTAGAAAAAATACCTCACCGGTCTCTGGCAGGTATAGAGAGAGTTCCTTCCTAACGTGCTGTAACAGCTGTGACGCAAACAAGTCACCCATGTAGAGTTGACTCCCATATGTAGACCCATAATTTCAGCCTCTCTAATTGCCACCTTTAGCAGATGTACAACATCATTAATGTCTTTCATGGGACTAAATAGCCTTTGTATGTAAATCGTTCTGTTTCCTTTACAGGCAACACAAGCTTTATAACAAGGAGCTGTATGCAGACTTCATTGCCGCACAGATCAAGACTTTGTCATTTCTAGCCTACATCATCCGAATCTACCAGGTACACCTGTTTGATAGATGGGTGTTGCAAAGAAAAAAAGTTGTCAGTCATAGTAGAAAGCCTTTCACTTCTTTTTTTCTTATCGGTATTCAGCAATGTGGTATATATACTTGGTATAAAACTTGTTATCAATCTCAACATTACCTACTCACAAAGATCTCTTGAATGTAAAAATGCCGATGTAATTAATCAAGCAGACATGTTTGGAAGGTTAGTTTTTTCGATATTGTTTTTTTTTGTAGCCGTCGGGAAGCAGAATGCAAAATAATATTCCTTGATATAAAGACACAAGGAGAAGAATAAATAGAAGAATAAAAGAAGAAAGATAAAACATAGACTTAAAAAAAAACTTTTTAAAAGGCTTTACATTTACTTGAGTTATTCACTCAAGATAAGAATAAATAGCACAAATAGCTTCCTTTGAGGCTATATCCTATTCTGACATTACGTGCAAACATTATCAGGAACACAGTTCAAATTATAATACAAATGCAGACAAAGGGCACAAACATTAAAAACCACTGACACACCTAGAATAATTCTATTAATATGGGAATTAGTGTTTGTTTTATGTTGTTACAGATAAACAGCAAAATGTGAAATTTTAATTAAACCAAAATATACTGAACACTAGATTGCAATATGAGGCAGGTTTAACCAAAGTATTTGCATTGTATAAAAAGTATTTAAAAAAAAAACATAACTTGCCTCAGTTTGCAAAAACTTGCCAACGTACTTGTGTTTTTCATATGTTGAATGTGTGTGTGTGTGTCTCTCCACCTTATCAGGACTTGGTCGGAAAATACTCTCAGCAGATGGTGAAGGGCATGCTGCAGCTGCTGTCCAACTGCCCTTCTGAGACCGCTCACCTCCGCAAGGAACTGCTCATTGCAGCTAAGCACATCCTAACAACTGACCTACGCAGCCGTATGTGTATATATATAATATAATATGTTTTATATTTCACACATTGTTTTTTTATTTTCATTGTGTTGTTACCTCAGTAAAAGTTGTACATAATTTACACGTCTGAACTGACAATTTTCTTTGTCATAAAACTGTAGCTTTGGGATAACTTTCTGCATTATCCTGTGAACTACTTCTGCTCCTGTGTCACTCATTGTCTCATGTATTAATATCGTGTTTTTCAACACATAGTTATGTATTCCCATCAAAACAATTTTTCTGATGCACACCTGAACTCTTAAATTATACCATATAAATGTATCTTGTTGTATTTCAGAGTTTATTCCTTGTATGGACAAACTTTTTGATGAATCCATCCTGATTGGTTCTGGCTACACTGCCCGGGAGACTCTTAGGTTAGTTTTTTTGTGTGTATACTATCAGATCTCATTGCAGTCAGGGCCCTCTCACTCCCTCCCTCCCTCTCTCCCTCACTCTCTGTCTCTTTCTTTGTTCATTGCTCAGCCAGGTACAGGTTAAGTGTCATAGCATATTAATAGGGCAGTTCTCAGTGCTGGAGAAATTGTCAGGGAAGCTGATGGCAACACTGCAGCACAGATCACGCTGCTTATACATGTGCATCTCCAGAGGGTAGGCTGCACCCTCATCCTCCTTTAGGCTTCTTTTAAACCTCTTTGGCCCTCTTCAAATGCCAAACTAGATCACCTGATCAACAAAGTAGCTGTCATTTCACATTAATATTACATAGGATACAAGACAGCTGGATGAGACCTGGCAGGACTATCAGTATCACTCATTATCTCAGCTTCTCTCTCTCTTTTCCCTTCACATATGCTACTTTCAGTTGTATCTGCAGCTTTTCCTTCCTTCAGCTTTCAAAATCTCTCCTTTTCTGAATGAGCCTATCAGTTTTCCCCACCACTGAGTCATGAAATATGATTGTAACTGTTTAAAATGTCACACTGACATATCTCCTTCTTTCTAGACCCTTGGCCTACAGCACCCTAGCAGATCTAGTGCACCATGTTCGTCAGAACTTGCCCTTGACAGATTTATCCCTGGCTGTGCAGCTCTTCGCCAAAAACATTGATGATGAGTCACTTCCCAGTAACATTCAGACAATGTCCTGCAAACTGCTGCTTAACCTGGTAGACTGCATTCGCTCAAAGTCAGAACAAGAAAACGGCAATGGTCGCGACATCCTGATGAGGATGCTGGAGGTAAGCTGCACTGAGCTCGGAAAAAAAAAGGCACTGATATATATTTGATACGCACACAGAAATGTTGAGTAACCCCCCCTCTTTCGACTTGTAAATCAGGTGTTTGTTCTGAAGTTTCACACCATTGCACGGTACCAGCTTGTCTCCATCTTCAAGAAGTGCAAGCCCCAATCAGAGATGGGTGTGGTTGACCCAGGGGTGTTACCTGGAGTACCAGCCACACCCACTCCATCTACCACTCCTGCCATTCCACCTCCTGCTCCTCCCACACCTGTTGCCACGGCACCTCCACCACCACCAACTCCCTTTGACCGACCTGGTGAGAAGGAAGATAAGCAGACGTTCCAGGTGTCAGACTGCCGCAGCTTAGTCAAGACGCTGGTGTGTGGCGTGAAGACGATTACTTGGGGCATAACATCTTGCAAGGCCCCTGGAGGTGAGAAGACGAAGATTCATGTTCAGTATTCTTGCTTTTATTAGGCAATGTCTTTAAAAGGATATAGCTACTGTGCTGTGAAAAAGTACTTTCCCCCATCCTGATTTTTTATTTTTCAGCCATCATCAAACAAAATGTAATATTACAGAGAGAGTAAATTCAAAACTCAGTTTTTAAATAATTATTAAGTTTAAATAACTGTCCAAACCTGCCTGGCCATATGTAAAAAAGTTATTACCCCCTTAGTCTAATAACTTATTGTTCCACCCTTGGCAGCAACAACTGCAATCAAGTGTTTGCAGTAACTGGCAATGAGTCTTTCACATGGAGGGTTTTCTAGTATGAACAGCCTATTTAATGTCATGCCACAGCATCTCAGCTGGATTTAAGTCTCCTTTTTTGGTCAGCAGTGGCTTTTGCCTTGGGACTTTAGCATAGATGCCATTCTTCCCCAGTTTCATAATGTTGAATCATGAACACTGACCGTAACTGAGGCCTGGAGTTTTTTAGATGCTGTTCTGGGTTCTTTTATGACCTTCTGGATGAGTTGTTGTTGTGCTCTCGGAGTAATTTTGGTTCAACGCGTTTTCTCCATAATGGCTCTTGATGTGGTTCACTGGAGTCCCAAATCCTTAGAAATAGCTTTGTAACCCTTTCCAGACTGGTACTTGTCTATTACTTTGTTTCTCATCTGTTCTGTTGCTTCTTCTTTTAGTGTGCTCCTCTTTGTCAAACAGCTTCTGATTAATTGATTTCTTCATTCAGCGGGTCTCGCAGTAATCAGGCCTGGGTGTGGCAAGTGAATTTGAACTCAGCTTTTCAAAAAGTGGGGTTAATCACTGTTCATTCATCATTTTGTTGGGGGGGGGGGGGGGATTACTATTTTACATAGGGCCAGACAGTTTTGGGCAGCCTATTTCCCTTACTAAATACAATCATAATTTTAATACTCCATTTTGTATTTAGTCTATGTATCTCTGAGTAATATCAAAATTTGTTTGATGATCTAAATCATTTAAGTGTGACAAATATGCAAAAATTTTGGATGGAGGCAAATATTCTCACACCACTGTACGTGTCCAGCACATAAATGAATCAGTGATTGTTGTTAGAATTCCTATCTATATTCAATGTCTAACTTCGTTTTTTTTTTTACTAACTCCAGAGGCTCAATTCATTCCTAACAAGCAACTTCAGCCAAAGGAGACACAAATCTACATTAAGCTGGTCAAATATGCCATGCAGGCCTTAGATATTTACCAGGTACTAATTGAAGATCTATCAGTATTTTTTACTTGTGCAGTAATAATTCAACATGAAATGGTCTTGGAGGGGCAATTGCAGGTAAAAATACCCCAAATCCTTCAGCAGTGCAATGTAACATGTTTCTACTGATTAGGTGCAGGTTGCCAATAACCAGCAGACATACATCAGGGTGGCCAACTGTCAGACTGTACGCATGAAAGAGGAGAAGGAGGTTCTGGAGCACTTTGCAGGGGTCTTCACCATGATGAACCCCCTGACATTCAAGGAGATTTTTCAGACCACTGTGCCGTACATGGTGGAGAGGATCTCCAAGAACTATGCACTGCAGGTACATACTATCTCACACATAAACAAGAAATAGGCTGTTTTGTATATAGTGTGTGTGTATTTTTATCATTCAGAGAGTCAGTGTATACCAATTCAGGTAATAAGAAATTTAGTGATAACTCATCATGTGTTTGAAACTGTTTCTTGTTCCCTGTTGTTTCCTAGATTGTGGCAAATTCTTTCTTAGCCAACCTGTCAACGTCTGCTCTATTTGCCACCATCCTAGTGGAGTATCTTCTTGAAAGACTGCCAGAGATGGGCTCCAATGTTGAACTCTCAAACCTCTACCTCAAGCTTTTCAAACTAGTCTTTGGTTCAGTATCACTATTTGCTGCTGAGAATGAGCAGATGCTCAAGGTAAATGGAGTTTTTTGTGCATTCTTAAGAGATTAGTGCTGTTTAAAATATTATAAATATATATACACTACCAGTCAAACGTCTGGACTCACAAAGAAATAAACATGTTTTTGAAAGAAAAGCATATTTTATGTCAAATTGATCAGAAATACAGTGTAGACATTGTTCATATTGCAAATGACAAAACCTTTGAGGTGTGCGTTTGTCTGTGTGTATATATAAAAATATAAATATCTCCCTGTTTCCTCAGCCACATCTCCATAAGATAGTGAACAGCTCTATGGAGCTGGCCCAGTCAGCTAAGGAGCCGTACAACTACTTCCTGCTTCTCCGCGCTCTCTTCCGTTCCATTGGTGGAGGCAGTCATGACCTGCTCTACCAAGAATTCCTACCCCTTCTACCTAACCTGCTACAAGGTAAAACATCTCCCATGTTTCCACTGAGATGACACAATCACTGCAGCTGATTGTAATTATTGTTGCTTTCCTTGCAATATCTCTTCATTCCATTAGGTCTGAACATGCTGCAGAGTGGCCTTCACAAGCAGCACATGAAGGATCTGTTTGTGGAGCTATGTTTGACAGTGCCAGTTCGTCTGAGCTCCTTGCTGCCCTACTTACCCATGCTGATGGATCCGCTTGTGTCTGCCTTGAATGGCTCTCAGACTCTAGTCAGCCAGGGGCTTCGTACCCTGGAGCTGTGCGTGGATAACCTACAACCTGACTTCCTCTACGACCACATCCAGCCTGTCAGGGCTGAGCTCATGCAGGTGGGGGATTATTATTCATCATTACCTGTCCAGAACAATTTTGGCACTTTTGTTGACAATAGTGTAAACAGATACTAAGAAGATAAAGTACTATAGTAGCACTTTTTGCTTATGTGAAGGTAGAAGCTAAAATCAGCTTTATAATGTGTTCGGTCAGTCTCTAGATACCACAGGGCAAAAAAATCTTTTCCTGTCATGGGGGTCAGCAGATTTATGATGGCATGGCCTGATATCTACTGTGATAGGTCAAAACATAATAAGTTTACTGGGGTAGGATGAGGTGGCATATCTGCATTCAAGTTGTCAACAATGGGTCATGGTCATGGGTCACCTGCACATATCCAACAATATTAAACACTTCTGAACACTTTGAAATACTGCTGAACTGTGGAAGTGTCTCATGTCTGAACTGTTGAATACATCTTTATAGAAATCCTGACTGTTTATTGATCAGAATGGATAGAAATTATTTATAATAATAACCAGCATTACTAGTAATGATTTGTTAGCTACGTTTGCCAGCATTATCTTTTAAATTATGCATTTCATTACCCCTGCTTCTTCTTTTTCACACTTTCCTTCCAGGCCTTGTGGCGTACCCTCCGTAATCCAGCAGAGAGCATTTCCCATGTAGCTTATCGAGTCTTGGGAAAGTTCGGAGGCAGCAACAGGAAAATGCTGAAGGAGTCTCAGAGGCTGCATTATGTCGTGACTGAGGTGCAGGGGCCCAGCATCAAGGCTGAATTCACTGACTGCAAAGCATCCATACAGCTACCAATGGAGAAAGTAAGATATGATAATGTTGAGACATGGTGCTTTCTACTTTACGAAATGATTTGCAGTTCTCAGAAAGTTTTGGGATGATTTCCATAGTCTAACACTGTTTGAAACCAGTCTGAAGGCCCTTTCTCCACTTTTTACCCTTGTATTTGGATTTTAGAGAGAAAGAATTAAACGAAAAGAACTTGATACTTCTCATTATTGTTCTCCAGAGAGAGCAATATATCTTTGTCAGTAGTTTGTGTGAGTGAGGAGATGTGTGTGTCCTCCAGGTAATTAAATTCATCTCCTGTTTCTTCTCATCCCCAGTCAGTAATCATCAATCTAGTGTGGGCCACCATGACGGCATTATTTACTCTAACTAATGGCTCCTCCTTCTATCTGGCTATCCGTCTGTGTTTTTGCCGTTATGGGCACAGGCACACAGACACACAGATTCACATGCTGCACACCCACATGAGCAAGCTGAAGGCATGAATCTGTATGATGCCCATGATGCAGCCATATGGCTAGCTGGCACATCGAGGGAAAGACAGCTTATAATGCTGTAAGGTAGACACCAAGCACTATTAACAGTCTAGGTAGTACAATGTGTAAAAGAATTAAGTATTTTTCGCTGCATATTTCTGAATTTTTTTTATAATGCCCTTTTGCCTGATCACTTCATAAATATTATCCTGTAAGTCTGTACTCTTAAAAGGCTAAAAAAGAAAAATAGAACACTTTTCAGAGTTTCAGTCCAAACATTAATATCATATATCTACCTAATATACCTGTCATACCTAATAAACTGGCAGGTCTACAATTCAATAATGCTGTGCTCTCTGGCCCCTCATCCTTTCTGTATTCTTGCATTTTCCTCATCTTCCTCACTCTGTTCTGAGTGGCATTAATTAGTTCATTTTCTTCCTTTTAAATGCCTGGCTGCTGTGGCTTGTCAGCACATCATGTAGAAATCATAATGACCTTTGCATGGCCAGATGGCGTTTGTGTTACTTCCTGCAAATTAATCACATATATAGTTGTATATTGCAACATAATGCCCATAATAATAATGTAGGAATATTAGCATTTTGAAACACAGAAATACACAGAATATAAATAGAGATTTTGAACTAAAATTTGTGTGCAATGTTTCCTAGGCGATAGAGACGGCTCTCGACTGCCTAAAGAGTGCTAACACGGAGCCTTACTACAGACGACAGGCCTGGGAGGTCATTAAGTGTTTCCTCGTGGCAATGACCAGTCTGGACGACAACAAGCATGCTCTCTACCAGCTTCTTTCTCACCCCAAGTAAGTAAATATTTTGAGATCACAGAAAAGTGTGTTGTAATGAATCATCTTGCGGTGCATTTTTCTTCAGACTATTGGTTTCATTTTTGTCAATGATAAATATATAATGACCGGAGTAAATTTATTTGGCACTGTTGTATTACTACTGCTACCATAGATAATTACTTAAATTACTTAATCTACACAAATGACACGAGGTGATAAAATTATGTGGCAAGTATTTGACATTGAATCCACGCACACTGAGGTCTCCAGTCAATCATCCCCATCTTTAATCATTACTTAACTCAACTTGACCTTCACCTCTGCCACATGCCCACTGTTTACCCCTTCCCCCTCTGTCTGAACTCTGTCAACCCCACCCATCACACCAGCTCTGCACCTCACCTCCTCCCCTTTCCGTCAAAACACCTGCTGACATGACCTGCTTTTCAGTCTCTCATGTCACGTCTTCACCACTCTCCCCACCACACACTGCCTCATCAATTTCGTCTCAAGAGCAGGAATTGCTAATTACACACTCGCAGGCCTCCCACCCTCTGCCAGGCTTCACTGCGAGGCAGAGACACATACATGAACAGACAAACAGAAAGGAGGGGTGGTTATCGGGTGGGTTAGTCACATTACCATTATTGATCCCCAGACAGGGGCTAATGGACTTTCTCCTGTCTGTTTGTGCTACACCATGCCCCTTACACTCTCCTGTCATTATACACCAACACATGCATGTACACAAACGTCTGTGTGCACATTTCTGCAGGGATAATGAAGTGTGTCAGTTATGATCAGGGGGGCTGCGCCTGCTGCCTCCTCTTGTCAGATGTCTTGATTTGCAGTGTCCTCTCTCTCTCTCTCTCTCTCGACAGATTTTCTTTTTTTCTGTCTCTGCTGTTCCCTTCATCTTCTTTCTATCTTTCTACTTTCTTCTTTGTCTGCCTCAGTATTCTGTCACTTTAAATATTGCCTTTCAACTTAGAAAGAAAAAAGATGCATAGAGTAATTTATGAAATGAAAAGCAGCGTTGGAGTGGCAGGCCACCTGAATGAGTGATAGGCAGTTGATCTGACAACTATGCTGCCCCCCTACTTTCTTCACCCACTATTTTCCTCTTTAACACTTTCCTTTCCTCTGTGCCCCTCAGTGCACTTCTTCTCTCCCCTCCTCCTACTAAGAGCAGTCTTTTAAATGGCAATAATGAAATGAAGTGATCCATCAGGTCTGCCCCTGGTGTGTGGCATTATAAAACACAAGCTCAAGCATGGAGAAAACAGCTGCTCAATCACACCATGGCCCAGTTGCCTTCAGCTGCAGTAAATAACAAAAATACCAACCAGGGACAAATAGAGAGAGTCAGAGGAATAGAAAAGCAAAAGGAACCAAGATGAGAAAAGAGGGAGAACATTTTAGATTGCACAGAGTGAGGATTACAAGGTTGCGGCCTGCAAACAAACAGTCTTTATTTTGAAACATTAAATAATATAGGCGAATAGGCTGAACACAAAACATTAAATCAATTTTTGGGTTTCTAGTTTAAAGCAAGTGTCACTGTGAGATGCAAATATGTAATGCTAATACAATGTGTGGTTTTCTCCTCCATTAGCTTTACTGAGAAGTGGATACCCAGTGTCATCATCTCTCACCGCTACAAAGCACAAGACACACCTGCCCGCAGAACTTTTGAACAGGCCCTCACTGGGGCATTCATGTCTGCTGTGATAAAGGACCTGAGGCCCAGCGCGCTGCCCTTCGTAGCCAGCCTGATTCGCCATTATACTATGGTTGCTGTGGCTCAGCAGTGTGGTGAGGGACTTCATCTAATATTAGTTTCTATTTTACCCTGGCATTGGCATTTATTCCCAGCTTCACAGAACGATCTGTTACTTTCCATTGTTGTCCTTTTGTATTCAACATAACATAACGTTATATAAATTTAAATAATCATATATATTCAAACACACAAGTGTAATTCTAATATATTTTAATCAACATCAATATTCATATACAGTACCTCCTTCTGTCCTCCCATTCGATCCCAGGTCCCTTCTTGCTGCAGTGCTACCAGATGGGCACCCAGCCAAGCACAGCCATGTTCCACAGTGAGGAGAACGGTTCAAAAGGCATGGATCCTCTGGTTCTGATTGATGCCATAGCTATCTGCATGGCCTACGAGGAGAAGGAGCTGTGTAAGATTGGAGAAGTGGCCTTGGCCGTGATTTTTGATGTGGCCAGCATTATTCTTGGCTCCAAGGAGAGAGTAAGTCACTAGGAGGAGAGTAGTGGAGGGTTCAATTATATCTTAATGTAATAAAGATGTTGGTATTGTGCCTACTGTTTTGTCACCGTGGTAAGCTGCTGGCCATTAAGATAACTTTAAATTAGTTGTTTGATTAATGTTTTTGTTTGAGTATAGTTTTTAAACGGGAATAAGTTAATCATCCGGGCTTCTTGTCTGCATCTTTAGGCATGCCAGCTGCCGTTGTTCTCCTACATTGTGGAGCGTCTGTGCGCCTGCTGCTATGAGCAAGCTTGGTACGCCAAACTTGGTGGTGTAGTATCCATCAAGTTCCTGATGGAGCGACTGCCTTTAATTTGGGTTCTACAGAATCAGCTCACCTTTCTCAAGGCCCTACTCTTTGTCATGATGGATCTCACAGGAGAGGTGAGAGAAGGCTTTTGTGTAGTGTAATGTTTATAGCAAAATCATTTTAGAAGTGAGACCTCTACTTTCACTTCCCTACTTACAAATATTTGTGGGAGGTGCAACATATTAGTTAATGACTTTCTTGTCACACTGCTGTCCGCTCTGCTATGGCATTGAACTTACTAACCTTTAACACAGGTGTCAAACGGAGCCGTAGCTATGGCTAAGACCACCCTGGAGCAATTGCTGGTACGCTGTGCCACTCCACTAAAAGATGAAGAAAAGACAGAAGAGCTGCTGGCTGCCCAGGATAAGTCTTTCCACATGGTCACGCATGATCTGGTCCGAGAGGTCACCTCCCCCAACTCCACAGTCAGAAAACAGGCCATGCACTCCCTGCAGGTGTTGGCCCAGGTCACTGGCAAGAGTGTTACCGTCATCATGGAACCACACAAAGAGGTGAAACCAAGGACTGTAAAGTTTTCTTAAATTGCATATCATAATTTAATGCCGTGCTAGAGAAGATTTGAATGTGAAAAGCACCTCTAATTTCAATTTAAAAACAAATTAGAGGAGTTTGTACTGGACTTTTTGTGTGAAATACAAGATGAAAATGTATTTTCATCTGCATTAATTGTGTTTTCATGGGATATCATTCTCTTCAGGTTTTGCAAGACATGGTTCCTCCCAGGAAACACCTGCTCCGTCACCAGCCTGCCAACGCCCAGATTGGCCTGATGGAGGGCAACACCTTCTGCACCACCCTGCAGCCTCGTCTCTTCACAATGGACCTCAATGTCCCGGAGCACAAGCTCTTCTACAATGAGGTATGTAAGATGTAGAAGCATATGCATCTCAGACCTTTCACAAAAAATGAAACGGTGTGTGTGCATCCTCTCCCCTAACCTATTGTGTGAAAAATCAGAAGACTCTTCTTTGCTCCTTGGATCTTTGCTATTTGAAGACCTAGACTTTACCTACAACTTACACCTTTGTGTGTGATTCGCCCCTTTTTTTTGAAGCTGTTGAACTTGTGTGAGACAGAGGATGCTGCTCTGATGAAGCTGCCATGCTACAAAAGCCTTCCCTCTCTGGTTCCCCTCCGCATCGCTGCCCTGAGTAAGTAATCCCCGCTGAGCTTGATGTAGGAACTTAGCATCTTTACTCATCTTTTGTGTTCATTGCTAGTCATTCTAGATGAAGGTAAAATATCAGATTTTGAATACAAATTATTATTTTCAACCTTGGGGACATATCATTAATGGTTGTAGTACAAACTGTATTGATAATTGTTCATTTTATGTTTAACCACTGAATGAACAATTTTCCTAATATATAATTAAAACTACTAAATATTAAAAGTATTTAAATAATCTGTAGATTTTTTTTGATCAGATTATTTAGTTGATTTGATTTTTAGTTTGTTTTTTTTTATTGTCTGAAATAAAGTTTTATTCATGATCTTTCTATCCTGTTTAGATGCCTTGGCAGCCTGTAATTACTTGCCACAGTCCAGAGAGAAGATCATTGCTGCCCTGTTCAAAGCCCTCAACTCTACCAACAATGAACTGCAGGAAGCGGGCGAGGCGTGCATGAGGAAGGTGAGTGCAATATCCCTCAGTGTTTTCTTGTTGGTTTTTAATTGCTTTAAAAACTTAAACATTATGATGTATAAAAAATGTTATGCTTCACATTCTTTACAAAATATAACCATTTTATCTTTTTTGTAGAATGGACATTTAGAAAAAACATGATTTTGCATATTTCCAAAATCAAGTGTTAGACAAGTGATGTTTCATGTCCTAATTCATGTATTTGCATCATTTTCTCTTATTTTATGTTTTGATAGCTTTGTGTATTTTTTTGTTTGTTTTGGTTTCTGTTCTTTTTCTTTCTATTTTATTAGCTTTTTATCTGTATCACTCTTGTCATTTACCATCCTAGAAGTCCTTTGTTAATTCTTCCTTCATACCATTTCCCCACCCAGTTATCTTCATATGAACCTCCCTCTGCTTTATCTTACTTTCCCTGAACCAGCCCTGCCGCTATTCATCAAAGTATCCACACCACCATAACCTCTATCCATCTCACCCAAGCTCTTTGTCCCTTTTTCCTTCAATTTCGGTGTCCTTCATTTTCTTTCTTTACTGTTGTCACTCCTTTTTTCACTATCCTGTGATTTTAATTTTTTTTTACCCAGCTATTCTCTGCGCTCTCTCCATTCTTTCATCCTTGCCCTGCTAGTCCTAATGAGTGTTGCCATGGCCCGATCGATACAGGATGGAGTGTTTGTTCTCAGTGCTGAGAGGAAAATGAATGTGGCTGCCATGCATCATTCCCTCTCGTCTGTGTGGGGGTGTGAGTGTGCGTCATCAGTGTTTGGTGTTGCGTGTGTGCTTATTTACAGCGGACCATGCTGTCATTTGAGTGGCCTTAGTCCTTAATGTAGACACAAGAAGTAGTGTGCTAATTACAGTCCAGATTTTTTTTATGTGACCAGTATTTAGGGTTGTGATAACTTGGATATGTTGACATCTCATTTTTTCTGTATTATACACAGTATTTGAATCAAGAACAATGAAAACTTTAATTTATTCATATACTTTCAATTTAAAGTTATGAATGTTTCCCCGTTTTCTATTTTAGTTCCTGGAAGGTGCTACCATTGAGGTGGACCAGATCCACACTCACATGCGGCCCCTACTTATGATGTTGGGAGATTACCGAAGCCTTACGCTCAATGTGGTGAATCGCCTGACCTCTGTCACACGTCTGTTCCCCAACTCCTTCAATGACAAGTTCTGTGACCAGATGATGGTGAGGCAACACGTTATCATCTATATTTATTTAAAATGTTGCACTATTTTTAAAGTTTGAATATTGTGCAGGTCAATCAAATTAATCCTATAAACAAAGCCTTTGGCTCCTAGTTGGTGCCGTTCTTGAGCTAGACAGATGTACACAAAGTCTCAATCTTATCTCTTATATTTGTCTCTTTCTTTCTCAGCAACATTTGAGGAAGTGGATGGAGGTGGTTGTAATAACACACAAGGGAGGCCAGCGCAGTGATGGCAGTGTAAGTATACATAGCTCAGACAGCATTGAGAAATGTAATGCATTTGCGAAGCTTCCATCTGTCTCGACGTGTGTCTTGCGTTTTTCATCTGCCTTAGCTGAAATCCTGCTTGAATGCAACACAAATACAGTTGTAGCCCGTAGGAACAGGTCAATACAGCGGTCTACTGGCAATTTTTTTTTCAGTTGATTTGTCCTGCCTAAATCAAACAGATCTCACCTAAGAGGCAGAGAAATTGCTCCTCATACACACAAAGCCATAGTCACATGTAGTCAACACCTCCTCAGTGTGGCCTCCTCCCAGATGACTTGTGAGTGGCCATATTACAATGAATGATTAATTGGGCGCCAGGCAGGCGGTGGTGGGCCCAGCGCTGCGTCTCCTCATTATCTCCCGGACAGATAACCTTGTAAAGGCAGGGAAAAGGTGACAGAGAAAGAGGGGGAAATGCTGCCTCTTCCTAATGGAAATAAAGCCCATTTTCCTCCCATATCTTTTAGTGACTTCATCCTGCCCCATCTCAAAATAGTGTGTTTAATTAGATGCAAATTGGCCCTTTGTCTTTCCTTCCCTCCAACTTGTGGTCTTTGTGCATGTTGACAGCAAGGCTGGCAGTGACAATAAAAGCTGTGTCATGGGGTCAGTTAGCCAAGCCTGATAAAGATAAAAAAACTGGAGGAAGAGGGATGGAGCAGGACAGAGGAGGATGGCCTTAAGACATATAGGCACGAAAGGAGGTTTTGACAGAGAGGTGGAAAATACGGAGTGGAATAACGAGTTGTTAGGAGTAAGGAAAAATAATTCTTTGACTGAAAGGCTTTAACAAAACAAAATATCAGTTTCTGTGTTCATGACTTGGTATTTATTTTTATTATTTATTTGGCTTCAGTGTTTCTTGTTATTCAGCGAGTGAGAAGCTGTTTCTGAGGTCACACGTAAAGGTTGCTGCTGCTCTCCCATTCATTTCATCATCACCTTGTCTTATTCACTCATCTTCCATATGAAACAAAGACAGATAAGACACAGACACACAAAAATACACACATATTGCTCTGCTGACTCTGATCATTGTCTCCCATTTCGGTACAGCCTGCGTTGGAGGGTGTTGAGGTGAGATGTGACCTGGTGTTGCGCCCTCTGTTGGTGACTATGATTGAAACTTCATTGAACCAATGTTGTGCTGGTGAATTGAACCAATTATGTGGAAGTGGTGCTGTTGGAGTTGCCCTGTATTTTTGTGTCTGTGCATCTGTGGTCATCTCAGCCTTGCTCTAACCTCACATGTGACTGTTTAAAATTCTCTCCTTTTTGCTTTGACTGTGACTGCGTTTACATGCACTCAACCAAACCAGGTTTCTCAGGTGATTGAGGAACAAGTTACAATGCACTTAAGAAACCTGGTTACTGGAAATCCGCATATACATGCAGCAGATGAGTTATCTGATTTCTCCTATATCTTTGGCTGATTTTTGAAAACATACACACATTCACATATTTTAACTATACTAAGACAGAAAAAACAGCTTTTTTTCAGGGGATACAGTGTGTTTTCAGTGTGTCAGGGGAGCAGACTGACAGTAAGAGAGGCACACACAGTCACAGCGCTCCTTTTTACAGCATAAACTGTCAGAATTAAGGAAATCCACAATGAAAATTGACTTATTTCGATGTCTCTTTGTGTTGGTTTTAGTTTCAAGGCAGCATGTAATGATCTCCCCTTTTATCTAGCTGCTCCTACCTGTGAAAGCAGAGTGGCGACTGTCGACAGCCTTTGTCCTGCACATGCGCTCTTGTAAAAGCCAACTAGACTCTCGGTTATGCGTATAAATGGCTTAGTAATCAAGAGTTCTCTGGGAGAAATCTACCTCAAGAAATCAGGTTTCGCTTATCTCCTATCTTGATTACGGTAACCAGGGGTCTGTTTACATGACAATTAAGAAATTAGCTTACTCATTATAATCCAGTTACTTGAGTGCATGTAAGCGCACAGTATTACACCTCCAAGATAATGATAATAAAAGGTTTTCGAAGACTTATTTGTTTGTACCTGTGCATTTTCATTCCAAGAACTCATGAGCATATGTCCCGGTGGAAGTTTTATACCTAATGGTCACAGCTGACATTTTTATATTCATCCACGTCTTTCCACAGTGGCTGTCCATCAAGAAACTGTCCATGTCTAGTTCTGCCAGTTTTCCAAACATTTCATCTAGCGCCTTGTCGTCTCTGTTCTCTTTCTGTAGGAGATGAAGATCTGTTCTGCCATCATCAACCTTTTCCACCTGATCCCAGCTGCACCTCAGACTCTGGTTAAACCTCTGCTGGAGGTGGTGATGAAGACGGAGAGGGCCATGCTCATAGAGGTACGACATCAACCCCATTATATTGACAGACTTATTCCACTTGAGAAGTATAAAAATACATCATAGGTCATTGACAATTCAAGATCCTGTCCAAACAGCAATTAATAAATTAACAATTTTCCAAGTCCTTTATAATCATAGCAGATATTTAGTATTAATAACTCATTAAACGATCTTCACAAGAAAGTTAAATAATTTCCTGGTTTTCTTTGCCTGCCTTTTCCTTTGCCATTTTTCTTCTCCTTCACTCATCGCTCCTATGCCAGGCTGGCAGTCCATTCAGGGAGCCTTTGATCAAGTTCCTGACACGTCACCCATCTCAGACAGTGGAGCTGTTCATGATGGAGGCTACGCTCAACGACCCCCAGTGGAGCCGTATGTTCATGGTCAGTAGTAGTCTCTCCATTGACATATTTGCCATTAGAACAGCATTTTGGGTTTCTGTGATGTATTGGGTGTTTTGGGGCTCAGATAACCCACTGATACTAAATTAAAATGGATCATATATAAATTTGTATGTTTCCGTTTAATGTTTAAATGTGTTATTGTAATTGTTGATCTAATGTCATGAACGTAGGTTCTCTCTAATCTTGACCGATGTATTGTTAAAATATGTGTTTGTGTGTGTGCATATATTCAAATACAGAGTTTCCTGAAACACAAAGATGCTAAACCACTAAGAGATGTGCTGGCCTCAAATCCCAACCGCTTTGTCCCCCTGCTGGTTCCGGCTAGCACTGTAGCAACTGTTCGACCTGGGTCTCCCTCCACCACCACAGCCAGATTAGACCTGCAGTTTCAAGCTATCAAGGTGTGCACATTTTTTACTATCCCTCTGTTAAGGTATACACACACTTGATTGTGTGTATACTGATTAATGAGTAATTTCATGATTATTTAACCTTTTTTGACAAATAATGTTTTTTCTTTGTCTTGTCTGCTCAGATTATCAGCATCATAGTGAAGAATGATGAGGGCTGGCTGGCAGGGCAGCATTCCCTGGTCAGTCAGCTCAGACGAGTTTGGGTCAGTGAGGTGTTCCAGGAGAGACATCGCAAAGACAACATGGCTGCCACCAACTGGAAGGAACCCAAGCTGCTGGCCTACTGCCTGCTAAGCTACTGCAAGTATGTATGGTTAATGAAATTGTGTGAAATCTTAGACAAAGTTATTGTAAGATGGAAAATGGGTGTCTGGTTAGGTAGATAACAGTTTTCATTTTATAAACTGTTTATTATTATTGGACCAAGCATTACTCTGAAATTAACTGCTGTATCAGTCAAGTATATAATGCATTGACCTAAGTGCCAGGTTTGGATGAGGATTTCAGCTAATAACACAATTATTTGAAATATAGTTTCTCACTATAACTTACTAAATGGGATTCTTTTCTGCGTCTGCAATGAGAAATGGCACCCATACTTGTTGCATTAGGCACATAGCAGATGTTTGTTTCAGATGCTCTACAGCCAGTCATTTTATTAGTGTATGTGTTCACTCAACCTTCTTTTGTAAAATTGTAACACGCGTAAAACTGACCTATTGCCAGAGTCACACATTGTTGTGCATGATTACCTCAGTCGTACAAACATAACTATTGTTGACGTTAGAAATACTGTTACTGTTTTTAATCTTTGCATTCAACTTATTATCCCCCTGTCTCATTCACAGGCGCAACTATGCAGAGATTGAGCTGCTGTTTCAGCTGCTCCGGGCCTTTACAGGTCGTTTCTTATGCAACATGACCTTCTTGAAGGAATATATGGAGGAAGAGATTCCCAGAAATTACTCCATTGCACAGAAACGGGCCCTGTTCTTCCGTTTTGTTGAGTTCAATGATCCACACTTCAACGATGATCTGAAAGCTAAGGTACGTACACAGAAAATCAGAGCAGCAAAGTCAGTTTATGACTAAAAGCCACAGTGTACTCAAATTCCCAAATGGCATTATCATAAATGACGCATGTTGAGTGTGTCACATTCTTTATTAATATCATGAAATATACTGTATATAGCAATGGTGTGGTATTAACTATATTAAATTTTATAGCAATAAATATGACAAAAATCTGATGAATAATATTTCCCACATCACCCTTCTAATGGATTTATATATATATAATGTATAATGCTTTAGTGAGGGCATCTGATCTGTGTGACTTTTATGGTTGGGGTGTTTTGCACCAGAAGTTCTGTGTTCAAGTCAGGAAGGTCATTTTGTCTGGTTCTAGACCCTCAGAGGCTCACAGATGAATGCTTCTGTCCTCTCTACCCGACCTGCTGCTGCAAGCTTTACAATCATTTGGACTGCTTTTTAATTAAGCTCACTCTCTGGCTTTCAAGCAGCCATGCATACACACACACACACACACACACACACACACATTCTGCACAGCTGTAAGAGGCACACAACCTGGCACAGAGGAGCAACAGCACTGCTGTTAAGTACAAACAGGTCAGTGGGGAAGGCCTGCCATGGCATACTGTAGCACATAGCTGCGTGGCCACCACACACAGCGGTGCACACTCGTGCACACACATAGACGACACTGAAAATTGTGTCCAGCTCATGTTTAGTTCAGTGTTGCTTCAGCAGCATATGTGCTTAAATTCTTAGCTGTCTAGGACACTAAACCAACCATCACCCCTCCAACAGAATCTTGCTTAGATTCTTCAGATTTTTCCCTTAATAGTCCTCTTCCGGTGCACAGCAGGTGCCAGCTCTGCTTGTGAGGCAGAGAGACAGAATGAAAAGAAAGAAAAATAGAGGATGTGTTTCTGTAAAAATATGTTTGCGTTGATTGGGGCATGAGTTGTGAGTAAGAGAATGCGCGTGGGTGTTACCTCCACTGACATTTAAATAATTGCCTTTAGCATTTTCCCAGAAGCATAATATGACAGGGAAATGTGTATGTGATCATGTTTTTACTATGCCTGAAAGTTAGAGGCTCAGGCTCTTGTGTAGCATCACTTCTATTTCACTTCTAGCAAGAATCGGAGGATTGTGTAAGAAAAGAAAGAGAGACAGTGTAGGACAGCAGCAATGAATCATCTATGATAGCACAGAATGACCTCATGCTGCTTCTGTATTGCTTCTTTTGTTTTATCCAAATAGTTCTTACAGAAAACAGCTTTTGTGCTACTTTTTTTGTTCAAAAGCATTTTGACTATTCATGGAATAGATTTAAAGCGGACAAACAAACAAATGAGTGAAATTTATAAAGCAGAGTGCAACTGTTTCACATTCAGCGGCTGCTTTCTTTGTTCCCGACATGACATGCAGTGTAGCATTCACTTCTTGCACAATTTAGTGCATTGTCAATTTAGTTTAAGCTGGACATTTTTGCTTATTAGTCTACTCACAGTAAGCTCTAATCACTATAGCTGTAAGTAACCTGGTAGAAGGATAACCATCTCACTAACTCTCTAGCAATCAAGCCCTTCTGGATAAAGTGGATAGATGGAAGCAAAAAAAAAATGCTAACATAGAATATAACAATACACAACTGCCACTTGCATAGGTTAGCTATAACTGTATGACTATACTTGATAATAGAAGTCAGTCATTATTTGCACATTTATAGATGCATAATCCATATTCTGGACCCATCTCTCCTCTGTTACAGTTGAAGAGAAACCCTAGTGGCACCATTAAATAAAATCACACACTGTGTTATTTTTGTTGAAGAGTATAAACATTTTTGATTTTAGAAAATTAAGACATCGGCAGTACAAGATCTAGCCTAGTTGCTTAGAGGTATTGTATTTGCACAAATGCACAAACACACATTTCACCTAATGGCATTAGAGAAATGTTCTGTGGTCTTACAGTGATTGATGTCAGAGAATCTTAGGATTAATAGAGACAGAAGACACCGGAGAACAGACTGAGGCTCCATGGATTTTTTTGCGTCTTTATTTAGGGGTGGGTGTATTTCTGCGTGTGTGTGTGTGAGTCTATCAACCATGCTTGTGTGAATGATGTGCTAATGGAAGAACTGGAACATATGCTGCCACAGCCCGCTCTTAACTGAGCGATGTCCTGTCCTCTCCGATGATGGATTGAACAGGAGAGTTCATTAACAGATAGCAGCTTTCTTAATAAATGCAGTCGTTAGCTGTATTGTGGTTATGTTGGTCTGCATTTTATTGGCTAAATGAAGCCTTTGTTTTAATTCATGTTTCTGGTATGAATCCCTGCAGGTTTCAGGTTGTTAGTAAATATGATTTTAATCCTCCCTGCAGCGATTGCTAGAGTTTTAGATGTTATTTTAGCATTTTTCTTTTTAGTGCTTCTGGTTTCATTAAGAAAACATACAATGGTCCTTTAATGTGATCTCAATAATAGAAATACTATTTCCTGTTATTCAAATTTCACGTTTATCACCATTGTTTTGGGTTACATGTGACATTGTCTTTATGCTCAGAGTTCTTTATTCCTCTATAATGAATCCTCTCTAATGAAAATGTCCCCCCTCTTATTATCAATTTGAAAAGAACCTGTGTCCCTTTGATTTTAGAATAGATTTTTAAAGTAGATTACTAATTCATCAGCTAATAATAATGCCATGAAAAGCTGTGAAGATTTTTCTTTTATATAACTTTGAAAAGAGTACACTTGGTGATTTTACTGATTAGTCTCTCCTGTCTTTGTCATCTAAAACCTGAAGGAGTAAAGTTTTCATATTCTCCTAGTTAAATAGAAAAAATATTTAGTGATTTCTTATGAGGTAAATAATTTGATGATGTGCTTCATTTTTAATAGGTGCTACAGCACATCTTGAATCCGGCCTTCCTGTACAGCTTTGAGAAAGGTGAAGGCGAGCAGCTGCTTGGACCGCCCAACCCCGAAGGAGACAATCCTGAAAGCATTACCAGTGTCTTCATCACTAAGGTACACATGCAAACAAATACTTTATTTTCCCCTTGTCAGCATATTTCTTTTTCACATTCAGCCTGGTCGCTTCCCCCGTTTTTCTTTCTTTGTTCATTAATCAGAAGCTTTGTCTCTTCATCTGCCTTTCTGATTTGATTACCTGCTGCATTTCCTCTCGTAATGTCTTATCGGTCCAACACATCTCCATACTCTCAGTCATCATCAGCTACATCCCACTTAGCCTCATTCTCCTCCTCTCATGGTCATACAGTCACATAACTTGATCATTTAATTGTTGTCATTTAATCGATCTCTTCTTCCCTTTCATCTCCTCTATCTGTCTTTGTTTAATGCTCACCTTCCCACCACTCCCTCTTTCCATCGTGTTTCATTCATCAGGCTAGACTATAATTTGTGGTGTAAATGTCATGGTGTGACCATGCTAAAGGTCACCATGTTTGTTTGTGCTGTGGCAGATCTCATCACTGACTAACACCAGCCCTAATGGCTGATAATGGCTCTTCTACGTTCTGGTTAAATCTCATTTCCTCAGTCACCTCCCTCTCTTTGTCTGCTCTCCTCTCCTCTGTACCACCTCTTCAGGGAATCGGTGATGGGTATGATGGCTATAAGTCTTTTCGAAATAGATTATCAATAAGAGAAACAGTACATTGCTTTCTCCTGCAGTTTCATTCAAGTGTAATTTTAGAACTAAACATTAGTCAGAACTGCAGTATATTATGTTTACAATTTAGCCAAACTGTATATTCAGTACAATGTGTTTCTGCAATTTATATACATAAGTGCAGTAAGTAAAGTGAAACTTCCCGTGTCAGGTATTTGTGTGGTACAAACAAAAATATGTATCTATTATCTGTATCAACGATTCACTTAAATCCCTGCAGATACAAGAAAAACCAAGTGAATCTTTTGGAGTAATGAGCATGACTAAAAACATGATCAGACCTTCTATGTTAGAATTAAAAACAAACACAATCAATTTGACATAATAACACACAAATCACTGTGTTGTTCATGTTCATATTGAAAACATCAAGACATCAACAAAAGCTTATTGGAGTCGGGAGTTAGAAAATCAAGAGTCCAATCAATGAAACCAGATTGCAGGTGTGAGTCAGAGCCACTTTGACTTATTAAAAAAACCTCGAACATTTCTGAGGATCAGCTGATGTGAGCCATACCTCACATAATGAGATCTCAGAAGGCTTATGATGGAGATCTAGTTTTCATAAAGCTGGAAAGAGTTTAGACATTCATAAAAAAAAGATTTTTGTTCTGTGCGTACTCGCCCTTCGTGTGGGTGCCCAGCTGAGATGACTCCAACACAGAGTGCTCAAGACCCCAGAGCATCAGCTGAAAGTTTAAATTAGTCATTGGAGTTAGTTAACATCTCTGTTCATGAGTCAACCATATCCAGATTATGGAGCTTTGAGACTTTTGTGCACTGATGATATTAGAATAAAGCTGTTTGGGAAAACACACAATACTAAGCTATGCTGGGTACCAACATGCCAGCAGTATGTTCTGGGCCTGCGTTGCTGCCACTGAGTTTAAACACCTTGACATCACCAAAAGGAAAGTAATTTTAAAGTTTATTGGCGTCCTACAGTATAATGTCAGGGTGGTTATTACCAGCTGAAGATCAGTAGACATGGGTGAAGCAACAAGTCAATGACTGTACATTTCACTTCACTGTAAAAACACTAGATTTCTAGTGTTAGAAACCAACCTTTGGAGTGACCCTAATCACTTCCAGGATAAAATACAGGGTTCACAGACATGTTATTTTATGTGCTGTGGACATCATGAACTGTCACTATTTGGCTTTTCCTGAACAATATTTAATATCTATCTCATTTGTCTGCAAGGTTCTGGACCCAGAGAAGCAGGCTGACTTGCTGGACTGTCTGAGAATCTGTCTGCTGCAGTTTTCCACCCTGCTGGTGGAGCACGCACCCCACCACATTCATGACAACAATAAGTCTCGCAACAGCAAGCTGCGGCGTCTCATGACCTTCGCCTGGCCGTGCCTTCTGCCTAAAGCCTGCGTGGACCCTGCCTGTAAATACAGTGGTCACTTACTTCTGGCCCACATCATTGCAAAGTTTGCCATTCACAAGAAGATTGTCTTGCAGGTGAGGAGGAATATAATGAAAGAAAGAAATCTCAGGAAAGGAAGGAAATTACAAAAAACAAATCCATGCAGAGACAAACAAAACACTGGATTCACAAAAACTCAGCTTTGATTAAGTGAGAACAGATATATACAAGATGGAAATTGAGATCCTTGTTGTGTGAGTATGTGTTTTACTTTTCCTTCTCACAGGTTTTCCATAGCTTGCTGAAGGCCCACACAATGGAGGCCCGAGCAATCGTCCGGCAGGCCATGGCCATCTTGACCCCAGCTGTGCCTGCCCGCATGGAGGATGGCCACCAGATGTTGACCCACTGGACTCGCAAAATCATTGTGGAGGACGGACACACTGTACCACAGCTGGTCCACATACTGCATCTCATAGTGCAGCATTTCAGGGTGAGCTGATATGAAAGACATACAAAGACGTACAAATATTAGTTGATCAATATTGCACTTCACTAATCCATCACATCTGAATGTATTTATTTTCAGTATATCCGTTCATGTGGGGTGAGGTAGTAGGACAATACAGTTGAAACAAATCTTATAGGTTTCTTATTACGTTGTATGGTGCCCAAGATACACCACACAGTATGTAAGGATGGCTGATTATTGATGACAGCATGTCAGCATCATATCCTTTACATTTTATGGAATTTTGAAGCAAGATGCCTCCACAAGTAGTCAGAACTGTCACTTGGATGTACACGCACGACAGTTTGTTGCAGATGCTGCTAGCTCATAACTCAGTGTGGTTTCAGCAATTGTAGAGGACCACCAAAGAGCTATTTTTACAGATTGTCTCAATGATCTGAATTCTGACATCTTTTAACTAGTCAATGTGGCAATGTCTTGTAAAGTTGGATCATCTCGCATAGGCCAATTAATAGTTTTTATGGTACGAGTTGGACAAACTGGAGTCTTTCAACTTTGATGCTGCGCTCTGCTGTCTCCTAGTCAAAAGCTGGATCATTAACATCACTGGGCAGTGGAGCTAATGGTTACTGCCTGGTGTCTGTAATCGCCCTAATGCAGATAAATTCTCAGACACACCCTTACCAACAGTGATTAGCAGAGTCAAATAGGAAATTATCTGTGCACAATCCATCGCCATCAAAGGACCGCTGGCCTTTATGTTCTCCTTCTTCCTTAAACTTTAGAAGCTCTTTCTGCCCTCTCACTCCTTCAGCTGCTGTTCGCCGCCTGGCCAGTCAGAACGACAGTCTCTGTGCAGAAGACTGACATTTTCCTCAGCTCCCCTCTCTATCTCACTGACAGGCTGCTCTCACTGGGCCAGATGACTAATCTAATGTAATCACATCAGCATAATTACACTGGGGAGGAGATAATGACATACAGATGAGAGACTGTGTGTGTGCGTGTGTGCGTTTGAAAGATATTGTGTGTGTGTTTTTCTGTGTTTTTCTGTGTGCACACGTGAT
Source organism: Ctenopoma multispine (assembly GCA_034779795.1). Lineage (NCBI taxonomy): Eukaryota > Metazoa > Chordata > Actinopteri > Anabantiformes > Anabantidae > Ctenopoma > Ctenopoma multispine. The sequence continues at coordinate 6,056,038 of JAUYWH010000011.1, read as the reverse complement.
GGACAGGGCTTAGCCACTCTGTCATTAAGGGACAGTGAAGTCCTGCTCTATCGACTATAATTACCCTCAAAGTGAACAGCTTTAATATTCTTTGACACTGGCAACAGCCCTCAGATAGACATCTCATCTCTTGCTCTTCTCTCTGCATGTGTCTGTGCGTTTCCGAGTCCCAGTTCGGTTTGCGATGAAGATAAGTGACTCTTGTGTGTGACGCTTGAGAGTGTGAATGCTTAGGGCTAAGTATGTGTCATCATGTCCTTGAGATTAAGTGGGAGTACGACTTTATAGTTTGCTTCTTCTCACTCAGTGTCTTAGAATGATTGAGCGCCCTGTTTAACTTTGCACATGTTATCACCCCAATATCTGGAGCAAAGTATTTACACTATAAGGGGGGGGTAGAATTTTTTTATTAATGAATCTAGTTGCCTTTGATTCACTTTTTTCCACATCATTCATTATAAACATGCTCTCTGGGTCTGCTGACCACTTCTACTACACAAAGTGAAGCTTAACATGAATTCATGGGACATCTCATTTGACCAGAAACCTCTGACTGAGGGATTTAGACAAGCAAGGTCTTCTGGAGACACATGAAGTATTGCTGTAGGGGAAAAAGTGCTCACTAACATGGATACAGTGGATTTTGAGATGAGCAGACCAGCAATGGCTCTCGCCCTCACTGTTGTTTTGTGTGGTTGCTAAGTCAAGACTCATTTATAAGTGTTGATGCTCTGAGAACAAGTAATAGAACCAATAATTAGACTCGAATATAAACAAATGGAGAAGTACATGTTTCTTTTTAATAGTATTATTAGTCATATACCATTTTGAGTGTCTTTGACCTGTGGGATTGCTTTCACTGTCTGGTATTTTTTTTCCCTACCCAGCAGGGTTGTTTGTAAACGTAAATAATACAAAATATGTAAGTCTTTTCCCATTCCTCAATAACTTCTCCATCTGTGGATGCTCTAGAGAAAGTAAAATGAAAATAAAAACACAAAAACATAAAAGATGCAATAGCATATCTTTGAATTCTGTACGTACCTCTGTATCATCTGTTTATTCTTCCTGGCTGTCATTGCTCATGTGGATGACTTCTTCTGTTTATCTTAAACTCTGTCATTGGCATCGGTGACCATCTGCCACTGATTCCCCGGGAAAAGAAAATGCAGTAAAGTCCTACCTGACACCAAGTGTTTAGAATACCAAATATGGAAGTTGGTGAACTGGAATCAGTACTTTTACTCATGTAATCATATGTATTTGCCCATTGAACAATAATTCTTATTTCTTTTATCTTCAGGTGTACTACCCTGTGCGCCACCACCTTGTTCAGCACATGATTAGTGCAATGCAGCGTCTGGGCTTCACCCCAAGTGTGACTATAGAGCAAAGGAAGCTGGCTGTTGACCTGGCTGAGGTGGTCATCAAGTGGGAGTTACAGAGAATCAAAGATCAGCAGGTATGTTCTTACATCAACACTGTCTTCAACCCTGACAGTTTGCGGCTACCTAGAGCAGTACTGTGCCCTGTTGACTTATACATAAAGACTGTGCCACCAGTTTATATCCTTCACTTTATTTCCAAGTGTACTGAACTGCAGCATTAATACTGTATTTCAAATAGAGCTTATTAAGTATTATTATTATTACTGTAATATTCTTTAAATTATATTCACATGACTCATTATCTTGTATCTTGAGTTGTCCAGAAGTCTTGACAAGACATAAACTGTAATTATGTAAACTCATGGACTCATCTTTTTGCTCATTCTGTCACTGCGGCAGCCGGAGTCTGAAGCAGACGTAGCCGCTGGAGGTGAAGGGACAAGTGGGCCAGCAGTGAAAAGAGGACTGTCTCTGGATGCTGCTGCTGGACAGGATGTCAAGAGGTTCCGTACAACAGCAGGAGCTGCCTCCACGGTGAGCTTAATCAGTTGTCACTTATATGCCACTAGAATTTGGCTGTGAGTGACAGGTCCCCATGTCCAGTCACTTTAGCAAGGGAATAGCTATACAGTGCTTCATTAAATCTATTTTTTTTCCCTTAAAATGCTACTGCAGCCCTATATCTGTTTTCCACTGTGAATGCCTTTATTGCAATAAACACTTGTTAAATGATCATTATGATCAGAAATTTCAGCATACATTTCATTAGTATTGCAAGCGAAATATACCTTTGTATAGGCTATTTAATATTCCTATTTAATTAATGATGCATTGCTGTTAGACTTTTATCATTTAGTCTGTTTAGTTCTCAGCCGCTGAATGTTTAAATAGTTTCTATTCATAGTATGTATTCAAAGATGATCTGGCATATTCATTATAAACTATGTCTGTATGTGTTTCTTAGGTTTTTGGCCGCAGCCAGTCAATGCCAGGCACAGAGACCATGCTCTCCAAGCCTGTCGAGAAACAACATACAGACACCGTGGTCAACTTCCTCATCAGAATTGCATGCCAGGTAGGACCAATCACATTACCGCCACACACAGCACTTCAATGTGTGCACACACACGCGCACAGATACACTAGGTACAATTCAGTGCCTGCCAGGTAGGACAGTATTATTCCAGCCCCTCTGTGGTGAAGGTAGGGCACACCTGGCGGCTGTCCTTTCTATCTCCTCACACATCTGTCCCTTGGTCTAGTGGCAGTGATGACCTTGGTAGCCTGAAATAGACTGAGATTTCTCTCACCTTGACTTTTCCTACTTTCTTTTTGGTGCCAAGCTCCATTCTCACTGTTCATCCAACCATCTTTGTTGAATTTAACTTTCTCTAAAACCATTAGGGATCAGCCAGTGCTCACAGACCAGTCTGTAGTAACATAATATTTTCTTTGTATTCAACTTGATTTGAACAGCGCATTATGATAACAAACAGATCTCTGTAGAAAAGTCGTATCTCTTTCTCTGGCCCCAAGGATTAAGATCATCCAAAGAACAACACATAGTGCAGATAGGGATTCATTGTACTCTTCACAGGATGCTTCTGCAGGCTGGATACTAGTCACCATGAGGGCTGATTGAAGTATTTATTCTAAGCTATGTCACTGTTGAACTTTAGTGCATGGATAGAATTACAGCATACTGTATGGTGACTGTCCTTGTCTCTCCTTGCCCTGTGTGATTTCTGGCCTTGTCAGGACACTATTGTAATATTAAAGATGAAAACCCATTGTCACTGATAATGATAATAATGCCAGCCTTCCTCCCCATTTCCTGTCTAGGTGAATGACAGCACCAATGTGGCCGGGTCTCCGGGAGAGCTGCTGTCCCGTCGTTGTGTGAGCCTGATGAAGACTGCCCTCAGGCCTGACATGTGGCCTCGCGCTGAGCTCAAGCTACAGTGGTTTGACAAGCTGCTTATGACAGTGGTAAGGTGGCATATGTCTTCAGAATGACTCAGTCATTATTTACCTTATAAGTCTGACGTTATGTTTCACAAGGCCACATTAAAGCCTGTAATGGTGACATTTTGGGTCCTAAACTGTCTTTACCATTGCCCTTTTTTCTATTGATCTATCGATGGGGACTATTTCCGTACTCCTGTAAAGTTTAGTTGCAGTATTTGTTTATATGAAGATTTCACAAAAAATTATAAAATTATTTTTAAATAAACTTTAAATGTTCCAGCTTGTTGTTGTCCCAGCTCCAAGCCTGAAATGGCAAACTGAAAGGATAATGTGTCACTGTTATTTGCTTCCTGAGAGACTGTAGAAGTTTCTCTGTCTCTGCTTAAGCTCTGTCTTAGTGTTTGCTCAAACGCCTCAAAGTCCTTTGTCTGTTATCAGTAATACATGAAGTTAGGTGCCAACTGCCATAATGACAAAATAATGACAGTGGAGAGATAATGGGAGTCTATTCGGGTTGGTCTGTGCCTTGTTGTTAACCCACCCCCCCACCACCACCACCACCACCACCACATCACTTCTTCTTAAACTCGTCATCCTTGCTTTCTGTATCACCCCCTGTGCCTCTCTGTATCTCTCTTCCTTTGCCTTTCCCTCTGTCTCATACCACTACTTTCCCCTCACATGTATTTTTTTCTTTTACCCTTTTATCGCAGCCTCTCTTTCTCTTTGTATCTCTTGCTCTTCTCTTTCTCTACTCATCTCTTTAGCCTGTTTCAGCACCACAGTTTAGACAAAGTTATCGCCATGCACCCGCAGTTGTCACATGCTTTCCTTTTTCTCTCTTGGGGATCACTGCATTGGCTGTGCACTCTCTCTGGTTACGCACACACCCAAAACCAAACTGCCCCTTCAGATCCCATGGGGATTGTGACAAACAAGGCTCTCTGTAGGTCTCATGCAGATGCACATACTTGGACCCTTCTCTTGGGAGCATGCTCTACCTGCCCAGACATCTTAGTCAATGCTCTAAATCGATTACCTTTTATCATCTCACTATACTGTCAAGGCAGTGATAAAGAATCAGAAGGACCAGTGTGAGTGGGCAAATGAGGGAAAGAAGACACACAGACAAAACATGCACCAGTCATACGCTCGTGTCCTATCTGCATGACTCCAGAGACAAGGTCCCATTCTGTTAATACAGTGCCAAATCAATACCACCCTAATATCTAACAGGATTCTTATCACAAGAGTCACCTTGTTCATTAGCTAAGCTCAGTGCCACGGATCTGTCCAAGATTATCCTCTTGGCCTTGCCATTGTTGTAAACCTCGATTGCAATTTAGACAAAATTAGGGCCCAGTGTTGCCCATTGATCTTTCCTTTAGCAGTGATTACATTGCGGTGGTTCTTTTGTGTGAAAAATGCTTCTTTGTTTAGAATGTTGTTGAGATTTCTGGACTTTATGTTGAATAAAACTTAAATGATTAATGCATCTTCTGTTAAATTAGCTTGGTTTTAGGATTACAGCAATGAGGTGCCAGGATTATAATTCGTGTCACTAACCATTTGATAAAATGTTCATTTATACCTTTGAAGCGAAATAAAAATAAATATTTTTGGAGTTTCATTGTTCACCTCTCACCCTCTCAGGAACAACCGGCACAGGCTAATATATCCAACATCTGCACTGGACTGGAGATCCTCTGCTTCCTGCTGACAGTCCTGCAGTCCCCAGCTATCCTGGCTCACTTTAAGCCCCTCCAGCGAGGTATCGCAGCATGCATGACCTGCGGCAACACCAAAGTGCTGCGGGCTGTTCACTCCCTCCTTTCTCGCCTCATGAGCATCTTTCCTACTGAGCCTAGTGAGTTGCCAGTGCTTGATGCCTAAATAATAACTCTCATAAATTGCATATTGTCCATTTTAGTTCTGGATTCATTGCTCAAATATATTTGACCACGTTGGGTTAGGATGATTGATGCTTATATTAAAAATGTTAACGTTTTTTTGGCTTGACGTTTTAAAAGCACTAATTTAGAGTTTAAGTGACTCATTGTTTAAAGCAAACATTTTTCTTTCTGTAGGCACATCAACTGTGGCATCTAAATATGAGGAGCTAGAATGCCTGTATGCTGCTGTGGGCAAGGTCATCTATGAGGGACTCACCAACTATGAAAAAGCTACAAGCAACACTAACCCCACACAGCTCTTCGGTAAGATCCTCAGCTCCACGCTCCTGCCTTTTTTCTGTTCTTCTCATTTATGGCCTTTTACTCTCTTGTGCTCTGTTACACTCACTTTGTTGCACATAAAGCCCATACTTTCTTTTATTTTTCACACTCCCACGCTCTTTCCTACAAAACGATGCTACCTTTCAGTTACTTTTAGCAATTAAGGCAGTGAGTGAGTCGTTAAAATGCAAGCCGTCGGGCCCGCTGGTCGGGCTAACATCTGGTCTGTTTAAATGGAGGCCACAGTCCAGCAGTTTGGGAAAGGTTGACTCAGGAATGATTGCTGCTTTGGCCGCCCTCCCTTTACAAACATTACTGTTATCCACCCAGATGTCAGTGAGTATTTATGGAAAAAGCTTACAGTAAAGCTTACTTACAGTAAAGAGATAGTGACTTGATTTTATTTTTTTCCCTTTCTTTTGTTTTTTTTTCCACCTCTTTTGTAACATAGTACTTTAACCTTTTAAATAAAGAGGGCCTCAAGGTGACAAACGGCTACTGGAGAGCAGTCTGAAGGTAATGCTATTTGATATGGTTTCCCAAAATGGCAGTTGTGGTCAATAAAAAGCTTTTGGTATCCTGCTGTCGAAAAGAGGTAGTGCTGATGTGATGCATTCGTCTGGCCAGGGGGGTTGACATTTTAACATTAGTCTCCCCTCCAGGGTGCAACAACAGAGAGTTACATTACTCATACCTATCACTACAGCTGTGACAATCTGGAACTTATGTTAGAATCCCTCAAAAAAGTCACATCCTTGTCAAGCTGTGTGAATGAACACAAGCTGACTGCAGGTGAACGTGTCGGTCACTATGCCCCCGAGAGGTTGAGGTTCTTGTCAGATTATTATATTTCACTTTTTCTTTTCCCTTCCTTGATCCACCTCCTCTCACTTTAATTTGTCTTCCAGGAACCCTGATGATTCTGAAGTCAGCCTGCAGTTACAATGCCAGCTACATCGACCGTCTCATCTCAGTGTTCATGCGCTCACTACAGAAGATGGTGCGGGAACACCTGAGCCCCCAACAGGCAAACCCAGGGGTCAACGAAACCAGCACTGGTGCGTGGATGAACATGAATTCAGTGGAACATGAGCACAGCCACACCAGAAAAACGCATAGAGTTTTTATTAACTCATATAATAACATAAATAATAAATAATAACCACCATACTTGGTTCTGTTGAACCTTTCCTCAGGGCTGCAGTTACAGCTGGCTGACATTATCAGAAAAGCTAGGGTGCGTACTTTCCCCAACCCCGATCCAACAAGGGGAGGCACCTCGGTTGTGCGCACACACACACACACACACACACACACACACACACACAGTGACCTTCCTCCGATCCTCCGACTCAGAGCTCAGATATCCCATGTAGCTTAGCAGTGCCTGGCTCTGTACAAAGGCCCTATCAAAGGTTCTGTATCAATGGTCGTAGCTATGTTCTCAATAGCTGTCGTGGTCAGAGGAGATCCACTGCACAGCTCTGGTTCCCAGCCTGTATTGTCTCGAAGGATAAAGTCTGAATAAAGTAAACAGATGGTCACCTTGTGCTGCTTTGCTGTGAGTTTAAAAGGGTAGACACTACACACAGTCTTGACAGCTAGACTTGTATGCTGCAAGTTTAATTGTTGCAGATTATTTGGCTTTATTAAGATTATAAGAAAATTCATTAAGATTTTGTCCTCACTTTTTTCTCTGAGCTTGTCTTCAGCTGGTCGGGTTGTACGTAATTGGTGTTTTTACTTCTCAGACGGGAGGTAATGGCTGTAAGATGCTATCAGTGCCTTAAATGGGGCTCTAATGATTATATTGGGAAACAGACAGTTACCCTTCACTAGAAGCTGTTATAGTAACTAAGACCAAGAACTACCTGGCCAAGAAGGCCTTTGCCCCTAAAGATTGTTCATGTGTCACTAATCTAATAAGCTGTAGTTGTATTTTTGCTCCTATAACTATTAAAAAGAGTAGATTAGTACACGACTCACAAAGCAAATGTTAAATTTGTGATGTGAGTCTAAGTGTGTACAGGCCGGCTGGCACGTCTCTGAAGAAAATGGGACATAAAGCGAAACCTTTTTTTCTGCTGTAGTTTTAACTATTTAGACATAGCCTTTAAACTTTTTTATACCAGAACATCTACAGAAATGTATCTACAAATGTCAACAAACAGCTACCATTACTATCCTATCCTAATAGACTAATATTTTCTCTCTCTACTCTCTTAGTGACTAGTGAGTTGGTAATGCTGAGTCTTGATCTGGTGAAGACTCGACTGTCCGTCATGAGCATGGAGATGAGGAAGAACTTCATTCAGGTCATCCTCACCTCACTGATTGAGAAGTCAGCTGATCCCAAAATCCTTCGTGCTGTTGTCAAAATCGTTGAAGAGTGGGTGAAAAACAACTCTCCCATGGCTGCCAACCAGGTAAGGAGGATTTTCACAACAGCTGAAAATGTTAGATTCAAATGTAATGGGTACCAAAAAAAAGAAATACGTGATTTATTAGGTCATTGCTGCAAGCTGCAGAAAAAGAGGAAAGTAAAGTGCTGAGGTGGGTAGAGAGAGATGCATTTAAAAGAAAAAAAACAATATTTTATCACCTCTTCCTGCCTCTCTGTATTTTCAAGTATATTTTTTTTGTATCTTGTATCTCTTTTTTTCTGACCAACATTTGTCTGTCTATTCAGATGCCCAATCTACGTGAGAAGTCCATCTTGCTTGTGAAGATGATGACCTACATAGAGAAGCGTTTCCCTGATGAACTTGAGTTAAACGCCCAGTTCCTGGACCTCGTTAATTACGTCTACAGGTAATTACCTCCATTCATCACATGGCCAAATGGCCGTGCAACTGATGCCGTGCTGCCCTTGGCATCTATCTTAGCTGGAGGAATGAAGGTCGTGAGGTTGAGGCAGGGAAAGGCATTGGAAGTTGGGTCAAGTAGCAAATAAAATTGGACATGAGGAGGAGGTGGTTTGATGCATGAGCAGTTTAGCATTCATCTTTTTTAAAGATGTAAGAAAGGATTAGGTAATATTTATCATGGACAATAGCTGGAGTTACTTGGAAACAGTGGGTAGTACATGGAAACATGAAATAAATTTGTAGAAACATTAGCTGTAGATAGAAAAATGGTCGAGAGGAGCGAGGTCAGAATCAGAAAGATGGCTGGTAGTGATAGAAGTAGATAATGTTTCAGAGTCTTTCACAGGGCCACAGTCGAGTCAGGACTGAGCCAACTCGTGACAGGACGCCCAGCATGTGGGGGCCAGAGGGGAGACACTGTGCTGCTGCCCACTATTCATCAAACTGTGGCTTTCTTTGTCTTTCTGTCTTACACACATACACATGTAATCAGCAAATGTACCCTGTATCCCTCCACCTTATCCACTCTTCAGGCAAAAAGATTTAAAATGAACAATAAAGCCATGATGGACAGCAAGTAATTATAATGGAATGATAAACCAGCTGTGCCAGAACAATGTGTGATTAAGAGAACAGTACAAGTAGGGCCAGTGTGCAGCAGCAGTAGCCTTGTCTTTGTTGTTGCTTTTATCCTACCTTCCCTCTCTTCTTTTGTTATATGAATCCTGCCCATGAAGCATATTCAGACCAGTTGAGTGATGTAAAAATGTTATTCAAGTGTTTTATGCATGTTTAGTGCTTTACTGCCACTGCAGACTCCAGATATTCAGCGTTACCTGCCACTTACTCATATTTCAGTGATCCTCTGCATGACTTAACATGGCTGTTTAAACACACATGCTCTTGTGTTTCAATGTTGTAATATGCAGTGCCATTACTTTTTGCCATTAGACGTGTTTTTAAACTATACTTAGTAATATGAATCTTCTGCCAGAATGACTGTAGAGTTTATTTAGCACATCTCTACTCAAACTGAATATGATAAACTTATTAATTGTGGATTTGTTTTCCTGAAATGCGTGTTTATTTTTTCCTGTTATTTCATGTCTTGGACACTGGGACTTTTTTTTCTTTTGCTCGTCTTGCTGTGGTTTTTGACTCCTGCTTCACTACCTGTCATGCATATTTGTCACATTAAAATTAATCAGATCATTAAACAAATTTTAATATTACACAAGACAACCCAAGTAAATACCAAAATGTAGTTTTTAAATGATGTCTAAGCTGTCTAAACCTGCCTGGCCCTACATAAAGAAATTGCCACTTAACCTAGTAACTTTTTGTGCCACCTTTGGCGACAACAACTGCAATCAAGTAGATATTCAAAGTGCATTAAATCCTTTATCATCACCAAAATTGCTGTACTTTAGTGAATCATAGAAGTAGAATGGCTAAACCTATATGAAAGCTTTGTCAAATAAATGTTTTGTTCATCGTGTTATTCAGAGACGAGAGCCTTTCAGGAAGTGACATCACATCCAAGTTGGAGCCAGCATTCCTCTCGGGGCTTCGGTGCACTCAACCACTGATCAGAGCTAAGTTCTTTGAGGTGTTTGACACGTCCATGAAGCGGCGTGTCTATGAGAGGTTGCTCTACATCTGCTGCTCTCAGAACTGGGAAGCCATGGGCAACAACTTCTGGATCAAACAGTGCATAGAGGTAAATAAAGTGCTCATGCAGATCTTTGAGTAGGCTTTATGAACCTTTAATCCAACACTAAAAAGAATGTGTTGTTCAGTTATAGTAGTATAGTATAAGTCTTTATGTTGTTTAGACCTTTTTTTTAAGTTCCAGCTTGCCTCTTGTCATACGCATCATGTGTCATTTACTGACACTGATCTTCTGTTTTGCATTTTGCACTGTGTGTGCGTGTGTTTGTATTTATATGTATGTGCTTTTTAGCTGCTGCTGGCAGTGTGTGAGCGAAACACCATCATTGGCACCAGCTGCCAGGGATCCATGCTGCCGTCTATCACTAACGTCATCAACTTGGCTGACAGCCATGACCGTGCTGCCTTCGCCATGGCAACGCACATCAAGCAGGAGCCACGTGAGAGGGAGAACAGTGAGACTAAGGAGGAGGTGGGACACACGAACATACCACAATGACCTAAGAGACATGCTCTTTCATATAAATTAGCATGTTATCCGATTAAGAGTGTGTTGCATACTGTGATTCTGAGGAAAGGTAAATGTTTTGCTTCCTTCCTCACTCATTACCTAAAATCTCTTGTTGGCTAATGTCTTAAAATGCCCTTTAAAAATAATGTTGCATCCAATGTGAAGACTAAATCTCAAAGCTCTTCCAAAAGATGACAGTTTTCTTCTCTTTTCTTGTTGAACCTGGCAGGATGTGGAGATAGACATAGAGTTAGCACCAGGTGACCAGTCTGCTATCCCTAAGACTAAGGAGCAGGCTGAAAGGGACGCAGGCAACCAATTACACATGCTTACTAACCGCCATGACAAGTTCCTTGACTCACTGCGGGAAGTCAAGGTAAGATTGGTACTTCTAGAAGCAGCATATACTCTTTAATAATAAACTCTATTAAGAGTGTAGTAAATGTTTAAGAAACTAGATTTTAACAAAGTTGGTAGAAATTATATGTCTGACCAATATACTGAAGGGTTTTTAATATGACCCCGGTTCCTCGGTTGTAATACAAAAGATAACTAAGTAAGTAAGTACTGCTGATTTTTATTTTAGCTATAAAATCAAGAGCTGTTTTTAAGCTGGAACATCAGTCAAATACACTTAATTACCCACTAGGACAGTAACCTTCCACTAGGCTAGTAAATCAGCAGTAATCGTATATTTCCTAGGCCAAGAATTTGGAATCACTGCCCTGCTTTGGCATCAACTGTCATTTTGTCTGTCCTGTGTTAGACGGGGGCACTTCTGAATGCCCTGGTCCAGCTCTGTCACATCTCCACACCTCTGGCTGAGAGGACTTGGGTTCAGCTCTTCCCTCGCCTCTGGAAGATTCTCTCTGACAGACAGCAGCATGTGAGTATAATATACTATTAAGTATATCTTAGGTACTAAAAGTACCTTAGGGAGGTCTGCCAGTATTTGTGTAAGAAATGCCTGTTGCTTCATTAGCAACATGCCCAACCAACTTTGCTGGGAAATATATGATTCTATATAAGCACCCACACATTTTTTTATTTTTAAATGACACAGCTTGCATACTGTATGACTCTTCTCATTTCTTCTTAAAATTCAAATATCTCCCTTAAATGAAAAATCCACAGTAACATTTAAGTTTTCAATGACCTTAGACAGTAACTCTGACCTTGACTATCTTATTTCTGTCTCAAAACATGCTATTCCACTTACTGAGAACAGATTCATTTATGCTAAATATGGAAACGAGAAGGCTGAGGGAGGAAAGCTGTATTGAGTTTAACGAAGCAGCATCGTTGAAAGGCCTTGATTTGAAGTGATTGAGCTCTTAAACATCTGAAAGATGCAGTCAATAGAAAGACGACTTCAGAATGATGATATTTTCTTCCTCTGACAGGCATGAAGTCACAAATATGTTTTATTGTAAAGCCTGCCACAGCTCTATATTTCATTCCACCTTTACGGCATATCAATTTATGGTGAAAATTAAGTGATTACTGGTGATTGGGCTTTAAATATGCACTGATTATTACATGGGAATGATAGAAAAGCATTTCCTTCATGGGAACATATTTGATAACATATTGGCCTTCTCTACCACCCATCTAATTAAAGGGACCATCAAGGCATTAATTATTTTGTGCTGTCAACGGGCAGTGAAAATTATCTTCATTACCAATACATGATTTATTTCTCAGTGCATGTCAGTCATGATTATGAGAGTACTAACCCCATAATCGGTCTCAAAGTTTATTCAGTCCAAATGTGGACATCTGGAGACTCCAATGGCAAAGAGTGGCCCTAATGCAGTTCAAACAAGTGCTGAAACTTTGAGTACAACTGGCTAAAATAGTTAGATGTACAAGGACACTAGTAATAATTTCCCAGAATAAAAATGTTTATAAATTAAATCACAACAATCAAATGTATTCAAAGTCACTGTATCTCACTTTTTTTAGGAAATCAATGGGCTTTCTGTGACTTGTTTTACAATTTGGTGTTGCTCCTTTCCACGTTGTCAGTCTCTTACCTCTTTTTTTCCTTTAACAGACTCTCTTTTACTGGAAAAAGGCATCATGTTGCGTCCCATAAATGCAACAAAATGCCTTTATCAATATGCTATATCAGGACGCTGCTGCTTAAGTGAAACAAGGTAGCTGATGACCCCACTATTTTCTCTCCAGGCTTTGTCAGGAGAAATGAGTCCTTTCCTGTGCAGTGGCAGCCACCAGGCCCAGAGGGAATGCCAGCCCAGTGCCCTTAACTGCTTTGTGGAGGCCATGTCCCAGTGTGTGCCTCCTATTCCCATCCGCCCTTGTGTGCTGAAGTACTTGGGCAAGACACACAACCTCTGGCTACGCTCCACTCTAATGCTGGAGCAGCAGGCGTTTGAAAAGGGCCTCAGCCTGCACAGCAAACCCAAGCAGAGCACCGAGTTTTACGAGCAGGAGAGCATAACACCACCTCAGCAGGTAGTGCATTTTGATTTAAATTGGACTTTAGAAGAAGTTTTGTGTTTATTACAGTAAGTCATCCTTATATCTTTTTTATAATGATTAAAAATTTTTTTTATTGTTACAACTTAGGCTTACTGATTACAGTCTTTTGTGTTAGCTCCTAAAGCCAGCCTGTTAGTAGGTAAAACTAGTGTGTTACATTTTACCAAAGAAAAAACATGTTTTCTGTATAGTCGACAAAAAACTCTGTGAGATGGATACTAGGTATTTCTGTATACTTAATATTCATTATTTTACTTGTTTTTAATATTACTGTGCTCTTTGATTATTCCTCTTTCTCACTGCTGAGGCTCTGGAGATAATTTTCCATGTGTCAGTTACAGACTTATGTTTAAAGATGGCAGATCTGCTTTTATCCAGTTTGAAGTAGACTCATTAGCAAAAGTGCTCTCATTCAATTTACAGTTTGATCACTGCACATATTCCAATTTGTTTCGCTGACATACACATTTTGATCTACTGCTTTAAAGGAGATTTTGGACTCCTTAGCGGAGCTCTATTCATTGCTTCAAGAGGAGGACATGTGGGCTGGCCTGTGGCAGAAGAGGTGCAAGTTTCCTGAGACTGCTACAGCCATTGCCTATGAGCAGCATGGCTTCTTTGAACAGGTGTGAGAACGTTTGACATTAAACCATGGACCACTATGCATGATCGTAGTACACACTCAGTTTACGTTTTATTAGTAGGTCAGTCTAGTACAAGAGCCCAGTAAATAAATATTGTCATGAATCTTCTTATTCACCTTTAGCATCATTTTGGATGCTACAAATTTGTGGTGCTGTAAAATTGTATTGTTATGTAGAGATGTTTTTAATAATTTGTCCAACTTGATTTTATCAATTTGGGCTGATTTCATTTTGTAGGTAGTTGCATTAAGCAGGCGTGTTGCATGAATGATAATGTATCACTCTAGAAAATATTGTACTAAATATTTAAATGTGTCTGTTCAGGCCCAGGAGAGCTATGAGAAAGCAATGGAGAAGGCTAGAAAAGAGCATGAGAGGAGCAACGTCTCCCCAGGCATTTTCCCTGAGTATCAGCTCTGGGAGGACCACTGGATACGGTAAGATTTCTGCAGTAGAAAAGATGCAGTTATCCCAGAGGGCAGTCTGTCTCCCAAATCAAAAGAGACAGCAGAACACAAAGCTATAGTGGACTGTTTCTCTTTCATTTACACTTAGCTGGCAATTCATTATGTACCACCTCCTTATGAGTAATATAAACAATTAGTGCAACTTAAAACTTAATCTCAAATCATTATGAACTACAAAGAACACGACAAAATTTCATTTATTTAGTTTTTTTTTCCTTGTTTAGCACAGTTGTATATTTAAATGCATAAATTAATGTTACCCTAAACTTATCATCTCTCTTTTATCCAGATGTTCCAAAGAGTTAAACCAGTGGGAACCGCTGACAGAATACGGCCAATCTAAAGGCCACTCAAACCCTTATCTCGTGCTTGAGTGTGCTTGGAGAGTTTCCAACTGGGCTGCAATGAAGGAGGCTCTAGTTCAGGTGAGCAGTGCACAGTCAAATTAAGTATGATTTGATACTCACTCACTGGCCTCTCACAATTGGGTTCATCTGTACCTTATCTTAATCTAATGTGCTCTAGTATTACCTCAGTAACAAATAAACTGTCTGTTTCTACAAAAAATGGTATTCTGGTAATAGTAGAATTCATGGCAGAGTTTCTGTGTTGATTGCATTAGATTGTACAGCTGGCCAGTGATCATATATGTATGTCTGCAGACATAAATACACCTTCACACATGTGCACTTTCACTCAGCTTGACAGAAATAAGAAAGCATAGTCGTACGTTCTCACCAACACAATCACAGACAAGGTGGAGCCTCTGGGATTGAACCCAGTGAACTGGAGACGGACAGTACATCTTTCTTTTTATTTCTCGTTTCCGGTACAGTGCTGTATATTAAGCTCAGGCCTCGTGCCAGTGTGAAGTATAGCAACATGATGTTGTTACCATCCGGCCCTTCACAACCACTCAGCCCTGGCAAGAATTAAAGAGGTGGCCGTAGAGTTGTATAAATGTAGTTCAGCTGTTGGGTCTGTTAATTTATTGGCCTCATTTTTCCACAAACAAACGGGTGGCGAGTGTGTGATAATACCTGACATATAACAAATACTCCTGTTTTGCTCTTTCAAGGAGCCTTGGAACCAATCCATTGAGCCTTCTCTTCCTAAGGTGACACCTAATTAAATCGTGTGGATGGCAGCACCCACTCCACTCCACCATATCCACTCCTCCTTATTCAGTCCTTCCTTCTCATTTCTCTTTCTTTTGTCTCTAAACTTCTCTTCTTATTTTGTCTTCTTTTTGTTATTACAACTCTCTCTACATCTACCTCTATTTCTTCATCCTTTGTTCCACAGCTCTAGCTTTAGCAGCTAATATTTACGACAGCTGTGTGTGTGAATAATTACCCCGCCATCTGCTGCAGGGTGATTTGTTTTATGGTGGAGGAGAGGAGCATGGCTTTCAGTTGCCTCCCTGCCTACCACTCACCAGCTCAGAGGTGAAGTCCAAATGTCCTCGCTTTCAATTAAAGCTGGCTCTTGATAAGGGCAGCCCTGTCTTCAGGATATTCATCAAGTGTCACCCCCGATAAGTGTGCTTTGACCGATCACTGCAATTTTCTCTTTTTAAGAGTTTACAAAAATACACACCTATGCTTTCTCGCTCCCTTGCTCTTTCACTTTTTCCTTTTTTTTGCTCTTCTCTCATTCTGCCTTTCTCTTACTCACTTAAAAACATAACAGCAAACCACGGGTTTGACGTTGTGCGCTACCAAGAGCTATTGTTTGTTTAGTGTTATGCACTTAGAGGTTTAATCAATAGCCAGCCCCTTTCTCTCCTCTGCCTCTGTGTCATACTCGTCAGGCTGTAGTCATTAGTACAAAAGTCCTGCTGAAACCATTCAGAAAATCAATTGCGAAGTGTATTGTTATGTATTTGTCCAAGTGCTAAATTATGCGAGGAAAGTGTCATAGACCCTTTCCCCTTGGATGTTTTCATTTAATTAAAACTTCCACACACAATGCTATGAAGAGTGTTTGCTATTCTGCTGGACAAACGCACAGAAAATCAGCACGCCACTTACACCAGCTGTGTAATGTCATGAACAGGTTTATTGTTCTTAGCTGCCATAAACAACGACTGCCTGTCAGCGAGTCAGTTCCCAGAATTACACATTTAGCCAGTTATTTCTCCTAATCTGTGAATTGTGTATTTAATCATGCCTGTTAATTTATGATATCGAGAAGGAATCAAAAGGCTCTACAGTGTAGTATTTTGATATTTTGTTAGATCACTCAACTCTAACATGGGCTGATATTTCTGTTTTACCAGTTGAACTGCTACTGGGATACTTTGGATAAAAACTGTTATTACAGATATATGTTGCTGAGACCTTTCTCTGCTGCATTTTAGTCCTGTGGTGCCACCAGTAAGGACTTAAAAAAACTGCTGCATTACTTTACAACATAAAAGGGCAAGATGGTTGAATAAAAGGATGGTGGGGAAAAAGCTAATTCCATTTTTGTCGTTCAGATTACAAAATGCTGTGGTATTCTTGTGAAACGTCTTGACATGTGGCCGGACAGTACAACACCTGCGTTAAGAATACTGCCGTTATGGGACTGAGCCTTCTGACCAAGAGTTAATCTTTTTATTGTAGTTATACTAAAGTACGCCAGTTAATTTGATAAAGGCACTGAAGAATGAGTTGACTTTCTGTTCAAATTTCCAGGTGGAACTGAGCTGTCCTAAGGAGATGGCCTGGAAGGTGAACATGCACCGTGGCTACCTGGCCATTTGCCACCCAGAGGAGCAGCAACTCAACTTCATAGAGCGGCTGGTGGAGATGGCCTCCAATCTGGCCATCCGCGAGTGGAAGAGGTTGCCTCACATAGTTTCACATGTACACACGCCACTGCTGCAGGTTAGTATACGAAATGCTTGAAGAGATTTCCTGCTGCAAGACTCCATTTAGAGAGACATGATGGTCAGAATACCACGAAGATTAGTGAAGGGAATTGATTATATTGTGATAAGCACTTTGGAGAGATGCATGTCGAGAGATCATCAGCAGTTCTCAGACGTGTTGTGGAGTGACACCGATAACGGCCTCTATCTCCCCCTCTTACTCCATTTTGTAAAATTGAGATAGAAGAAAAAAAGAAGAAAAAAAAAAATCAAAAACGCTTTAAACCTCTTTGATTCCACTACGAGAGATGACAATAGACAGGGTCAAAGATGAAAACGCAGAATGAGAAAAGAAGGGAGACACAGGCGATGGAAATTTAAAAAGGTGGAAAGTGAACAGAATGGCAGGATACGGGGAGAAAGAGACAGAGGAGAAGAGGAGGGAAGAAAAGAGTTAGTTGAGAATGGCTGTAATTACTTCCCTGCCATCAGATACCATTTGATTAAATACCTGCAGCAGAATTACATTTACATGATGAATGGGACGTTGTGAATGAAGGTTAGAAATGGGCCATCAGCTGATATTAACAGATAATTGTGAAAAATATTGTATTACCTAATTTATTTTGTTTTGGGAGATTTGATTTAAGGGGGGGTTAAAAATTGAGCAAAGCTCTGATTCACTGCATTTGTCTTTTCAAAATGGGTATTCCAATTGGGTCGACTGTGTTCTTTGTTATTTTGTGTGCGTGTGTGTTTTTGGGTGTAGTTGTGTTCGCATATGTGCAGTCCAATTATTTACCCTAGACGGGGGAAAACAAGCTATTTATTCCTCTGCCCAGTGAAGCAGCTTGTAGTAAATCTCCATTCCAAACTCTATATCTCGCATTCACGATTCATGAGCCTTGGAGAATGAGAAGCCCAAACTGTGCAAATACAGTAGGGTTCAAATACCATTTGAATCAGGTTATCATCAGATCCCAGCTCTCAGCAGTGACTGACGATCAGTGGAGTATCACCCACACTATCGATTATCAGGATTGGCGTTAATATTGATTAATGAGTAGTTATAATGGAATGATTGATTATATGTTCACAAAGTGGCTTCGGGCCAATCAATGAGACTTATTTTTCACAGAATGAGATAGAGGTCCTCGCTTATCATTTTCACATTTTCCAATCTCCCTGTCTTTTTTTCTGTGCTTTATTATGTGAACAGATTAGCTATTGGAGTATTATTAGAAGACAAAGATGATTCTTATCACACAGTTGCTTTGGTGGCATAAAAAATATTGCTAGACTGTATATATAAGATGTTTTTGTTGTAGTTTTGTCATTGACATTGACATTTTTAGGAGAATATAGTAGTGTCTTCTACTAATTATTGAATCAAATTAGCCCAAAGGTAGACAGATCAGATTGTGAAAGAACCTGTCAATAACATGTGGGTTAGGTATATTTGTTCTCTTTGATTGATCTTGTTTGTGGAGGCTTTGTGTTCCTGGCATTGTTGAACATGAGACTTAAGGCAGTGACTTAAAGGATAATAGCCCCATTGTTGTATTTTGTCTTCATATCTGTCAATACCCAAACAGTAACAGTCCTCTCTACCTTTTACTTTATCTTTATTGCATTTTACTCTCTTTGCCTTATAGTCTCACAGAGTAATTTTCCATTAGCACAGCAGTCTCACATGGTCTCCTTATTACATCACCTTTCTTTTTATTCCTTCCATGTGTCTCCTGATCCTGGTTCTTTCATCTCCTGTGCCATCTTTCCACCTCTTAACTAAACCCTGATCTCCAAACACTCCAGATCCACTTTCTAACCACGCTCATCACCTTATCATCTTCCTTTACCTTTCTTTTCATTAAATTAATTTGAGTTTACTTTTGGGATGTTCTGCTATGTTGAACTCCAAACAAAGAAGACACAAATAGGAAAGAGACGAGGCAAGAAAAAGTACTTTTTTAAAGGCTCTTAGTGCACTAAAAACTTCAAGGTGCATGTCAAAACACTCTTGACAATGCAAAGCTTATAACTGGCTTTCAAGTGTCAGCATAACAAAAAAATTATTTACACATGATTTCTTCAACTTTAAATAAGTGACCAGTCAGTGATTGTTGGCAGATGGACTCTGTGTGTATTGCAGTACAAACAAAGTAGGAATTTTGAATAGTAGCATACATTTGTTTAGATGTGTGGACAAAGTATTAACAAGATTAAGTACAGCTGGCAATCTGTCTGGACCAAAGCTTTGAAACAGACTGTCAAGCAGGCCTGGGAACACAAAATGTTAACCGCAAACAAAAAAGAATGTAGTTATTGCAAGCACAAGATGTATTTGCCATTTGGCTGCTGGTTCAAATCTGTTACGCTTGAATGCGCCAACAAAAGTTTAGAGTATGGAAAAGTCAAGGGAGAGTGGCAGGGTTACTTGTGATTCTATATGAAAGATCAACAATAAATTTTTTTTAATTTACATTTCCCACCAGGCGGCACAGCAGATCATTGAGCTGCAAGAAGCAGCCCAAATTAATGCTGGCCTTCAGCCTGCCAACCTGGGCCGCAACACTAGCCTCCATGACATGAAGACTGTGGTAAAAACGTGGAGGAACCGACTGCCCATTGTTTCTGATGACCTGTCCCACTGGAGCAGCATCTTCATGTGGCGTCAGCACCACTACCAAGGTATGACACATACTCAAACGGGGCTTGACAGCAGTGATATTGACGCACACACTGTGATTATATTCATATACATGTGTGTTACAGGGTCTAGCTCTCATGCAGATACACTCTCATTTTGCTCCTTAGGTTTATGCTAGTTCCAGAAAGGGGTCTTCTTTAAAAGGCTACAATGTGCAGAGCCCTCTCAGGGTCTCTGTATATTTCCAAATGTCAACACACTGCAGGACATCACACACACACACACACACACACACACACTCACACACACACCTTGCTCAATGCTCAGCTCTCCCCTGTGGTGACTTTGAAACCATTCAAAGAAGCAGCCACTGCAAATTGTGATGTCTCAAGCAACTTGAGCTCCGACTCTCACTGTGAGGTGCAGGAATAATGATAGTGCTGCTTCTACAGCACCATGCCAATAAAATCCACTTCATTTATACATGACAGCCTTCAAACTTATGTTAAAGTGAAATGAAATTTTCTTGATGAAATTCATCGCCATGGCCCGTTTAGTGTCCCCAGTGCCCTCCTCTGCGCTATGACAGCGGAGCTTTCAGAGAGCTTGATGTTCATATTGCTCTAAGCTCCCCTATTTTTTTCTTGCATCTTCAACTTTGTCAGTTGAACAAAGAAAAAAGAGAACTTATTAACTTTCGTGTCTCCGTCCACAGCCATAGTAACGGCATATGAGACGAACACACAGCATGATCCCAACAACAACAATGCCATGCTAGGAGTTCATGCCTCGGCTTCTGCCATTATTCAGTATGGCAAGATAGCACGCAAACAGGTAATGTTTTAGACTGGGTGCTTTTATCGGATACATTTGAAACATTGAATTAAATCATTTTTTCCTCAAACAAACTTTTCATGAAACTCATGTTTCCCCAGGGTTTGGTGAATGTTGCTCTGGACATTCTGAGTCGTATTCACACCATCCCCACAGTGCCTATTGTTGACTGCTTCCAGAAGATCAGACAGCAAGTCAAGTGTTATTTGCAGCTGGCTGGTGTCATGGGCAAGAATGAATGCATGCAGGTAAGATGGCCTGCTCTCTATCCTGCATTTCAAATTAGATAATCTGTTTACTTATTTAGTCTACTTAGCATTAAATATAGATGCTTAAGCAGGTACTTGACTCTGGTTCTACTCTATAGTCTCTGTGATGTTTTACTTAATGTAAATAATTGACACAATGAATTGGAGTAATGACAATACATTTGAGCTCCAGCATTGTTTGGTAATAAAGTGTCCATAATTTTCCTTTTATAATATTATAATACAAAGTCATATCCAGAATTACTGGTGGTTTTATTATCAACTACATAAATATTCATTACTGCCTGCAGCTAACTCATGAAATCCTGTATTTACAAAATCACTATACTCAAAGGGCAAAAATAGTTTACCTTGTGCAATCTAATTATGTGTGATCAACATATGATAAATATACCGTAGCCATGTAACACCTGCATCATCATGTAACACAGCTGCAAGAGATTTGATCCCTGGTAATGATTACTCCAGTTTGAAGTAAGCTTGTCTCTACTGAACAGCAGCACATTTGATGAATTTAGTATGGTTTAAACACTTGGGTTGATTTCTGTTAGCAGTAGCCAGAAGCATAACATGCTGTTCTTTTGAGTGGGAAAAGTAGTAAGAGCAAGAAGTGTTGTGGGGTGGCTCCAGGTGACAAATTATAGCAAGGAGGCTTGCAGGAGAGTGTAACTCAGGAGCTTGCTCTTAAGCCCGTTGAGTACTCTGATTAATAGAACCAGTTCAGCACACCACAAGTCATTAAAAGTGCCAGTAGACACTCTTCTCTCTCTCTCTTTCTCTCTTCTATCTCATCTCCTCTGGTTCTCTCTGTCTCTCTCTCCCGCTACACATCGTTTGTCACAGCAGTACATAGGGGACACCTAATCAGACGCTCACCATAATGGAAGTTTAGTTCCCTTAACACCTCTTTTCTTAGTTCTTAATGAACACAAGCAGTTTGTTTGTTTTTCACCTGTGATTATGGCCCTGTCTAAAAGAGAATATTCTGGTATCTTCTTCACAGTTCTTTTCCTTAAAGCCTTTTCTTTCTTTTGTTTTTTTAGTTTTAGTTTTAATTTTTTTTTTAACTAAATGTCTTTTGTTACCTTCTTTGTCTTTTAGGGTTTGGAAGTGATAGAGTCGACTAACCTGAAGTACTTCACCAAGGAGATGACGGCTGAGTTTTACGCTCTGAAGGGGATGTTCCTGGCTCAAATCAACAAGTATGTCCACCTGTGCTTCTTTGTTCTTCTCTTCTGGCTTTGGATACTTTCCCAGTTTTGTTTCTTTTTTTTACAGTGTAAATCTGTCCTTTTGACTGTCACAGTCATCCCTTTGTTCATTGTCACATTATCATCAAACTTTGTCAGTGGTCCCTTAACTCTGCGTGGGTGTTTTATTCTGACAGGACATGGTTGTCACATTTAATCGGCAGTTCTCTCTTCAAGCTGACACACCTCTGACATTATGTTACTAGGTAACCCCGTGACGTGGCTTAGATGTTAATGTACATCTGTGTCATCAGCTTGTCGCAGTGTCAGTAATGTGTCTTTTGGCTGCAAGGGTTTCCTGTCCCCATACTTTAGTGAGTCATACCCACACAACCATGCTCTTGAACGCCTCTTCCCCTTCAGCTCCACCTTTTTCACCTGTCATCCTTGACATGGCATCCTGAGGGGTGAAAGACCAATTGAGCAAGGCATATTAAATGTATATGTAGCTCAATAATTAACTCGAGGCAATTTGCAGGAATCCATGGGATCAGCAGAACTTCCCTCCACCTCAGCAGGGTTTATTGCAATCATTAAGTTTTCCCTACACCAAGGGAGAATTAACAGCAGAGTGGGGGTTAGGGGTTGAAAGTGTGTGTGCAAGCATGTGTGTGTTGCACACGCGCAGCCACATGTGCTGAGGATTTTGGGATCATTCAATTAAACGGGTGTCAGAGATTTGACAGTCTGTTGGGTGCCTGTGCTCCTGTTGAGCTGAGTAGTAGAAACTGTTAATGTACTTTAACACTGGCAAAGTGACTGAGGCAACCCCATTAAGTATTACTGGAGGGTCTCTGGCTCTGACTCCCATAGCAATCAAGCTCCCATTTCTTAATCACATGCCAAAATGCCTTTTATAATAACACATTTTAATTGATTGGCTTGGGAGACATTTTACTGTAAGTAAGCGGGAAAGTACTTTTGGAAGCACTCCTATAATGGGAGTCCATTTACCAACTGCCAGTACTCACTTTGTCAGTAAGGCTTTTTCATTGACAGGCCTGTCTCCTTGTTTTGACTGCAGGGTTGTGCGTCTCAGGGTGCTTCTCGAATCTTATTTATTAATCAAAGGGTGAAAGGTGTGTAAAAATTATTCACAATGTGTGCCAATGAATGGTGGGAAGCCACACGTTGTGGGGAAAACAGCTGATGATTCAGAATAAATTCCCGTCAGCATAAATGGTGCAGTCAAAACTTGGGTCTCTTGCCAGGCTTCACCTGTCTATTTTTGCCTGATATTTAACAGTTCCTAAATCGAATACTCAAAGTGTGACTGCTAGATTGCTCTGCTAGGATAAAAAAAATCCCAAGGATTCTCAAGTTTATCAGGCTGCAGATTTCTCTGAGCTGTAGCAGTGCTCTTCACGGTCAATATATTTGTATACAGATGAATATAGCCATTACACTGAGGTTTGTACCTTCTATGGCTCTGTCATTTCTGATGAAATAGGAAGACGTTAAGCTCATATGTCACCCCGTATTAAATGGATTGATCTGCACAGTATGATAGTTTGGTTCACCTCATATTACAATGTAGTAAAAAAGGCTGAACTCTTGGTGACATTAATTCATGCTGGGTTAAATGCTTACTCTTTAATGCCAAGGGGAAAGGCCTTGAAGATTACAGCAAATGAAATATGGTCCTTACTGATGTGTAGTACATAATTCAGAATATGATCATCATAATCTGTTTCCTGCACACTCCCATCTTTCTCCTTTTCTTTTCCTCTTTCAATCCCCCTCTCTACGCAACTACTGCATCCATCTCTTCGGCCCACTCAGCCCTGCGCCCTCCCTCTTTTGTAGTCTTTTTTTCTTCTTGCATCCTTTTTGTTCAGTCCTTTTTTCTTCTCCTTTTCCTCTAGCTACCTACATTTGCACTACTTATTGTTACTCGTAATATGTTCTTTACCAACTAATGCTATCCACTTTCCCTTCTTCCTTGTTGCAGGTCAGAGGAGGCCAACAAGGCCTTTTCAGCCGCAGTACAGATGCACGATGTCCTGGTGAAGGCCTGGGCCATGTGGGGGGACTATCTGGAGAACATCTTTGTGAAGGACCGCCAGCTCCACTTGGGAGTCTCTGCCATTACTTGCTACCTTCACGCCTGCCGCCATCAAAACGAGAGCAAGTCTCGCAAATACCTAGCAAAGGTGATAAGATGGGAACTAAGAAGGAGGTTTTTTGTGCAAATTATAACTGTGGCAGGCAGACAACCACTTCGTCCAACAACCTCCATAAAATCAGCTTCAATCAGGCCTTTTTTTTCCTCTCTCAAATAAGTTCAGAGTGATTTCCCCATTTTCCTGACCCCATCCAGCCCATGCATTTCTTAGTGCTGATGAGAAGAAAGGCATCCTTTTTTCGCCCTCTGTCAGACTGTGCCACCGTTACAAGCAGAGAGTAGTAATTTAATCAATTACAGTGCAGCGGTAGACAGTGTGGATGGGTTCCCACAGCTGATCGATGGTAGAGTAAAGGCCGTGCTCTGGCATGGGGGGTTAACGGACTAATAGCTTCCCCTGATACTCCAATCTCATGATCATCTACATGGGCTGACTGAGAGTCAGACCAATGCTATCATACTTAACAGTTGAGTAAGCTTTGTGTGGCAGAAGAGATGTACTCTTCACTAACAAGAATCCCACGTTCATCCTACAGACTAACAGCAACTTATTCAATACAGTGCCTGAGCTGGAGGGGGCTGAGTGATTGTGAAATTTTTTGAGTCAGGCTGGATAAATGATAAATATGGTCTTGCCACATCCAGTGGTAGCATCAAGCATTATTATCATTATCTGTTGTAATAATGGTTTCTACCAGCTTCACGTTCCAATTAGATGCTTTTCTGATTCCCCTCACCCCCACCCTAATATTGTGCTGCTAAGCTGGGTTGGCAGTGCCTAGTCCTGATGGATGAAGTCGATGACCAGTCATTATCAGTAATTATACACAATCTGTGTGCTCGGGTTGGCTTGCTAAAGAGAGCTTGGGGGGTTGAGTGGGGTTAATGTCTTCATCATAATGTAGATGCACGCACATGCACACTAGGGGAGGAGAGTTCACCTCCACGTTGGCTCAGCTTTGATCCTAGTGAGTATTGCCAAGATGAACTGGTTCAGTGCTCAGCACCCCCTACCTCCTGCTGTGAACAGAGCCAGGGAAGCAGCAATGGACTGATTAATGACAGAGAACCAACCGCTTGCTAGTTACTATATTGTAAAAATAGAATATAAGAACATTCTGCTTTGGTAGAAAAACCCAAATGCTTTTTTAAATTTGTTGTGTGTCTCATCCTTCTCACATCCTGTCCTCACCTTCCTCCCTCCTGTCTCACATTACTTGTTATTTTTTTTCCATCTGTAGGTGTTGTGGCTACTCAGCTTCGATGACAAGAACACTCTGGCAGATGCTGTGGACAAGTATTGCATTGGAGTCCCCCCCATCCAGTGGTTGGCATGGATACCACAGCTCCTGACGTGCCTGGTTGGTTCAGAAGGCAAACCTCTGCTCAACCTAATCAGCCAGGTGAGGCTTTTACAAAACTCTCATAGCCAAAAGTGGACTTCAGTTTGTACTTAGACCAACGTCCTCTTTCTCTCTCTTTGTCAAATAATCTTATCATTTAAGATGTGTTGGAAAATCATCCTCCATTTTGTTATTACATTTTCCTTTTGTCATCTTCAATTTTATATATGTACGTTTGCTTCGCTCATCAATCATCCATATTGTTCCTTGGCTCTTTCTTCCATTTGGGGCAGCACATCTGGTCGCTATATTAACTTTAGTGTTCATGCACACCTTCCTAATCATGATAAATTAACTGCATTCATGCCAAAGTGGCCTCTCTCCTCCTTTCTATTTACCAAATTAAGCATTCAGATTCATTGACTGTCCCTTTCACATCAATTTATTGGCTTTCACTAGTCCTTGGTGAATTGGTTTTTAAATTATTTGTTCAAGAAATTATTCTAAAGTTAATATCGTATGCATCCGCACTGCAGGAACAGAGCTAGTAATTAAAGCAAGGACTAATTTGCTTTGCTTAATGGCGTATTATTTCCACACAATTTGAAGAGGGTGATCTTCAAAGAGTAGTCTGCTATAACAAACAGCCATCTTCTCAGCAGAGCAGGAATATTGTATAGAGAAAAAGTGTGGAGAAGGATAAAGGGAAGAGACATGATTTTAAAATACAAGTGGCTACTGTAAAAGATAAATGAAGTAGTATCATTTGTCACAAATTGTGAAAAAGTGTGTGGTGAAATGATGATTACTTTGGCAGTCATCTCTACCTTTTTTGCTTGCAGATAAAGTGGAAACATGTCACGGATAGCTGGCTGTGAGACCCATTAACAAACTAGCCTAATTCATGTCATCTATTAAATAAATTACCACAGCAGTAGAAAAGTACTCTGTCATTTGCATTTATGTTTTTATGTTGGATTTTTATATAACTAATATGCGTTTTCTCGTATCTAAAGTATAATGAACAGGACATATTATGGTTACAATGTTCAAAGTTGTGATCTCTTGTGATACATTTAAGTCACTTGAACTTGTACTTCCTTTTTATATGTATATAACTAGATGTCAGTGGGTGACCGTAGAGATTTTCCATGTGTGCATATTCAGCCCTTCTTTTTGTCTGCCTCGTCACCCTACAATAACTGAAGGGTAAAAGGTTGATGCTCTTTTTTTTTTCATCCCCTTTTTATGTAAAGAGAAAAGCACATTTTAATGCATAGCAGGCTTTATCTCTGCCGCTCACCTGAATTATTTAGAGTTTCTCTGCGGCGGCGGGATGTTTAAAAATCGTATGTTGAAATATTGATGAAGCTGAGGAGAAAGTGCCTGGGGGCAGGCGGGAAGATGAATCAGAAGTTAACAGAGAATCTCTACACCCCTCCACACACACTCTTCCAACCACTCTCGCTTCCACCTGCTTGTCTGCCACTCACCTCCTTACCCTCATCCCACCTCGGCTTCACCAAAATATGACATGTCTTATCTTCCCATTAGTGTTTTGATCTCTGGTTCCTCCTCTTCCACTCTGCCTTGATTCGTCTTTTATCTTTACTATTGCTGTTAGCTGCCACTTAGTTCTCTCTCTTCCTGTTACTCTTTCACTCCTTATCTGAATGGTGTATTTTTTTAATTTTACATTCATTTGCTGTACATTCGGTACATAAAAACTGAAAATCTGACGGATTAAAGAAAGAGTATGCAGAACGCTGTGCTGTATATCTGCATGACTAAGGTTTTGAAGTGGTGGCTTAATAATAGTTTTTGTTCTTCACTTCTCCCCTGGTTCAGACCTCAACAGCAGCCTCTTTCCCAAGTTAGTTAATCCTGTCTGTCTTCCCTGCCTCAGTGCTGTCTTTACAACGTGCCACCTCTGGCTGATTCACCAAGTACAGCTGTGTGTTACATGAATTGAGGGATCCAAGTCTCTTGAAGAATTTGAGGCCTACTAAGATCTGGAAAAGCACTTTTAGTAAGCCAACCTAGTTTAAGGAAAACCTATTCTCACCTTGGGCAGCTTTAAACCTTAGCTAGTCTTTGTGTAATATGGATTTGTACAGTTTGACAGTCCCCCTGAATACTTGGACTAGATGTCAGAAAGATGTGAATTGAGTCAAAGGAACCTTAGAGGTTCCAAAATCCATGTTGCCCTAAGATGAAGAGCAAAAAAAGATTACTCTTCTACCTACTACCTTCTCTCTACCCCTCTCCACCACCACCATACATCCTGAGCTCAGTTTTATTGTTGAAATGTGGAGGTATCCCTTTATGCCCTGAAGGTGTGCAAAGTGTCTAGAAGGGATCATGTAGCTATATAATTACAGTCTATGAAATTGTACTCTGGGATCTGAGAGAACCTTGTGGTTTGGTCTTTCACCAGTCTCTGCTGGGCTTAAAGCCAAGCTCTCCTCCACCTTGGATGTTTTACCTTTAGGCACTCTCTTTGTGCTTGCCAAATGTCAGACACAGTCATGTCAGTGTCTTCCATCCCTTTACAGTTGGTGTGTAAGTCGTCACAATGGTCACTCTCTTATGTTTTTGAATGTTATTACATAATAAGTGTGAAATTGAAAGCTACATTATGGGGAATCTTTTGCTGTGTTTTCAAAGCCTAACTATAAATAAGGTAACACTTACATTTATGTTTAGTGCCCAGTGTAACTTTTAACAGCTCTTCAGATTATTGCATAATAACATGGAGACCTTAGAATACAACTATAAACTTAAAGTTGATAATACTAAATATCAATAATTTTTTTCAATGAATTTAGTTTAGCAGCAGATATTTTCAGTGAATATAAAAATATGATTTTTGAAAGATAACTTAGATGCTGAACTACGGGCTGTGAGCTGACTAATCCTACCCTTGCAGTGAACTGTGACCTGAGACAGATATAAATTATACACCAAAGGAGGACACTAAATTCTCCTGCTGCATGACTTATCAAAGGAATCCTACTCCACCAAGTTTGAGATGAATTTGCTATGTGTTTAAAACTTGAAATCTCTTATGTCCTGACTTCAACCATAAAGCCTTCCAATGATGTCAGTGACTTTTCTTGAAAGTCTTGAGGGCAATTTCATCATGAGTCACATTCAGTTTTGTAATTCAGCCATGACGTGTTTTTAACTTTCCTAACTCCCCTGACTCAAAGCTTCAAACACTCCCTCTATTACAGCAGAGTTCTCTGACTGTATCAGTATGATCTCTCTCTCTCTATGACAGACATACACAAATAGTATCTCTCTGTCCCTGTCTCTCCATCTCTTCCACCTCTCCCTCTCCCTCTCCCTCTCCCTCTCCCTCTCCCTCTCCCTCTCCCTCTCCCTCTCCCTCTCCCTCTCCCTCTCTCTCTCTCTCTCTCTCTCTCTCTCTCTC
>JAUYWH010000011.1:5937152-6026919 GCA_034779795.1 Ctenopoma multispine | reverse complement strand
TCCATCTCTTCCACCTCTCCCTCTCCCTCTCCCTCTCCCTCTCCCTCTCCCTCTCCCTCTCCCTCTCCCTCCCTCCCCTTTGCAGTCCTGGGGGGAGTCTTTAATCTGTGACCTTCTTTTATCTGTTAGGTGGGACGAGTGTACCCCCAGGCTGTCTACTTCCCTATCCGCACCCTTTACCTGACACTCAAGATTGAGCAGAGGGAACGCTACAAAAGTGGTAAGTAAACATGACCGATTGTAGTGTGTTGCTTCTTTGCTTTATTGTAACATTTAAAAAGCACATATAGGTAGAAAATATCTTTAGGAAATGGAATATGCTCTGTAACATGCACCTTCCCCCAGTTACTCTGGATGAAACACCTGTGTAATGGTTTGAACTTCAAGTAACTGTCGAATGCCTTTCTCAAACAAAATACCTTATACTTGTTTACCACTCTCTGCCTCTCACTCCGCTATCTGTCACATCTCTCTCACTCATCCGCCTTTCCTCCCTCAGATGCATCTGGACAGCAGCAGCCCGGTTCAGTGGGGGCCCAGCCTCACTCAGGGGCCTCTGACCCAGGACCTATCCGGGCCACTGCCCCGATGTGGCGCTGCAGCAGGATCATGCACATGCAGCGGGAGCTACACCCCACTCTGCTCTCTTCCCTGGAGGGCATTGTGGACCAGATGGTGTGGTTCAGGGAGAACTGGCATGAAGAGGTGAGAAAAATAAAGGTGCTGATTTTGTATGTGTTTGACTTTGTCGCTGTTTTTAGCAGATCAAATGGTGAGAGAATTATACAGTTGATTGTGAGAGTTTGAATGCACGCACGCGTGGTGTGCACATCTTGTGTGTCTGTGGGTGTCATGCCGACCAGATGACCACATTTTGGCAGGTGCTATCTCTCCGGTGGTCTGACACATCTGTTTAGTTTATGGTGTTATCCTGACCTGTCTGTGAATAAGTCACTATATTTTACTCCCTGTTTATTTTTGCCTTAAACAGGACGGTGTCAACAGACCTGATGTCACATTAGAAGAAGACGAATAATAAGCTTTATTGTCATTGATTACATTTACATGTTACAACAAAATTTGGTTTCTGCATTTAACCCATCCCCCCTTGGGGGGAGCAGGGGGCACCCGGGGAGAGTATCTCACTCAAGCACACACCTGGTATGGGGGATGGGCTGGGAGTCTGGCTGGGATTTGATCCTGCCTACTTTTGCATCCCAGTCTGATGCTTATCCCATTGAGCTACCAGGCTCAAGTTGTACAGACGATAGCAGGTAGAGAGCTTCTTGTACAGTTTCATTATGTCTTGGCTAGGATTCTTTCACATTTCTTTTGTTGAACCATATATCAACTTTAATCACCCATTCAGCTTTTTGGCTTAGCTAATTCTGTGAATCTCAGTGCTGTGTCTTGACAGCATCATCCAAACCAAACTTGGTGCTGCAGCAAATTGTTTTAGCTGTGCTAGGCAGCATCCAGGCATGGTAACTGGTCTGTAGGTGAGGGGAGAGTCTGGGAGAGGAGGAGGAGAGGACTGAGACAGGTGATGGATGAGTGCAGTGAGTGTGTAGGATGGGTCAAGGGATTTAGGGATTTTAGGGTTTGTTTGTGTGTGTGTGTGTGTGTGTCTCTGTGATTATCTGTGATGGTTCGAGGTAGCAGCAGCAGCAGCTGCAGGCTCTATGCTTCGTTCCACTGGGCAAGCACGGGCAGAGGCATACTATGCCATCATCACCTTCCCTCTATACTTTGCTTTGGTTACAGTATGAGTCACTACACCTTTGTCCCTTAAGTAATATGCGTCTGTTACTTAGTATTTGTGTTCATCAAGGTCTTTAAGCTTTAAAGTATGATAGAAATCAGATTCAACAGACATTTTAAAAAGATTATTTGTCATCATAAAATGCATTTATGACAACTCCTAGAAATGTTAATTCTGCACTAATCTTTCTTCCCCCGCTCTCTGTAGGTCTTGAGGCAGCTCCAACAAGGCCTGGCTAAATGCTACTCAGTGGCCTTTGAGAAGAGCGGGGCAGTGTCTGACGCCAAGATCACACCTCATACCCTCAACTTTGTCAAGAAGCTGGTTAGCACCTTTGGTGTTGGCTTGGAAAACGTATCCAATGTTTCCACCATGTTCTCCAGTGCTGCCTCTGAGTCTCTAGCCCGACGCGCCCAGGCCACTGCTCAGGACCCTGTTTTCCAGAAGATGAAAGGACAATTCACAACAGGTTTGTTGGCATTTTAAATACTAATTTAGTATTTTGTTTTGAGGTTGTTTAGTCTGTCTTCTGTATTTACTTTTGAACTTTGTTGTTTGTTCACTTTAGTTTCACTTTTAGCTGTTTTATTTTTTAAACTTGAATATTTGAAAAGACGTGAAAAATATGAAGCAAATGTTCTCAGGCAATCAAAAAAAGCTGTTTTGTGAGTATTTGACAATGTGCGACAACTGCCCAGGTAGCAAAACCAGCAACACCTCATAGTTGTTCCCTAAAGTCCTGTATCACACATCAGCCACCTTTCAGCAGACAAGAGCAGCATTGCTGTTACTGTATGTCTACACTGGTTTAAATGATGAGAACGGTGCCCGACTGGCCTCTGTAGCAATACACTGAGCTGGTTATGTTATATCTGTGTGGACACATGTGCTGCTCATATCAACGCTGCCAGGAAAGACTGCAGTCGCTTGGAGCAGCTGGAGTATTGGTGATCTGCAATGTAATTGAGGTTTCCAACTAGATGATTGGATTTTAGGAAGGGGTTGGGTCTGTGACGAGTCAGGTGTGTGTGTGTGCGTGTGTGTGTGCGTGTGTGTGTGTGTGTGTGTGTGTGTGTGTGTGTGTGTGTGTGTGCGCATACACGTCCATAGTTGTTTTGATTATACACAAGTCAGCCACATTTCTAATCTAGCTGGTGCAGCACTGCGGTGATAATCTCAACGACCTACCCAGATCTGATGAAATAAATCCATAGACTCTGCTTTATTTTGCACCTGCTTCCACAAAAAGTAAGAAACTGTGAACTCTGTAGTACAGTTTCAGTTCAGTTTTCAGCAGGATTTTATTAAAACCTATATCGTTTAACTGAAACTCACTTTAATGACATTTCAGTCTAGGTTTTACAGACTAAAAGTCCACGAGAGGGTGAGTAAAGTGATTTCCATCATTTTGGCACTGGGAAACTTTGGCTATTTTATACTGACGTGTTAATGTATAACTCAGCCAGTTGTTTCAGTACAGTGCTGTTTTATTGGAGGATGTGCTTTATCCTCTTTTTCAGTAAACCAAGGATTGTTTACAAGTTGTTTACTGTAACAAAAGTATAGCACATAAAATAAGAGGCTAGGTAGGGCACAGAAATGTTTTGCTTAATTCCCCTTTTTTGTTATACGTTTGTCTATAACGGCACCAGAATGGCAATTATGTTCATTACAGAGAGAATAATTCTTTTGAGACAAGAACTGGCAATGATTTACCAACACAAATACCCTTTCTCTGTGTGGTTTCCCTTTAGTCACTGAGGTAGGATGATATACAACAGACCCAAAATCAAAGTCCATTGAATTTAGCCAGCAGGGGTTTGTAATGTTGGACTCTTATTACAAATATCCACTGCTACCTTGTTTTACTTGATGTTGAGATACCGACTGTGTCTAGCTCTTCATACATTTTTAATCCTGAAACCTCAGAAAATTCCTGGTGGTACATTTATTACTTTCCCAGTCTACATATTCTCAGAGGTGTTGTACAAAAGACGCTCTAGTTCTCTGATTTATCCTTGGATTTAGATTAACATATTTCATTTCATTCTGTGAGATTCACGTGTATGATTTAGGAATGGGTTTAGGGACGTTTCCAATAGGTTCAACTATGGATCCAGTTCCAAGTTGAGAGAATATCAGCATTTGATTGTTTTGGGGCCAAACAAATCATTTTCACACCTTTCATTCATGGTCTCTGCTTAGTCATTTTGTTTTTGCCATATCATATGTGAAGTATGTAAGGCTGGAGACCTGGAGGGGAGCATTTTAAGTATTTTAAGGAAGAATTTTGGCAACTTACTTGCATTATATTCGCAATCTGCGGCCTTATATATTAGCCATAAAATTTCTGGTTGATAACTTAGCAATACTACTCTTAACGAATATGAAGTGACACAGTATGAAATGTGAAATCCAGCTGTTCATCACAGTGATTCCTCCCTTCACTATAACTAAACTACTTAAATAAAATTTCATAAGAGATTCAGATTTAGTACACCTGTTTAAAAGTGGACTCGATAAAATGCTATCAAACTTTTTCCCTCTTGTGCTTGCAAGGCAGTGACGAAGCCTCCAATCACTTTGGCCGGCATGTTCAGATTCATATGCAGGCTGTAGAATCCAACAAGACAGGTGCAGTCCTGGTTTAGCCAAGAGCCCCTCAGAGAATTTTTTTTAAAACAATCATTCCCCTGTTTTTGCAAACCACGTGGTTATTTTCCTATATTACATAAAAGAGTTGAACCACAGTTCATTGGACCCATTTTAAACAAGGCCCGTCTGCAGCTCCTGCAGCTTCAGAGTTCAAATGAACCTCTTTATTGACCCCTTTTCTCTTCCACAGTCTGCACATACATGTTAACTTAATTCTTCCCCACCTACCCTCTTTACTTTTCAGTCTTTTTTGTGCCTTTATTCTCTAGTTGTCCTGAGAGTGGCCAGTAGAGTGTTTGGCCCCGGGATAGAGGAGAAAAAGGAGAGCGAGTGAATTAAACAAAATGATTGTCTCACTAACAGAAAAAAGATGAACAAGAGTGAGCCAAAACTGATGAGCGTAGATTATTAGAGAAGAAAGGAGTTTGGAAAATAGAAAACTATTCTACTGAGAGCCTGAGAGGAAATATCAATACAGGTGTGATGGCATAAGTAAGCCGAAGTATGGCAATGGCTCTTAGACCAACTGAATGAAAAATATAAACAAGAGTGAACGAGTGGTGCTGATGAGTTTTACCAGATGTTGCAGTGCCAGCTGTGCACATGAAGCCAGGCGTCACCAGGGCGTCTGCCTCACAGGGTGCCTGCCGACCATCACTACCCAGCTGTCCTCACGGCAACGTGGGAGCTGGGCCGACGGAGACTGAAACCACACAAGCCTTCCAGAGCGGAACAAACAGGGTTTACAGAGCTGTTGAGCAGCCAAGCTCCCATTGCCTGCACCACGTTAGTGGCTCACTCGCTTTCACAGGGTTTGTGGGCTGGAAAATATGGGTTTATGTGTGCACATATAACATTTGGCAGCAGGGAGGCATTCAAATCCAATTATGGCAAATGCTATTTGCATGAGTTACTGTTTTAGCAGTGGATCTGTTCCAGAGACTTTTGTCAAAATAGCTCTTTATGAAAAAGTACTGTTTGTTGGCTTTTGAATTTTGTGCCTATTGTATAGCCATTTGTCACGTTACTATGACATTTATTATAGTTAAATGTACTACAATATAAATCTGTATATCATTTTGGCATAGCACCTTTGTACCTTCAGCTAGGCTTCAGTCGTAAGCTTTAAATGTGAACTTTTATTGCCAGAAAACCCACCCACCAATCAGACATTATAAAGCCAAGTTGACTCAATGCCACCACACACATACAACCCAACACTTAGCTGGTAACAGGGCAGTTCACGGGGAAATGATGGCTTTCTGTACCACGGCCCACCTCTTGAGTCTGGATCCATAATTTGCTGCAGCAGTCTACAGGTCGGGCAGAATACCAGCCCCGGTTTATACACACAGGTCAGAGAGCAGTCTGGCTACTTTCCATGTGGCATTCTTTCTCTCAGCATCCTGTCCCCCCCTGTAGAGCAGGGTCATTGATGAGTTCAGTGGGACTGAAAATATTTCTCTTCTGGTCTTGCTGGAAGCATTGTGCTCTACACAGCACTCCTGTGGTTTCTGCCAGCAGCTGTCTGCAGGTTTGGTTTGAGGATCATGGTATAAACAAAATTAATTTTCTGTTAACAAGTTTAAAGAAAACATGACGGTTCCATTCTTGTTAAAATATTACTCTTAACTCTAGTTGGGCCTTTTGACCAAGTTTATATAAATAATAAAATGTTCCAAAACCAATAGATGCTGTAAATTGGAAAATGTGTCAGTGCTGTGATATTGATGTATCCACAGGCTGTGTCAGCTGCACTGTCTGGAGCGCGTTGCACTGGCTGACTTAAGGGCAGTGCTGCAGTGTTTAATTCATTTGATTCTGAGTGGCCTAAATTTAGATATCACATATTTTTTTCACATGTTAATGTGTTATGCACAATTCACCACTGATTTTAACCAATGGTGTGGAAGTGCTCCAGCTGCACACTGAACACTGAAGCATTCAGATTTATAGGAAACCCCTGGTTATGAGCAAGTAGAGCTTAAAACAAAGTAAAATATTGGTCACCTGTTGTTTCGGATAAGATCTTGGTTGCTTATGTTTTACATAATGTTTATTTGTAACTGCTTTAAACATTCAATTAGTTTTACGAGCCTGCGTCTCCAGATTCAATCAGGTGAATGTTTTATATCTGATAAAGATGGAATGATATTACTATATTGCTTCCTAACTTTAAAGGTGTTTTCCCTTTTTCTATTTGTAGGCATTATACACTTTTATGGTCCTGAATTGTTGTTGTGTTGTAATTCCTCAGGACTGTTTCAATTTTACCTCTGGTATCGAGGCAGGTGAATTGCAGGCAGACGGATGGCGAAATAGGGCCACTCTGAAAAGAACATTGGCTGTTTTAAAGGGCTTATTTAAAGTATTAGGAGGTCTCACTCAGGGAGAGATTGAACAGGTTTGAAATGGCAAGACCTTGCAGTTTCATGGATTCATTATAACAGGCGGCACAACAGGGTGTACTGAAATAGGAGGTGTGTGTGTGTGTGTGTGAGAAAGAGAGAGAGAGAGAGATGTCCTGGGGGCTTTACTCTAAAATGGAAAACCTGCCTGGCTCTCTTCCCCTCCTTCCATTGTTATTGCTGCAGCTCATCACAATATGTTATATGCAATATGACTTGAAACTTGAAACAGAAATTTAATACTTTAAGACTCTCATTTTTATAGTTCTAATTTAATCAGCTTCCAGCCTCCACCAGGGAGTTTTAACTCGATAGAGCAAACAGCTCGCCGTTTGCTACAAGACTGCCGTGAATAACTTATTCGTGAAGTTCCCTTAAGCAAGGCGCTGCACCACACTGCTGGAGTGTGCTAGAGTGGCTAACAGTGTAACACAATATTTATAATGGACTTTTCCCAGATGTAACCACTGCTCTCCTTTAGGCCATCACTGTGACAAATTACTTGTTTTTAGTCAGTGTTATTGGGTAAATAACAGTAAGGTAAATACCCACATCTCACTTTAATTAATCTTAACCTGTTGTGGTTATAGACAGACCTTGTATAGTCATCTGAGCAGTAAGCCTTCAAACATTTTGCCCTTCTCTTTCAAATTCTATTTTCTTTTCTTTATTTTGTATCATCTCCTGTATTTTTATTGCTTGCATCCTTTTGAAACTCTTAAAGTACTTAATTTGGCAAGGTTACATTCGTAGGTCTGGGAGCATATAGCTGCAAGAGAGGTTAAAGGGCGTGCAAACACCTGGGAGCTTCCCACTACTGTTTTTTGTTGTTGTTGTCGTTTTACCGTTGGCAGCTGGGAGCAGCTCAGCTGAAGCAATTGGGGGCGTTGATGTGTTGCTAAAGGGCATTTGAGGATGGTTAATGAGGAAGTGTAAGTGTAATAAATTAAAGCTGTATTCACACAGACATTTGACTTATATTAAGACAACACACATGACTGTATTGGTCAGGGTGTATTGTTTTGCGTACCAGTGAATAAAATACGACTAAGGAGTCCAGTATTACAGTACACAATACTCACAGACTATAGAAAGCTATCAGAGCATTAATGATTTTATCTTTGGTTTTGACAACCTCAGGATAGATGATTAGGTGTTTGTAGAACTACAGAGTCCACGCTACAAAGTAGTTTACCTGAAATGCCCTTGCATGCATGTAAATAAAACTTTTTTACCACACAAAGCTGTGTCCTTTTGGACAACCTTCCTCAAAAGGGGAGACAATGATAGAGCAGTTGTCTATGACCTACAGGGTCAGTGGTTTGACTCCCAGTTCTCCCTTGCCACATGTTAGGGTGTCCTTGGTCGTGACACAGAAACCCCACAGTAGCACTGTCATCTACAGGTAAACAAGACAACACTGTGTTTCCTTTGTTTTCGCCTAAAGTGAAGTCTGAGTTTTTCAGTTGGCCTGAAGGTTACAGCTGTCACATCACTGCCAATCTAAGTCTCTGCTTTCTGTGTCTGCGGTTGCCTTTTTTTAAAATATGGATTTCTGCTGTAATTTACAAGGTTCTTTTTGTGCTTTATTGTGAAGATAGACCAAACAGACTGGATACACTTTTGTGTCTTTTGAATTGGGGGAAATGGGGAGCTTAGAAAGGTTTGTGCTGAAAAGAGATTTTTGTTATAACTATAACTGTCTCCTTCTCTACCAGACTTTGACTTCAGTGTACCAGGCTCCATGAAGCTTCACAACCTCATCTCCAAGCTGAAGAAGTGGATCAAGATCCTGGAGGCCAAGACCAAACAGCTGCCCAAGTTCTTTCTAATTGAGGAGAAATGCCGCTTCCTCAGCAACTTCTCTGCACAGACCGCTGAGGTGGAGATCCCCGGGGAATTCCTCATGCCAAAACCTACGCACTACTACATCAAGATTGCAAGGTAAAAAACTTTTCTATACTGGGGCATCTGGGACTAGTAAGCAGATGGATGAATTTACACTGGCAGTGAGCCAAAAGCATGACCTTGGTCTTTTTGACCAGCTTCTCTACATTTTACTGTTTTTTTAGTGACCTGCACATTTACAGTGTGGTTAAATAACTTATTTTTCTTCTGTGTTAGGACCAAAATGTTAGTCTTTAACCTTAAACTTTAATCCAAGGTGACAGTCATTATCTAGTGAGGTATGAATATTCATACATGTCTATGTATGAATGAGAAGACTGACACAAAAACGACTTTACCTACATATTTATATGAAGATTCTTAGTCATTCAGGTGAAGTTATCTTGACGTTGAGTCAACTGGCAACTGGACTTCTTTCTTGTGAGGTTCGACTGATGAAGCCACTTGGATGTGTAGTGAAACGTTTCGACGTAACAAGAAGTCCATTGCCATGATTTGCCCCACATCGTTTCTTACTCTACTCCTGTCTCTCTGCGTCCTTCTTTAGGTTCATGCCCAGAGTGGAAATTGTTCAGAAACACAACACAGCAGCACGTCGCCTCTACATCCGTGGCCATAATGGCAAGATCTACCCATACCTGGTGATGAACGATGCCTGCCTGACCGAGTCGCGCCGTGAGGAGAGAGTCCTGCAGCTCCTGCGCCTTCTCAATCCCTGCCTGGAGAAGAGGAAAGAGACCACCAAGAGACACCTCTTCTTCACTGGTAAGACCATTGATAAGATAAAAGAAGCCTGTGTGCATGAGCTTTTTTACTAGTACTTTTTTGAATATACATCTGTTTTATTGAGCCTCTCTTGTAAGGCAAGTTTTAAATCAAACGAGATGAGAAGCTGCTTTGTTTTTTTTACACCTGTGTCCTCTGAGGGAAAAATTGGCAGTGACCATGTTCATTCATTTTTCTGCTTTCTGTTTCTGTGTCTGTCACAGTCACACGCAAATTTCGGTTCACTTTTAAGTGCTGTTTCCTCTCTTGTCATCCCTTTGCGGTTTGCCTCTTCCCAGATGTTTGCCCACTCTCCATTTATGCAGTGATTGGTTTGTGTAAGGGGAAATATGGATGGGGAATTTAACAGTCCTTTCTACCAACTGGAATAGCTAGTATTGATTTGATTTGGGATGTCAGTCTATGTAAATGTTTAGACTGCTTTGAATGTGTGTCCAATGCAAAGCCTTTTACCTCGTTTGACACTGCTTGGCGTTGATTGATGGCATGCCTTAAGTGCAAGTATTTTAGTTGTGGGTTAAGTTTTGTGGTTTACACTGTGGTAAAACTTAACTGTTAGTGAGTGCAGCCAAATGTTTACAGCTTGTTTATCATTCACTTTGTTCTTTTGCCCTCTCCTTATTTCCTTCCTCCTAACAATCTCAACTGCTCTTTTTTCTGTCTGGCTTCCCTCCATGGTGTTACCTCCCTTTGCTCCCCCATCCCTGTCTCTTTCTCACTTGTATCCTGTCTTCTTCCTCTTACTCCCTCCATCTCTCCAGTGCCCCGAGTGGTGGCAGTGGCGCCTCAGATGCGGCTGGTAGAGGACAACCCTTCATCCCTTTCGCTGGTGGAAATCTACAAACAGCGCTGTGCCAAGAAGGGCATTGAGCATGACAACCCCATTTCCAGATATTATGATCGCCTGGCTACTGTGCAAGCCAGAGGCACACAGGCCAGCCACCAGGTATGCAGCAATCATACAGAATGATCAAGCCCGCATGTATTAATTCTTTTTTTTAACAACTGTAGCGACTGTTCTTGGAGAGTGATTATCACTTAAGTTGTCTATTAGATTACAAAGGGAGGACAATTGAATTGAAGTAGAACATGAATGTGATGACCAATATCAGCTTGATGTAATCTTTGCTCCATCTTCCTGTTTACTCCCAGGTCCTGCGGGACATCCTGAAGGAGGTGCAGGGGAACATGGTGCCTCGCAGCATGCTGAAGGAGTGGGCTCTACACACCTTCCCTAATGCTACTGATTACTGGACATTCAGG
Organism: Ctenopoma multispine; assembly: GCA_034779795.1. Lineage (NCBI taxonomy): Eukaryota > Metazoa > Chordata > Actinopteri > Anabantiformes > Anabantidae > Ctenopoma > Ctenopoma multispine. The sequence continues at coordinate 6,016,137 of JAUYWH010000011.1, read as the reverse complement.
AAGATGTTCACCATCCAGCTGGCCCTCATCGGTCTAGCAGAGTTCATGCTCCACCTCAACAGGCTCAACCCTGAGATGCTGCAGATAGCACAGGTAGGAGACACATGAACATACACAAACGTGTCAGACTTTCTGTTAAAGGCAGGTCGGATTCATGTGACGGGGTCTAATTGAATAGGTAGACGCTCTTATAGATGCATTAAGAGATCACCATTACTCCTCCCATATCTGGCCATATGAATTACCGGTCTCCCCTATGACTTTCACGCTAGGCCTGTCAGTCAGCCAGCCGCTGTCAATGCGAAGGATGTTTTGACAGGGCGTTATAGTCAGTCCCTCTGCTCTACAGTTATCAAAGACGTTTCAATTTGAAGAGGCCGTGTTTGTGTGTGCGTTCGTCTGCTGCTCAGTTCACGTGTATCCGTTTGGCGTTCCAAGTCCAGAGACAGCTTTCTCAAAGTCATTATTAAAGATGACTGTGTCAGTCGGCCACCCCTCCCCTCTGATCCTAATCGGCCTTTGCTGACAGGCGTTTCTCTGGGCAGCTAAGCGCTGGTATTAAGCCCCTCTCTGCCTGTTCCACTCCACAGATCCCATTAGACACAGGAGGATTATGGTGCGGAGAGTGTGTACACATACACACACACACACACACAAACAGAGGGAGGGAGGGAGTGCAAGGACAGGACATCACAGCCTAAGCATTGTGCTCCACCCTTCCTAAATAGAGACTTTACGTTCCTTCAGGTTGGCCCTTACAGTGACATGAGCTGTGAGGCATCAATCATAAAGCATTGTTATTTTTCTGTCAGTGTCTGTATTCATAAAGCATCACACCATCCTTGCAAAAACAATTTTTCTTTTGATATCTTTGACATATATTCCGAAAATGACTCTGTATCCGTCATTTCCCACCATCAAGTTCAGCACACTACAAGTGTGTCACACTAATGTTACGTCATCCCATTCACACCAACCCCAAAACGAAGCCATCCCTGGCCACCAGTCTGGTGATTTTAGCATTCTGCGAGCTGCCTCCACATCCAACTGTCTGCGGGCTTATCGGAGCCTCCTGGGGTTTGCTGGTGTCTCAGCCCACTGCCTTGCGGCCCTCCGCTGGGGCCTGAAGCAAATGACAGTAAAAGGAAGAAAGGCGGGAGGGTGGGGACTTAAGGACGACTGGGAGGGAAGGAAAAGGCGAGTCAAAGAAGGAGGAGAAGGAGCCTGAGCTGGAATGAAATGCTCTGCTATATAGCTGTCAGAGTCACTCACATTTTCATATAAGGGAGCTTATCTTCTCCAGAATGGCTGCCCGTGTAGCAGTCCTCCTGCACGTAAATGCAGGCTTAAAGATGAAAACTTAGCTGTATGTGAGCTGACGTCGGTGGGGAGAGGGGAGCTGGGAGTGTATTGAGGATTATAGATGCTTTGATGCCGATGACTTGACATGTGACGTGTCTGGGAGATCGATATCATGTTGGTGGTGTGAGCTTGTTTTAGAACTCCCCTGGCTTTTCTGAATGAGTCATTTTCTTGTTTGTTGTGGTTTAAGATGAATGTGAGGGATTAACTGCACAAAGGTAAATAAACAGATATTTTTCTAACCACAATGCATTACATAAAATACCTTCCCTGTCACCACACAGCCTGCCTTAAATATGCACTCCTGTTTGTATGACTGCTGTAGTTTATGCTCTCTTTTTACTTCTGCTTCTAGGACACAGGAAAACTGAATGTCTCCTACTTCCGTTTTGATATCAACGACGCAACGGGCGACCTGGATGCTAATCGCCCTGTTCCTTTCCGCCTGACACCAAACATCTCCGAGTTCCTGACCACCATCGGTGTCTCCGGCCCACTGACCGCTTCCATGATTGCTGTGGCTCGATGCTTTGCACAGCCAAACTTTAAGGTAGCATCAACAAAAACTGATTGTACCATGTTTTCAAATAACCTACTCAGAATGTGAATATTTTAATTTCTTTTGTTGCTATAATAGTTACTAGTCACACCTGAGCCTTTTACCTCTGACCAGTTACGTGTACATGAAATTACACACAATTGCATTTTATAAAACTGCTTCAAAACAACTATAATCATCAGTATTTTTTTGTTTGTTTTCACAACAATGAACCACTTTTATGTTTAACTGGACACTGATCACTCTGCATTCTGCATCACATCTATGAAACACTTTGACGCCTACTAACTCAGTGTTAGTTTTATGGCCCACGAAGCCATTCTCACTGCTCTGATGGCGTACTTTTGGCTGCAGCGAGCTACATGAAACCGCTTACATTTAAAAGTCTAGATTACACTTTCTCAGCTTGACCCACATGACTCACTGATATGAGGAGAAGTATATTTTAAACGTGAGGTTACTGCGGGCTGAGAGTATACAGTGTAATTCTGTCAGAGTAACGAGGACCCAGTGGTTTGTTGTCAAATGTAAGCTTCGCCTGTATTCTCCAAATACTGTTCAGTGTTTAAACTTAGATAAACCCAGAAAGGACGCTCACCAAGGCACAGCTAAACACAAAACACGCAATGGCAAAACGAGCAGTCAGAGGGTTGTATTATGCGTCTTCAGCAGGGCAGTAATGACAGGCGTGTGGTGTCTATGTATAGGTCTGGCTCTTACTTTAAAACTGATAGGAGCGTTTAAATGCAAACAAACCAAACACTTAGTTATGTGAGCTAGTTAAGGCTGAATCCCAGACACCAGCGCTTCTTGTGGTCAAATAAAGGGGACGTTTCCGGGGAACACAACAAACACGTAACAATTATCCACTCGTATATAATGAAGTTGTAAACCATATAAACAGTCTAGTGCCATCTGAAACCACGTAAACACTTTAGGTACGAGTAGGGAACAGCATGTACCTAGGTAAGTGATGATTGTTAGTGTTGTGGCCCCGTCATGGTTTAGATGGTTATGTATTTCAGCTCCGTGTCGCCATAATGAGGTGCAAACAACACAGAGAGATTTCCCCAGGGATGACATATCCTAAATGGGAGTGAGCAGCGTTTGTTTGTGATTGGTGTCGACTTCATATAAAGGTTTTATCATGTTTCATTGGTTTCATTCCCCTGGCAGACATTTTGAACACATGATTCAGGAAAGTCTCCTCAATAGATGGCACATTTAGTGTGTATGAACATCATGCCTTCGATTCATAGTTGGCACCTTCAGAAAGAAGCAGCGATTATCTAATTTGGTGGTGTAGAAACGTATACACCACTAATTTAGTTTTAAATCATTTCATTTAAATCATTTCTTTCTATTTGGTTGTCACAGCAGTCAAATTTTGCATGCAAATGAGCATGAGCTAGTTTTGTGAGTTGCTCACAGGAAACTCTGAGGTTGTCTAAGGATCCAGCTACAGACAGCTACAGTTTTGTTGTAAATGTTTTTTCTTAAATTTTACATCTTAGTTTCCTCTGTGTCTGACAGGTGGACGGCATCCTGAAGGCCGTCCTTCGCGATGAAATCATTGCGTGGCATAAGAAGACTCAGGAGGACACGTCCATGCCTTTGTCTCCAGCTGGCCAGCCAGAGAACATGGACTCCCAGCAGTTGGTCTCACTGGTCCAGAAGGCTGTCACAGCCATCATGACCCGTCTCCATAACCTAGCTCAGTTTGAAGGAGGAGAGAGTAAGGTCAACACCCTGGTGGCTGCAGCAAACAGCCTGGACAATCTGTGTCGCATGGACCCTGCCTGGCACCCGTGGCTCTGAGAAGCCAGAAGAGAGATGTGAAGAAATGAGACACAGTGAATGAGGTGCATGGCAAGAAAATGTGTTTTTGTTTACTTTATGTATATGACACAGAGACAAAGATTGTTGCTTTTTACTGTAACAGAGGCCTGATGGATATGTTGTACCCTTTTTCTTGATCAAAGTACACTGAAAACATTTTTGTAAAGTGGAATCAGGTTGACACGAAGCTCTGACTGCCCCACATGTCAGTGAACAGGGCCTTCCAGTAGGTTACATAGGTTAATCTTTTAATTAAAACACAATTCCTCTTTCCACTTCTATTTATTTTTATAACTAAATGACAGGGATTCTATCTGTAGTGCCACTTGGCCTGTCTTTGTATTACAAGGAGGCAGTACAAATATTGGTGTTGGTATCATAATGACCAGCTCATTCAGCTAATGGGAGTTTTTTTTATTCGAGAGATGGGAAATCTTCTCTGGTTTGCTGCGTCTTTGTTGCATTTCAAAAGCGTACAGTTTTTTCACTTCAATTTTTTTTCTCTGAACTAGGCATTGGTCCTGCAACAACTGTATTTTTATTTAAACTGAGAAGTGTATTTTCTTTTTCTTTTTTTTTTGGTTATCCCTGCTGAATGAGGAATTTAGTCATCCTGTAAATAACAGATGCTCTTTAATTGTTTTTTACCCATTACTTGAGCTGTAGAAAATATCTGACTATTCCAAAAAGCCATTTTACGTTACAGTGGTTTTCATTCGCTAACTCAGTCCTGTTGGCTTTCAAAGCATGTAACAAAGTAAAAACTTCAGGGCAACAGTGACACTGTTATAAGCTAAAACAGCAAAATTACAAATATGTACTTCTTGAACTACCTGTATATGAATATTCCTCGTGTTTTTGTAAAGGTACCATGCCTTTTCCAGCAGAAGTATTATCTCTTGCTTTGTAAAAAGGCATTTTGTTTTAATAAAATGCTGTTTTTTTAATACAGAAGTCCTTTGCTCTTTTTTCCTGTCATCCCCTGCAGTCTTTATTTACACTGCATATGTTTCAACTGTGCTGAAAATTATCATAAAACAATACTCTCAATTAGTTTTCTTCCTGAGTTGTTTTTTTTACCAGTTGTAAAACAGCAATAAGAACCCGTAATTCCCATCTGCACCTCACATCAACTGCATCACTGTCACCACCGTGGATGTTATTGTGGTAATAACTCATGCTGTGAAATGACTCCGAACAAACTGTTCTGACTCTTAAAAAGTCCATTGTCGTAATCCTTGCGGTTCACAGTTAGCAGACATTTATGGAGAGACATTTCAGCGCAGCAGTGTTGCATCAAAGTGGCTCATGGAGGTGTAATAACCTTGTGGTCATTCCCTCCCTGTGGTTTAAAAAGTGCTGCAGAGGTGTGTTAAGGCGTTTCTCCCCTCCCCTGGTGTTTGATTAATGTGTGCCAGTATGTGTCCAAGTGGGTTGGCCTCACTTGACTTACGCTGTCAGACAACCTGCCTGCACTCATAGATAAAGGTTATATATCTGTTTGCCTTTTTGCAACACGCAGGTTTTAAGTTTCATAAAGGTTTTTAATCAAATGTGGCTTGTTTTAATTTCAAACCATATTTAAGTAAGATGCAGATACAGATGTAAACAACAGCTTCCTTTTTTTAATGTGTTCATTTTCGCCCAGCAGAAGGGAGCAGCTCAGCATCTACTGTAAGTTATTGTATCATTTTACTAACTGGACAGACCAGCTTGTTCCTGCATGCATCATTTCCTGAGCAGACACTGGTTTCAGCAGCAGCCAGGCTGATTCCCATGACCTGAATCCAATGCCTCTCCGGTAACAAGAGAAAAAGAGTCATGTCAAGTCTACTGCAGAATCAAAACGTGGCGGAGGGATTTAGTTTCCCAGTGAGCAGAGACAAAGACAGACACACGCGGCATGTTAAGTTCAGAGTCCTTTAGAAGGATGATGTTTGAAATTGTGGATGCCCTCTGCTGGGACAGGCATCCATTTCACGCCCCAGGTGTCTATTGTGATTTGAGAGAGATTAGGTGAAATATGAAACCCACAACAGCATAACACACATACCCCCCCCACCCCCCCAAGATGTGTCATCTCAGCTTGCCTTCCTTCTGGGGTCTTTTTTTTTGTCACCCTGTGGCTGCATACAGATATCACAGGAGCAGAGGTGTTGGCTGCAGCAACCCCACCCACATCTCCTCCTCTCGTTTCCTATTCTCTCTGCCTGACGTTAGCGAAGTGGAGGCGAAGGCTTCACCAGCCCCTCCCCATCGTCTCCTTCAGTGTGGGAAGAGTGGAGGTGATTGATGTGCTCCGGTGGGATTGGAGGTGTAGAGCGTGGCTCATCATCAGTGCTGGCACAGACCAGAGGTCTCAGAGGACACACCAAAGCAAGAATAGATCCTGGCAGGACCAGGTGATGAAATCTTCCCCCTCCAATGATCCTCATCCCCGCTGAGGATGGCTGAGGAGTGAGGAAGGGCTTAAGGGAGGAGTGAGGGTTTTACAGAAAGTGTCTGTTTGGTTTATGTAGCAACTAAGCTGTCATAATATTTCTCAAGAGACACATTTGTATATAGTATAATGAAGATTTACAGTCGACATGAGAGTACATAGATCGTAATGTAATACAGAGTCTACTGAAACGCAGACATGGATGAAGCTGTTGTGGATGTAAAAGAAAAAGTACTTTATCAACTCCCTAATCCACTTCTTTTCTTTCTTCACAATTCATTTTTTAAGACCAGGATGCCACCAAATCTCTGCTTCCACAGCCAACATCCAATTATACATCACACTGTCTCAGGCCTTGTAGCCCAGTACGGGGAAAAACTTCTTTGTATCTTTATGTAAACAAAACAGTATTAATCAAATAACGATTGTGTGCTGATCTGAAAGTCTTGGAAGCAGCACATATATCTGAAAGCCGAGGATTTGTTTTGTTACTCAGTGAAGAAGCCCCCATTAGGACTTCTAATGGTATTTCAACTCAGAGGAGTTGAGCTCATTAGTTCTGTGTCTAAAATCTGCCATTATGATTTTAATTGCCCAAGCTGTACACACAGCAGTATAGGAAACAATCAAAGTCGCTTTTTTTTTTCCCCTTCATGACAGTGATGCAGCATCACATCTGCAACTCACACGCTGATTTAAAATTGTACTGAAAACAGTTAATATACAGAGACAGCACAAGGCATTAGAGGAGTAGGTTTTTAGCAAATATATATAATTAAACTTGATCCCTTTTTCTAATCTTTAGGTTAAACCAAACCTTAATGTTGTGCTGACTGTACGTTCATATTAAACTGACAGCAATGAGGTTAGTATCAATATTCTCATCTCTCTGCCCAAAAGTGAACACATGTATTTGTCTAAATGTCAAACTCTTAACCACAAGGATTAGTGTACAGCAAACCTACGACACAGACTAATGCTGCATCAGGAAAGTTGTAGTTGCTGTCTTCAGAATACACTTGATTTAATTATATAATAGTTGTTATTAGATCATCTTCCAAAAACACATTCACATTCTTAATATAAGGACACTGAGGACCTATTGGCACGGCTGGATGAAGCTGCTTGGGTAAACAATGATGCGTGAGCCCCTTCTAGTCTGTGATGTACTGTATGTATGTCCATCATTATGTTCAACTATATTTATCAGTTGATACTTCACATAATAGATCTGGTGAGTAGCTCTTTTACTTTGCCCAGGATGTAATCCAGCCTCGCCTATAGAGTTGCTAAGTGTGAGGAGATATCTCCGGCTCTCAGTTGCCGTGTTTATACCTCTTGGATCAAGATGATGACCTCTCCGTTCAAATATCGAGAGCAATATTAACAACTGCGTTGCACAATATCTCATTCACTAATACATTGACATTAAATGTTAACTATGACTCCCACGGTGCACTTCAGCAAGAAACCATGGTGCAGCGCTTCTGGTCTCAACAGCAAACAACAAAGTGTTTTGAATTCACTACAGATCTGATCTGAGGACCTGCTTGCCTTCTTCTCCATGGCAGCCGACACTCATGTAGTATCTGAGCGATCCAGTATGCTAACTGAACTTTTGTCGGCACATTCGGCACAAACTGAAATAAAGATGAAATGACAACATCATCGTTCCTTTATATAGTTGTTTGCTGCCAGCTGGCAACATCAGCTGTACTGCAGTGTGGAGCGTTACACCGTGATTAATTATGGAGTACTCTTGGCACTGAACACCATGCTCAAGTAGTATTAGTATAAGTGTGCATGAAGTGTTGGTTAACGCTGGACGTTTTTCAGGCGTGAGATGTGTACTCAGTGAACGTTTGCAGCCAAACCTTCAAATTAACAAAAGTGTTTGACATTTTGTCTTTTTACGTCTTACTGTATAACATACGGTGAAGTAGGATGCAGTTGGACAGAGAAGGTAAGAGTCCAGCTTATGAACTAACAGCAAGACAAAAATACACAAAACCTGAAAGACCCGCGTTTTTTAGTATTTTTTCTTGCTTGTAGTAGTAGTAGTAGAATTAGTGTTGCCAAGATTTTCAGTTGTTCCTTCAAATGCACTATGTGAAACATCATCTTTTGCTTCAGTTTCACTTTAGATTTCCATCTCTGAAAAACCTCTTCCCTGCTTATCTAATCTAAAATTCTAACCACACACTCGTGTGATTAGAATTTTGTGGTACTGGTCTGAGTGGTACTCACATGGTTCCTGATGTCGAACGGTATTTAGCACGTCACAGTTCTTCAGAAATCAATTCTCGTGCGGTATGGGGTCGGTGTGAACCTTTTGGCTTTAGTTCAGTGCTACAAACCTGCAAATGTGCTGGCTGTCGAAGGGAACAAGGAGGTTCTCGAACGAGCAGGTCAATTTTCAGTGAGAGGTTTTGGATTTCAATAGAAATGTGGGTCTGTCAGAAGATGGTGTCTGAGGGTGTCTCAGCCTGAAATGACCTCTGAGCACATTAAGAGGTGGCATAGTGTGCAAGTTACAAATACACCAGCTCGAGACCAAAAGCGACCCCGGAGTTCTCATTTAGTTCTATTGCTTGTTTGTTTTTTGCTGGCGTAATGGACGAAAAAAGAAATCATGCTGTAAATGAGGCACTGTACATAAAACTTGTAAGTAAAAATGATTAGTTAAAGAAGTAGAATTATTTATTTTATTTGACATATAAATTACACAGTAATATAAAATAAAAATAATAAACATTACTCTACAAAATACCCTAAATGATAATGTCTCTGGAAACACTCATACAGTTATAATCAGTTCTTTTATGATGAAGTGCTACACAATATACAGATTTTTCCCTCAACCTGCCTTATCTGCTTCTACTCAACATAGAGGTTTCCCACAATTCACAGAATCACTTTCAACAACCCCGCCATGACCACAGAACTTTCACTGAACCGTTTTTCAGAGCTAAAGCCGTGCTGATAGTTATGGTTAGTGAGAACCAAAGAGCAAGAGACTTACATGTATTCAAAACTGTGCTTCTTGGGGAATGGATTTCTTCCTGTATGACTCCTGACTGGAGCTGAAGATGCTGAAGACTATATGGTTATGACGTTGTGAGTTGTCTTGTACCTTACTATAGTTGCTTTACCCTAACTAAGAGTTCTAGTGGTGAACATTCACGGTCTGCAGGGGATGAAGCCTGCTGATTTTGGTGATCCTTGACAAGATGAAGCAACTTGAGCGTAAGACTCAAGCTCAGTCCGCTTTGATCCACCCACACCCCTGCTCTGTCATCCTCGGTCATACACTTCAGGTAGTCGTCATCATGACATTACAATAAATCAGGCAGAAATAATTGATAATAATAATCTGATTAGTTTGAAAGCCTCACTCAAAAACCTGAAAGGGAAGAAGAGTCCAACAAACAACAAAAACATGTCAGGAAGTGCAAAGTTACATCATGTCAATGGTTTCTTTTTTCAGCACGACTGGTGCGGTTCTTAGTTCACCTGCACCTCCTCCAGCAGCTTCATCTCCGATAAGCTCTTTAATTGCCAGCCATCATGGCTTTGTCATGGACATGGCCAGCAGCAGCAAAGCCGTCTCCCACCAGTGCTCCTCTCCATCCTGAGCCAATTAATGATTCTCCTCCTAGGATGTCCTGATCAGACCAGGCAGAGAGCTGTTCAGCCTGGTTGACAACTGCTCCCCCTCCGCCCTCCCTCTTTGCCTTCCACCCATCCATCCCAGCATCCTCAGCACTCTCTCTCTCTCTCCTCTGTGCCCAACCGCATGATTTAATTTGTTTGGTAATATCAGGATTGGCATGTTCAGCCCAGCTTCACTCCAAAGTGAAATCGGACAAGGGCATTGGAGCCTCACCATGTAAAACCGCCTCACCTTGACAGCTGCTTGAGTGGGCAAGAGAGAGTGGGGGAGGAGGGAGGAGAGGAGAAGGTTGGAGGGGATGAAGGATGTACCTGAGAGGAAGGCAGACACCAATTTACTTCTCTCTTTTCCACAGGGGAGTTTTGTGTCAGGAAGGGAGCCAGCTACGAAGACGGAATCTGTTTAAAGTGGAGACAAAGCTCCAGGTGCTACTGGGAACCAATCTGCTCCACAACAACACGCTGGAGCTCGTCCAATCTCTCCAATCAGCTTCCAAGGAGACTCTGGCAAGACAGCTCACCCTGTTGTGTGTGATAGACGTCACTGTAATTTGTCACATTTATTTTGTCAGCTCAGATCTTCGGATTCTGTGTTCGACCGTAGAGAAAAGAAGTGTGCAGGTGACGTCCTCATCTCTGTGTCCAGGTTACTGCTGCGGTGGGTCTCAGGCCTGCGTATCAATATGCAGTGTTGGAAGACGTACTCAGATGTTCTAGTGAAGTAAAAATGACAATGCCACAATGTAGATATACTCTGTTACACGTAGAATTTCTGCTTGGAAAATGTGTATTAACAGAAGTACTTGTAATGAATATGAGAGTATTACTGCAGTGATGTGTTCATCACATTAATGTTGCAGCTGGAAACGATGGAACTTGCTTTAATGGCAATATACAGTATGCTGTTTTGATGATCATATATTTTTAATTTAATAGTTAGAATTATGTTCTGCTGGGTAGCTAGTGAATTTCATACCAGGGAGCAATAGAGTCTTATAATTATACTGTATTCTGTTTGTACTCTAATTCTAAAAAACAAACAAACTAGTAATTATCAATAATATGTACTGGAATATTTATCTCTGGAATCTAAGTCTAAGCATGAAGTAGCAGAAGTGAAAACCTACCAAACGACGTTTGAACAAAGGTTCCTGAGGTTGAACTTTAATTATACATGAGAAGTCCAGGTACCTACTACAGACGTACTGGCTTCATGTGAATGCACATTTGATAGACAAGTTCCATATACTCTGTGCAAATGGAAATGAGACAGTGGGGTGGGTAGTGAAAAAAAAAATCACAAAATAAGTACTTCAATAAACATCAGTGTTCAATTAATAATTAATTCATGCTTTATTTGTTTTTGTGTTTGAATGGCAGTTTTAATTTTGGCCACTCTCAACACATCCAGTGTTTGTTCAGTGCTGTTACGCATCTGCATTATTGTGAGCTCTGCCCACCGTGTTGACTTAACATTATTATCCTCACACAGCAATCCTCCTGAAAAAGGTTTAATAAAAGAGTGCAGAGGCAGAGAGGAGGAACCGTATGCAGCGTATGTGTGGAGTGACAGCTTAGACAGACAAGGCAACCAGAGAATCTTATTACATGTATACTGTATATGGAAAATCCATGTCTATGTCTGTGCTCCTCCTGCTGTAACTCAACCCGCAAAAGCTCCTGGACCAGAAACATGCTGAGGCAGCGAGGAGAGATGGTAATCAGATTAGTTCTCCCCAAAACTTTCATGCAAGGCAGACGGCCATCATTTGTGACTATGTCACTCTGTCAAGGCCTCTGTTGTACCTGATAAGTCATGGAGGTTTGATGGACAGTGATGAAGCTCAATAAAAATGTGAGCGAGTGTTTAGCTGAGTCTGCTGCTTCAGGATGGGCGCAGAGAAAAGAATGAAAGGTAATTGGATTCAATAAAATTCTGCTCCGATTGATCATTCTTTAGTTTGGGAAAGTTGAGGCCGCGGCTCACGGGTGTACACACACGCGTCCACGTGCACACACACACACACACACACACATGCTTACACCTGTCATGTCAAACGAAGTGTGATGGCCTAGATAGGTAGACAGGGAGACAAGCGGGGGTGTTAGAGGGAGCAGAAAGGAGTGGGAATCTGAGGCCAGATTCATTTCCACCTCCAGTGGAGGGAGACCACCTATTTAGCCTGTCTGCGAGAGGCCAGGCCACAGGGACGATATCAGATCACAGTCCATCAGCCACCGGAGCTCGGATCTAACTGATGGCCTTGAGAAGAGAACCCGTGACTGCGTTTCATGAACTTACGACTGCACTTTCCATATCATTAAACTCGTCTGTGTTAGTGCATTTCACTGCTACTTTCCATAAATTCACAGAGATGCGTAGCAAATAACAGCTGTGATGAATCTAACACTGTCAGTGCTTACGTTGTTTATGGGGTTAGGGTGCTTTTCACTCACTTCGCTTACTTACGTCTCTTGTATTACCCGTATATAACTTTGTTGCACCTTAAGGGGCATCAGGGGAAAAGTGTTGCAGCTACTGAATGATCTCCTTCTTGTTTTTAGTATGTGAAAGAATGGAGGAGAAGCCCCTGTCTCCTGTCTTCCCACTTCATTACCCACACCTGGATACGACTTTGGGGGATCCTAATTTAAGTCACTTGTTAGCGACGGCCTAATGCGGTCTGACAGCAACAAGAGAGGGGGATGAAGAGACAGATCGAAGGAGAAAGAGGGTGAGGACGGCAGCGCTGTTTCGACACGGACAACTGCAGGACCAGATAACCAGAGGGAGGGGGAGGCGTCTGTGCATCAGGAGAACTATTCTTATTTCTTGCTTTGATTTCCATAAAATGAACATCATCCTAAATCATCCGAGCGCTCCGCGGTTGGCCTTGTATGCATAAACCATTACAATCTTTTGCTAATGCACATAAACTAATGAACACAATATTGTTTTTTCGCTACTGCACTCTGCAGCACAACGAGAAATCAAATAAACCCCTGTTTACCAAATAAATTCTTCTGTGTCTGATAGGTCTGCCTCCGGTTGATTGTATGTTTTGCGGCAGACGGCGCTGCATGGTAGCTACAAACAACCCAACGCATCACCATGCTGGGTAATGGATCAGAAGAAATTATCAAGGGAGTTGGGGTAAATTTGACTTCTGAGAGTGAAGCGCGGTGAATTTACAACTCCAAATGGGTTTGGAACAAGGTCGGAAAGATTTTCAGTGAAAGCAAATCCCTTTGTCTGCCTAAAATGTACCAGAATATATCCTCCATTAACTTACAATTGCAAGGACCAATGTTCAGTTCTAGCACAAATACCATTTCACTGCTTCTGTGAAACATGTTGCAAGATTTCCATATTAGGTCAGCTACATCCATATTTAGTAATTGAAAGTCAATGAATGTCTTTTCCACAGGACGGCTGGAAATAGAGTATGATAACGCATGATTCATTTAGGGGGAAAAGAGGGGTTTGTAGGTCTTTACAAAGTGGGGCAGAGGGTCATTTTTTAAATTGTAAAAAATGCGAGAAGGGTGAAACTCAAGTTTGATATTTATTATTTATTACTAGAGAGTATTTTTTCTAAACTTCTACTTGATTGTAGCTGAAAAGAAACAAAGATCAAAGAATTAGGTCAAAGTCTCCATGACGCACATTATCGCTACATGTAACAAACTTCATATTTCCTGTGATGTATAAGCTCGATGCTGAGTGTCAGCTGCCTAAAGAAAACCATTTAAACGTGTTTTTATGGCAGTGTCATAATACATGTAGGTACTCTTTTCCTCTATTTTAATCCACGTTTTCACCAAGTTGTAAAGATAACTTGTTAAACACAACTGAGGCAGCAGTTCATGTTGTACATTTGAACAATGTTTACAGTAACTATGTATCAGCTAGTGACTTATTTAGACATCCACCACTTATTTACTATTTCTTGATATATCTACATATTAAGAGTGTTTGAAATTTAATTTAAGGTTACAGTATACAATACGCAGACTCAAAATCAATTCACACTGCTCTGCCCAGCCTTCTTTCTCCCTGACTGGCTATGTTCTTCTGTCGTATGCTACGCTCCATCCAACTCCTTCAGGTGTTCAGGTCATTATCAAAATTCAATAAATAAGACTGCTGCAAAACTTACTAATAATCAAGCAGAAATAATAAAAATTCTCTTATTGGTTCAAATGGTGATCATTGCTTAAAAAAGTCTCTCTGCTGTCAGGCTGTTTAGGAGTATTTGGAGATTTTGGTGCTAAAATTAAAAAATACAAATGTTATCTTACTGAAGAAACATGTGAAGGTCTTCTGCACAGATTTGAAAAGATTATCTAGGTTGGAGGCTGGAGTGGTTTTATTATGTGTAGGGATTTTTAAACATACTATTAATACAGAAAATGACCAGCCTCATCTCAACAAACTAATTTGTTAAAATAATACTATATACGTATAATATAATTATTTGAAGACTTTCCTGAGCCAGTTGTTAGTTATCTACACTCACGAACTTGGGTGAGATCAAGTAAACACATTCATTTTTTTGCATTTTGAAAGATTTAAACATCCACTGTGTCAAAACCTGCAATAGGACAATTGCTTGGGGAAGCTCTTGAGGTAGCTAAACCTGAAGACACACACCTTTAACTAACTACAAAATATGTATTGGTATTCGCTTCACATTAGCAGTCTTTGCCCATCTAGATGTGTACTATATGTGAATGTCATTTTAGCTTAAAAATCTCATTACCAGTGTGTTAGTACATGCTACAAAACAAAGTCAACCGTGAAAAAGTAACCAGGAAATCCATCTCTGGCTGTCTAAGATCATGCCACTATCTGTTTATCCCTCAGAATGCATCAGCAAACAAAATTAAAACTCATATCTTTGTGCTCCAGGCTTCCCAATATTATTTCCAATCAGCAAGAGAATTATTCAGTGTTGTGTGACTAGCGATCAGTTATATTTGTTAACAGTGAGGCTATGTTACCAGAATGGGAGCGTACAGTAAGGACAAGATTAAATATTAATTGCACAGTTTATACTGCATATTCATATTTATCACACCTGCTGAAATGCATGCAGGCTGTGCTGAGCAAGGAGCTTTTTTTTTTGTTCAGCAACCATCATGCCAGAAATATATCAAAAATCCATTTTAGCCAGTAGAGATTATCTTTTATAAAGATAGATACTTTTTTAAAATTAATTAAAAAATTTTGTAACTAAACATAATAAAGTGAGGTGAGGGTACTGTAGCCTCCACAATGATGCAGATATGTGGCATCAGTAATCAAACAAAATTAAACTGCCGATCATTCATTTACCTGTGTCTTGTAACTAAATATGATAAGTAAGCTACAGTATAGTGATTTGCTGCTGGTTCTGCTGGTAACATTAACAGAGGATATGAAAAGGAGCAGGTGACGCTGAAACCAGCTGCGTGTTGCACCTGCTGGGTGTTCATTCAGCGGTAAATGAGGGTCAACTCCTCTACGTTTGACTATAAACCCGGTCTTTATTTAACTGCACCAGGGAAGCTCGCATTTGATCTAATATTATCACACTGTAATTTTCTCATAGAGGTTGAAATGTATGAATTCACTAGAAACATTCTGGGCTTCGGTTCCCACTCAGGTCCTTAAGTCCAAAATATCTCTAGTAATTTGAAGGTTTACTGATATGAGTTTGCCTTCAACTTATTTACAGATCAAGCAGACTTGAGCAACATATATATACTGTACACACACACAGACACACACATATATATATATAAACAGGTAGTGTGAAGTGATTTTAGTACATGTCGTGATTTAAAATAACTATCTTTATTTTTACCTCTGAATAAATTAAGTGTAACATTTGCCAGCATCCCCATTAAAAACATGGAAATACAGCTATAATAAGCATGCATCGAATCCTGCTGGTTATACAGTACATCACTGATAATTTATTCAAATATAGTGGTTTTAGTAGTAAATGATTTGTTTTTGCTATCACTGATAGGTGTCTTATTATTTCCTCTTTTTCTTCTCACACTCGTCTTTCACTGCCTTTAAAGTCGGAAGGTCTCTTTTCATCTGGAAATGCCATCGTGAAGCATATTGTCACCAGCTGTTCTTTCTCCCTTCGCTTCTCCTATCACGTCTCCCGCTCTCTCTGCCTCTCGCTGCACTGCTTCGACAGGCTGCCGAGCCGGAATTATACATCAGGTCAGGACTAATGAGTGGGTCTGGAACATTTTCCCATATTTATCAAGATGAACTGCTGATCCCCAGCCTCTCCAACCTTCTCTTTTATTCAGTTTGTTGTTTAAAGTTTTAGAGGGATTCATGGCTGCGCCTGCACTCCCTCAAACCACAGTAAAAAAAAGAAAACTAAAAAAATGTTGCTGAGATAAAACTTAAAAAATATTCTTTAACATTTTCCAAGTACTTTTTAGCGTGTTTACTAAACTTTAGCAATAATTTAGTTGGGTTAACTCACTTATATTTATTAGACTATAAATAAAAACTGTTACTGTGCTTCAACATTTTGCAAGCAACTTTTAGGTGTTGGGTAATCAATACTATTCCTTTTTTTTTTTTCAAAAAACCAACAGTGAGATAAAACACTGTACAAAACACAAATGTGCGGGGGGAGGGAAAAGATTTATGACCTATTTCAGTAGATCTACGCTTTGTTTACAGTGCGCTAGTGCGACATTACATGGAGATTTGGCACATTAACAGTTATCACTGACAGCTTTTATTTAAAGATGACAAAATCAGACATAAGACGCCAGCTTTTGTCTATCTGTGTCTTAACTCAAGGACCCATTGTTATATTGTTCTGAGAACTGCACATCCTGGGAAGCCTGACAGTAATTTATGACTTAACAAACCTATTGATGTTTTTATTGAATTTTAACTAAACCTGTGAAGTAGAGTTTATGTCACTGTGATATTACAATGAGTGATCAAAGGCAATGACACAAACCATTTTCTGCTTTGTCCTTGTCCAGGGCTCCTTAACATGTTTTCAGCTAGTTGACCTCTGCCACTGCTTAGAAGGCACTTTCCAGCTATTAAACTAATTTGTTATGGGCTCCTGCAGTCTCGCAAAAGGAGCAGTGAAAAGGTTTTGGAGTAGAGCGTATACCTTCACAGGAGGGTTGTAATTAGCACAGATTGAAGCGCTGTGCCTTACCTACCCCTGTGCAGCAGGACAGATGCCTTGAATGATAAACACAGTCAGCGTGCAATCACGCGAGATGCATTTATGGTTACATTTTAAAACCCGAACAAACAAGTAGCGTGAATAAGATCACATAACCTTTTTAATTTAACCTCTGGTTGTGTTTTCTATTCAATCCAGCTGAGGTGCAATTTAAAAGGGGTCAACGATTGACCTTCAGCTCCTGTAATACTATCAGTATCTCAATAGGAGGACTTGTAACACTAGCTGGAAGATTAAATGGGTTTAAATGTGTGTATGTAGCTTTTGTTTGCCAGTGTGCATGCGTGTGTGTGAGCGCACCCTCCGGTAAGGCGGGTCAATGTCACAGGATCGCTTGGAATAGCCTTCTTATCTACCTGCTGTTGCTGTTCCACTTGACACTAGGGACGGTTGTCAAATGAATCAAAGTTTAAGGGCCTCCACCACAACGAATAACCCCATTACCTTTGTGGGATTGAGAGATGACTCCCACGGACCCCGTCCTGTTAATAATTAAAAAACACTGATGCCGTTGTCGCTTTTCATAAATCAAACTGAACACTGTAGTGATGTAAGGGTTTGTGTGCGTGCGTCAGTGTGCACTCTCATGTTTGCATGTGGACGCTGACAGGTGTAAACTGCTCAGAAAACGACGTGCGGCGTGACCTTAGCCGTTTCGATGATGGATTGCTGTGTTGTTTAACATCTGTAACAGAATTACGTTGATGAGCTGCTGACAGGTGATGGCAGCGCTGCAGAAAAAAATAGTACCTGTGTTATTTCACTAAGTGTTAAAAAAAAATAAACTTGATGTTACACTCAATAAATGTGTGTCTGTAAAAAAAAAATTAATCAATGGCTAATATAATTTGTTTAATTGTTTTTTATGCTAATGTTGCATAGCGCCAAGAAGTGAGAGGTTTGTTTACCTGCAAAATGAAACCTAATAGAAAAAAACTAAACAAAACATGATATTTATAGAAACTAATTTGCTGGCCACCCCACAAACAATTTAGTAAATGAATAGCAGTTGCTGCTCCTGTGTGTGTGTGTGTGTGTGTGTGTTTGTGTGATTCTCTTAACAGAGCCATACAAAACCTCAAGGCACTCAGCGTTATCACAAAGGACAGAGGGGTAATGTACTGTCACAGTGACACCTGTGTGTCTTTGAAGCTCCAGGCTTGCGTGTGACTTTGTGTGCGTCTGCACGGCAACTGGTACATTCGTGCCCATGCTTTCGTGTGCGTGTGTGTGTGTGTGTGTGTGAGCGCACGCACGCATGCCTGCGTGCAGCCACGTCCAGTCTCTGCGAAGAGCCCCATGGGATCTCTGTGATAAATTGTTGGCAACCTGCAGTAATTACTGATCTCTGCTCTGATAGCTTTAGCCACCAAGTTCAAGAAGAAGAGATAAAGGAGGAGATAGTTTTCAATCTACCAGTTTGTCATATCTAATAGAGAGATTGTCCCGTTTGATCACCACTGAAATCTGCTCGAACAAATTAATATTGGACTCTTGTTTGTTCCAGAGCAGAGCATTTCTTGTTGGAGAGGGGTGAAAAAAAAATCGAACACTTTCCTTGGCTGTGACTTTTAACTTTGCTTTCCAATTTCTCTTCTTCTGTGAGTCACATTCCTTTGACAGAGTTATAATGGCGCTGAGATGAAAATAGATGAAAATAATGAATTCGCTGTGTGCATTCTCACACAAGCCTCTGTAGCTACAGTGAGCTTGATGACATTTAGATAGTATTTGTGTTTCTCTGTGGGTGACCCGTGTCAAAGAGCAAATCTTCTCTTTTCATCTAACTGAATCTCTAATTACAGTGCAGTGAATCATGTTATTTCCTGCTATTGATATCTTCTCACTGACTCATTCACAAACTCATTCAATTGCAGGAGGAGTAGGAAATCAAGTAAATTGTATATAACTGATGTTTGGGGTGTGATACTTTTCTTCTAGCATCTGTTTGTATTATCAGACCACATGTTTTCAAGTTTTTTTGTTTTTTTTGTCAGGGTGTGTTAACCATCATACTAGAAAGCTACCATAATGGAAAATTAAACCCAAAGAAAACACTTTGGATCATACACTTTAATGTAGGTTGGACAAATGAATTGTGCATTGACACTTCTTCTCTATAGTGCATGATAACTAGAGGTGTGAGATGTGCTCTGCAGCTACAAAGTTTTGACTGTACATATTATTTTTATTCCCCCCCCCCAACACCAACATCAACCCCCAGTGATGCAACCATCACTTAAGAATCACTTTGGCTCTGCCATCCAGGTACTAACCCAGACTCAAATAAAGTGGGAGTTTTTTTAAAGTTTAAAGTCTTTATGGGTGGAATTGTTATTTGTATGAAAACTTCTGTCAGTATTAAAAATTGGCTGTTGAAGGTGAACGATCTCAATGTGGCCTGTGAGAGGCAGAGATGAAAAACATTACTAAATCTAACTGACTGAAGTATAATTGAATCTTTACATTTTTATTACAAAGTACTTCATATGATGAAATCAATCCCTATACACCTTTTTTCTCCGCAGACATTTCACAGTCATAGTGGGAAAAGCACAGGTGTTACAAATAACAGTATGGTTGCTCTGTTGTAAGAACCTCAGTGAGTCATGACTGTGTTATAACACAGTCATGACTCACTGAGGTCAAATTAAAACCAAAGAAGGAAATCCCCTCTGCTTTTCCTACCATGACACAATTTCTCCAGTTTGGTGGCAGCACAACGAGCTGTAAGCATTGATATAAGCTGAGATGATTAAGTTTAAGTTGAAAACAGTAAAATCTTGGGGCCGTAAAATCAAAATAATAATCTGAAAGTGTTAAAACACTTTGCAGAGTGGGAACAGAGATACACAGAATTCAAAGCTATTTAGCCATTAAATACTGCTAATATACAAATATTAATTATTGCAGCTTTAAACCTTCATATCTGTTCCTCTCTTGTCACACATATGCGACCGTCTATTATTCACTGTCCACCACTGACAACTCTCATTCCCTTTCATTACCTGCACTGACTGCACTAAATCTAAATGTAATAGAAGCAAAAGAAATGGGTTAAAATGCATGAACATTGTCATGATGTGTCAACTTAACACAGCCTAAAACTTTTAAAGATAGTGAACAAAGCTGTCATACAAGATAAAACAGTTTCCAAAGTAAGCCTGTTTTTAATCAAATGCTGCATCTGTCCAAATCAAGTGTCTTTTAATCAGCTGTTCACGCCTTTATCAGACCAATTTAAACATTAACAGCAAATTTATCAGTTCACTTATACTTTCATCAACTCTGTTTTTAAGATTTAACTTTCATGAGTCGCTTCCCTCACTGCAGCCAACTATTTTTGGCCAACGAGTCTGTTGTCTGTCATCGGGTTGGCCGAGTTCCCCTCTTCAGTAAGCTCAGTAGGAAATAAATGGACCTCTAGTGACTTGTTGATCACGTTGCTCACAGTGGGAACATATGGCAACATCTTGGAAAACTGAGAGAAACATGTGGCGTCAGCATAATCGGATTCACAAAGGTCACTGATTTACCTGTTCCTTCTGCATTGTTTCTGTTTTTTTTAGGTATCAGACGAAATGTTATCTTCAATGAATTTACAGTTTATTCATTAATGCAATATAATATCTATTTTCTGTACAGTCATTCTTGTTGTCCAGTGTATCCACTGTTACTTTTCTGTCCGGTGTACAGTGTTTGAATAAGACAGAGGGTAAGAAACTCCCGGCAATAAATCAATGGCTTTAAGGTAACAATCAGCATGAGGTCATGTATTGGCCTGGCTGAACTGGCTGTCTCACTAAAGCTGCTGCCTGTAAAGAGCTATAGATTGAAAAAGTGAATATTTATTGAATAAACAACTACAGATTTGAACTTTTTAAGCTTTTGGAACTTTAAAGCTTGTGAACTCGCGGCCTGTGAACCCAGAAGATCTCAAATTAAGCAAAAATATAGCAAGCAACACCCACAGTTTTTGACTGTGTGTGCCAAAAGCATTCAGGCCACAGTTTCAGTTTGTACAACATAAACATCTTTCGCTTCTCAGAACTCTGCTTCTTTAAAGCAACAAAAGGTTAATGTTGTATTTGACCTCCACTTGACACTATGAATGGTTCTCTGGCCTCCATCAACTTCCTGCTCTGATACTTCACTGCTAAAGTCTTTACAAAAGCCTGCAGTGCTGATGCAGAATACACGTGGACTATACAACAGACCTCTCCAAACGTCCTCTGAGGTGAATATCACATCCAAGAGCGCCAGGTCGATAAATAGGTCCTTGTGGAGAACACTCCTCTGATGTTGTGGGGAAAACAAACTCCTCAAGAAAGTGAGGAGAGAAAATATCTTTGCTGTTTGAGATCTGTGTTTTAATGTGACAACGTGAGTTTGGAGAGAGCTGCTGTTTTTCCTTACAGATTCAACAGTCTCTGCACAAACACGTTTATGCTGGTGAGTCTTAAACATCCAGAATCTTCATTCCCCCCCTTCATTATTGTTTAACAGCTAACAAAAACACGCACTAATGCATCACCTTTTCCCAATGAATTAAATTGAATTGAACTGAACCTTGGGTTTGGGGAAGTTGTGATGGCTATTTTGTATTTTTTTTAAACTTTTAATAGATAATACAATTAATGGGAAAAGTAATTGGTAAATTAATTCTTAATGGAAATAAGCCCTACATAATCCTTTTCATGTCATCATGTAATCGTGTTTTTGATTTATATTTTGTTTTGTTTTGTTAATCCTTGCCCTGCACTTTTATTATTTTGTGCACACACTGATTGTGCACACAAATTAACACACGCCCACTGGTAATTTTTTTTTTTTTTTAAATCAATTTATTTTATTTAGTCCCTGCAGCAAGTTTCTCATTTCCCTCACATGCTATAATTAGTTGCATTTGCTTGATTGCATTGGTATATTGATTTTTTTTTTTTATCCCTTTACTGTTTAGATATATAATGTAGAATGATCTCAGGGGATGTGTTCAACCTTAATCTATGCTCAGTATGTATGATGGAGAGGTTATTGGTGATTATTAGGTACGGCTACACATGAACAAAGAGGTAGACGTTTTACCTTCCTACTAATGGCTTCGTACTCAGGTGGCAGACAGACCACAGTATTTTTTAATGCAAAAGTGTATCCTCGAACTTTCTGATGCTACAGCAGATGTGAACTGAGCCGCGATACAGCATCTAATTAGACGTGATGGTTTAATCAGCCTAATAAGGCACAGTCAGTCAGTCACTCTGACAGGCTTCTAATGAACCAACAAGTGTTTGTAGTGAAAGGAAACCTCATACTGTGTGCGAACTGTCTCCGAGTTGTGTGAAGCACTGAAGAAGGGAAATCTTTTTGCCTTAAGGAATATAGCCAGAATCTTATTGATAACTGAAGAAGGTGAAAAAAATACAGAAGAAGCATCTGATTCTTGGTCAGCGGGAGTCTTGGGGATTATAGAGACCAGTGGGAGAAGCTGAATAATGCAGACACCTACATGATTTAATATAATAACTGCAGATGTCAAAGAGAATGTCCTTCGCTTTAAGGAGGGCTATTTTAATAAATCCCATTATCAATATGCTGAGGCAGTTTTTACATCACAGAGAAAAAAAACGAAGAAAAGAAGAGAGCGTGAGGAAAAAGAGTGAATGACAAAGAGGAGACAGATAGACAGGGGGAGCGAGCGAGATGTAAAATGGTGTCTAACAGAGACGGGAAACAAAGAAGGAGGGGCGGATGTGGATGAGGAGATATGATAATAGATTCACTACAGAGCCAAACCAATTTCCATTCTTAACCTCATCCAGGCCAGCTGATGATTAAGAACACAGCTGGGGTCACCTTGCTCCAGCTTTCCTCTCTCCTTCCAAAATTAGAGGTACTTATAGATTCATGACTTACATACAGTGGATAGAGTCTATCTGAATTATATGCCAATATATAAATCAGGACGCTCAGAGGTAATAAATTAGACTTGCAGAGATAATGTATGCATGAGAGTATGTTGAGTATGTAAAGAAGCAGAATATTTGAGGTTGCTCTATATTTATGATGCATGTGAGAGGTCAGAGTTCACAGTTATGACCAGGAACTTAAGTTGTGTGAAAAAGGAACAGGTTCAGCTGCATGGGACCTTTGAGCGCTCAGGGTGAAACATCTTCATGGAACTAAAACAAGCGCAGTTGCCACTAAATAACCTTTTTTGGGGATGTAGTGCTCCTACTAGTATTAGTAGGGCTGCGCTCCTTAAGACTGGCATGGTTCTGCACTATGTTAGGGTTCCGCCTTGGTTCTCTGCCTGTTTCTAAGTTTGCTCCACACTCTCCCACTCCTATGCTTTGCTCTCACTCCCCTGGCCGCTCCTCTGCTGGTTTTCCCGTCCTCTGCTCCACACAGTTGCAGGAGAGTCTTGATCAACAGCCCTCAGCTCCTCTCCCAACACCTGCAGCTGCTCTGCATCAGCTCTAAAACTTCTTAAAAGCACCGTATACACTCGCTGCGAGACTGTCTGCTATCATTATGCTGTTACATACTCCCGTCACAAACACCAGCCCTTGCCTGCTCGTTGGTTTCTTCTTACCCGTCCATGGAGTCAGGTCTTGTTGTTTCTACTGACGTCGTTTTGTGTTTGGACTGAGGTTTTGCTCTGTGTTTTTCAAACTTGTGGCTTTGTTCACATTCACATTTCTGCTGAATGTTTCTATTAGTGCCTTGTTTAATTCATGTCACTTTTCATGTCGAAATGATCAAAAATGTAACAAGCACGAGATTTTAAACTCCCTAAGCAGCAGTTGCTTGGATCAGTCCAGGACCTCGTTAGAACAATGTAGCGACAGGGTTTTGTTCTCCTGGACACCAACATTCAAAGTGAAGCTGGGACTCAGTAAAATCACCACACTGATCTGCACCAGTCTGCGTTGCTACTATCAGCAGATCTGTCACTTTCTTTCATCTGTCTCTCCACTGACGTCCTTTTCTCCTCCTCATTTCTATGGAGGTCATGGGAACTCACCACCTTAACAAAACTGGTACAAATAATTGGATGTGTTTCATATATTTGTCGCTGTGTTGTCAGGTTGGTGAAGACATTCTCGCAATTTGCTTACATCTTTTTTTTTCTTAAGTTAAAGTACATTGAGTTCTCTGGGCCACCAAACATTTTTTATTGTTTTTTTGTAGCACAAAAACTCAAAAGCTAACCAGTATGAAACTGTGTTGGATTTTCCCATTTTCACTAAATGTATCAGAAAATCTTTACAATTCTTAATGAAGTAATATTTCATATATCTCATTACATGCGGTATACCATCATCATAACCCTGCACTGTAAGCTATATGGTCCTGTAAGGTTCTCCTACACACAGCTTTTATTGTGGTAATAACATCATTGCAAAGCCATTAGGAAATGGCCTTATCTTCATTTTTGTAATTAGCTGAAAACATTCAAATAATCCCCCCCAAGCACATGTATAGGAAAAGCAATCCATTAAAAGTATAAGCAGTTATCACACAGATACACGCTGTGTTCATTCAAGATATATCCATGTGATTTAATTATTTGTTATATTACAGTGAAAAATTTGGATAGGACAAAAACACAGTTAGTCAGTTAGACCGTGGCTGTTGGTACAAAACAAAATGTGAGGAGCTAAGAGAACGAGAATGAGACTTAAACAAGGCAGTAATCTCTTAATTTTTTCTGATTATATGTTCGATAACTGTAGCACAGGCAACCATGTATGATAGACTCCCATGTGCACGCCTCCTCTCTGTTATTTTGCTCCACCTGAAGGGCACACACGACATTATTTCCATCAGAAAAGACCACATTACCTTCCTCCAGCATCCAATTTCCTTGCGGTGGCCATGCAGGCTAACAGGTTAATAGGTTCAGTGGTAAC
The DNA here is from genome assembly GCA_034779795.1 of Ctenopoma multispine. NCBI lineage: Eukaryota > Metazoa > Chordata > Actinopteri > Anabantiformes > Anabantidae > Ctenopoma > Ctenopoma multispine. The sequence goes on along the minus strand of JAUYWH010000011.1, from coordinate 5,991,123 downwards.
CCTGTGGTAAATTGGTTGCTCTGCAGTGGTTAAGGGAGTAATGAAAGCGGCTGATTGCGGCCTACTCACCTATCCTGATCCCTGGGGTCGCACCATCAAAGTGGCTGGTCACACCGCTGCTTGCTGCTGGACAGTCTAGCAGATGTCTAATTGAATGAGCTGAGGCTTTCAGAGGGAAGATAGAGGAGATAAAAAAAACCCTAGAGTGATGGGAGGACAAAGGATGGAGGTAGAGAAGAATGAAAAGAGGGGCGTAAAGATATACAGGGATACTGCAGATGTTAAGGTCATCTGCAGATTCTGAGAAACTGTTAGTGTGGCACCAAACTGAAAGCTGATACAATACAGCATTGTCTAGAGATGATAGAATAGATAAATAGATAAAAGTAGAGAGGGAAAAAGTAAAATAGAGAACACTTTAAAATATTATCTACAGTAGAAATGAAGCAGATCATAGGGTCATTCAGCCAACATGACCTATCTCAACCTTCTGCAACATGCCAGCAAAACACTGTGTGAATAACCACTGCTTTCCTTTCGCCCAACATGACCCCTGGACTGTGGGTCTGAATATTTATAGAGGCAACATGCAGAGGAAGAAGCTTTGCTGCACATTATCCCTGTGAGAAATTCATCTGTTAGCCCTTCTCAGTGCAATAAACGCTTTACAAAGCATTTTTGATCTAATAAAAAATAATAATAATGCACCACATGCAATTCTTTCCACAGCGAGAGATCCATTTCAGCGCTAGCTGTCGCCAGTTCCCTTTGCTCTGATTATCACAGTGACGCTGAGCTTTTCACCTTGAATGCCCAGTGTATCTGCAGTAAACTGGAACTAGTTAATAACTTTGGGATGAAGGACAAATAGTTTGAAAGAAACGATTTGCAGTGAATCACAGGGCATTTCGAGTCTTTTCAGAGACGTTCTGTGCGATGCTAATTTTCTTCTTCTTTGTATCGTTTCATTTTCACCTTTTGAGTAATAGATGTTATATTTTCATTGTCATGTCAGCTCAGGCACACAGCTATTTATTCTGAGATGGGTGTATGGTCACACATTAGATAGACAAACAGGTAGTGACACAGTTTTGTATTAAGGCAGACATTCAGGAAGGCAGCCTAGTTTCCAGACAGAGAGCTGGACATTTAGAAAATTCGCTATTGATACAGTCAGGTGTTCGGGCAGGTGGTCAGTCAGTTTAGCAGTCAAGAAGACAGTATGGACATTGGCGGTCAGGGAGACAGACGGGCGGAGCACTTAGATTGGTGGGAAGGTTACTGTGTAGGGAATACCAATAACATTCAGTCTGTGCCGTTACAGCCCTACAAACACAGACAGCACGGCAGATTAGCCACTCTCCACTGACCAGACGCTCTGGACGAGCAAATGGAGCCACAGAAAAAGAATGGATCATTTAACAATGGGTCGCTCTTCCTGGAATGGATGGTGTGGGTAAACAACCAATACACATAGCTGCCAGAAAGACAGCTGTGAACACTGAAGGTCTGAGCACGGCCAGGTTTGTCTTGGTTGAAATTTCAGTTAGTGCTCAGTAAACTTAACAGTAAAACCTTGAAGTTTGGGGAATATACAGTGAGAGCTATGGGATGTGTTTTCTGCTCAATGTGATGAGATTTTAACAGATCACCTTTGTAAGTTTAGTGGTGTATAGAGAGATATTAAAAGAGCTACCTGCACTGCACTGTCGCTACTGTAGATCGGAAAATTTATATCTCTGCCTCTTCTGTGATGGATTTGTAGGCCAAGACTTGACATTTGAAAAACTGAGAATTACTGACTCCACGCACGTGTCAGACTGACTGTGGTATTCACATTTAACGACCAAAGAGTTTTTGAACTAGATTTCTTCCAGTCAAACTTCATATCAGTTAGAATGTAACTGTTAACTAAGGCACTTAAACTACATGACAAACAGTTATATTAGAAGTTATTATGTAGACAAAGATGAGCGAATGTCAGAAATCTGAAATCTATGCTTCATTCACTAAGAACCTAGAGATTTTACTGACAAACTTGTTTTATTTATAACTAACTGGTTGCAACTCAATCCTGGTCGATTCGTTCAGCAATTGTTATTGTGATTGGCAATTCAGCCTGAAAGGCCTTTTTCACAGCAGACATTTTGACTTGTCATATTATGAAAAGCACAGGTGCTTCTAATAACCTTAATGACGTCTATTCATGCGTCCCAGTAAGCCATAACTCTGTGACAATATGGAATTTAACCATAATTAACTTTATTATTTACACCTGTTTTTCCTACTGGGACACGTCAAAACGTCTTTTATGAAAAAGGGTAAATCAGTACACCTTTTGCAAATTCAACTTTATTCTGTCGTTTGCTGCAACTTTGAATCTGCGTAGTTAGCACAGACAATTAAACATATTCAAAACTTCGCTGAATCGTAGCTGCTCTAAATTCTCCTCACATACTGCGCCTCCTCCTGCCAGGTTGTTTGCTGAGGTATTTTGCCTGCTTACAGCCGCTAAATGATGAAGAGAGATTTATTCCTATTCCCGCTCAGGTCAAAAGCCTTGTTTTTCTTCCGGGTGCGGCTTAATAATGCCCATAATGAGGCCTGACAGAGAATTAATATAAATTAAAATGGACCAAAGAGTGGCCGCAAACTTGTCTTCATTAATAGGTAAGTGACAATATAATTTTTTTAGAGTACTCTCGCCAGGAGGCTCATAGAATAAGCTCTGTACAGGCTGCCATCCTATGAGTTATTTCATTGTTTTTGAGCATAATAAGCTTTTGATAAAGCTTTATGAGAGGGCGTAGATGAAGACAGGAAAAAGAAAGGGTAAACTAAAACTGCTTTAACAGAGCATTAGCCTCTAGGCCCTGTCCGCTCACTGTGGGGTGTGGGCTCTTTGCACTGTGTATTATGTTATATTATTTGGGAGAGTGGTATCTTTTTCAGGAAAGAGGGGGGTCTCTGCTTGACGTGCTCTCCTCTGTGGTTTACCCTGAACCATTTTTCATGTAGGTGCTCCACTCCGTATTGATTAGGCCTCATAAATTGTGAAAGTGTATAGGGGCGAAGGATAGGTCTAAAAGCTGCCCTAAATAGGTTAACACTGCGCAGCGAGAGCCAGCAGGGAGAAGAGGAGCAATGAAAGTCTCATTTCAGAAGGACTGCTGAGACCATGTATAATCCCTTTATGAAATTAACTAAGTGTGCAAGGAGATCTGTATTCACGTCTGCCTTTGTCTCATACAAATACACATATGTCTACCAATATTTTTTCCTCAGACTTTTTGCACATCGTCTGTTTTATCAGTGTTAAAATCTAAACGGTACATAGAGTTGTAGTTTTTCCATTTCATGTTTAATATAAACAGATGAAATGGCTTCTGAAAACTGAGATCACCACGATCTGTTCAAAATATGCTTAAAGTAATCTGTTCTGATTCCACAGATCCTTATGTTTAGATTAAAACCACATTTCCCTTCATCACACTCTGCTGGCTGTCACTCTGCTGCATGTACATTATTGTGGAGAAGACAGAAAGATAAATGTCCGTAATACTTGTTTGTTTGGTACAATGTACACTATATTCCAGTGTAGGCTGTACGTGTTATTCCCTGTATATGTGGTGAATGTCTGTGTGTGTGTGTGTGTGAACGCCCTCCACCTCATCCTGTGCATGGAAATAAGGTATGAGTTGTAATGGCGTAGCAGGGAGCCACAGTCATCTGTCTTTGTTCAACGCTGATGTCCTGTTATATATCAGAGGCAAAGATGAATGCAGTTAATAGACTGTGACACAGCCATTAACTACAGCTGTAATAGAAGTGTAATGGAATCAAACAGCCATTTCTCCCCTCAGCATAGGCAGGCACAGGTAAATGTTTAAAGACCAGTCACTGTTGAGGCACCTGTCTCTTCCTTTTTCACTCTGCTTGTTATCTTTCTCTTTTATCTCATTCTATTCTTGCTCTTTTATCATGCATACCTGCACATTGTATTTTTTTTCCCCCATGCATCCATGCAGCATTCCTACCTGCCCCACCCCATTTCAGTCCACACCGTGTCATGGTGCAGACGTCCTTAAACTTCCATCAGTCTCTTCACCACCATCAAATCCAGCATATAAAAGTGTCCTATTGTCCATTTTCCTACTGATACCCTCTGCTGCCAGACAGATCCACTGATATCTTCTTTTATCCGCTGTGTCTTGGGGATAAAATGTGACATTGCTCCCCACACATGCCCTTTGTAACCCCATTTGTAACTCCTTGTATATTCCAGTATGAAATTACAGCATTGATTGGTGAAATTGTCATTTATGGCTGAGCTCTTGGGTTTCAGGAGATAATGGAAGCGGTGTTATGCACCAACTTGGACAGAAAATCATTGGAAAATGGAGAGCAGGCATATCTGCACAATGATAATATCCATGTATGAACAATGTGGAGAAGATTTGCTGTGAGCTTATTTGGAAAACATTTCAGCATGTGCGTCAAAGAGATTAATTACTGAGCTCACAGTGTGATCTGTACTGTATGTAGCAGATTTAACTGCTACTGTACATACAGGAATACAGTTAGTGCAGATAATATAAGGCACTTTACTTTTGAAAGATTGTGACTTTAACAAAAAACAAAAAGCCATTTCCCAGACAACACTATTCATATTCTACATCTTACTAGTGTCATGACCCTCAGTTTTATTTTCATCCCATGCTCCCGTACATACTGATACAAGACTAAGCAATATGCCTTGCATTCAGAGAGAAGTAATGGTGTTCAGGTGTTGTCACTCACTCTCTGCCGTGCTCTTCCTCGCCTTCCTTTGCCTCCTGTCAGTGCATTACTCACCTGTGGCAGATCTAGAAATATTTATATGTATTGGCAGGATGGCACAAACATACAGTACTGAAATCAACAACGTCTGAATTAGTTTAGACGTTAAAGGTAGTGTATATACTGTAAGGATAACAAGCATTGCAAAAACAGTTCAAGTGAGCTCCCCACTCTTACGTGCATATAATTAAAAGAAATAACAGGAGGTATTTTCATTTGTGGTCTTGATACAGTTTTTTTTATTTTGTTTTGTGAAATAAAATCTTCTACATGTTTCCAAATGAACAGATACACAGCACCTAACTAGAATATTTCTTCTGGTGGAAAACCAAATAATCGGTGTGTGTTTGTTTCTCAGCCATTATGTCTCACAGTCAAGTAATTTTCAACATGATTCCACTTTTCCTACTTTTCTCCCTCAGACCAATCGATTCGAACCAAAATTACCTGACTATAGTGTGGCATGCCTGTGTGCGCATCTCTCCAATACATTGCAAAATCAATGAGAAAGCACATCTCCTAAACATACTGATGTCAGGACGGTAATGAGATATGCCTTTGACCACTGACCACAGCCTCGGGTCTTGTCAGCTCACGGATAAAGTGGGAAGTATTTTAAAAATCAACTACTGTTGATATGTCATGTTGGCTCTGCAAAAATAACATGCATGTATCTCATTACAATACTAGATGAAATGTGCTGAAAAGAAAATACTTTTTCCAGTGGTATTACCATTAAGGGTCAGTATCAGATGTCAGTGGCTTGTGAATCAGTTCACTGATTTGCATTATGGGAAAATATTATCTAAAATGTTCAACGCTTGTGTTTTGAAGGAAGCTGCTCCAAATTACTCTCCACAGTCACATAACTCTTGCACGACATTTTCAGAAGGTCCATTCTCGCATGCTAACAGGAACATATTTCAGAAGTGATTATGGGTGAATAAGCTCCATCCTGCGCAGCTGAGAACAATCATGAAGTGATATATGAATTGTGTCTGCTTTCTGTTTACCAGAGCTGTGGAGCTGCTTCCTGATTAATCAGACTCACCTGGTTTCGGTCCCGTCTGGGTGTGGACAAACCAAGCAGGGCATCATTACCCAGTGTGATTAGATGGCTGCAGACGGCCACCATGGGGCTGCACCTCTGCAGATCTCAGTCAAAGAAGCAACACTGTTGGATGAGAAGTAAATCGAGCTCAGCTTATCCTTTCATCTACTGTCCCCCATCATTGTTACAAATCATTGACCTCTGGTGCACGATCCACCATTCTGGTTGCCCGCTCAGGATTTAGAAGACAGGTAAACGTCATCCATAGTACACACATACATACTCAACGCCTCTCATGTTGAAAAGCCCTGACATTGAGAATTACAGCCCTGAAAATTGTGATTCGCTCATAGTATGACAACAACTGAATATGCAGTCTGTAACGATGGAAAATTTGGCACCATTACAATGAAGGAAAGTAACAACTCCATACAGACTACATCGCTTGGAAAAAAAGCCAGCTACCAAATTGGTGAAAAGAAAACTGAATAAAGATGGCAGAGAAAAAACAGCAGCAGCCAGCTTACTGGCTCACCGTGCAATGTACTCGTGGATGAGATGTAAATGTGCTGTTCACCTCGCCACTGCAGGATCCCACTGTGATCAAAGCATTTCTGGAAACATGACTGCTCATGCTCACTGTGAAAATCTGCTCAGAAGAATATCACTGCGGGCGGAGTCACAGGCGTTTAATTACATTGTCTGCTTGCAGACACATGCATGCACATGCACATGAACATGAACATGAACATTTCTTTTGCCCATTTACAAGCATTTTGGGGGTTTTTTGTGCATATGTTAGCAGGCTAAAGTGTGACTGCAGGCTGCCAATAGTATCTCAAAGAGGCAGGTGGATCTCAAGGATCCTTTTTTTTTTTTTTTTACGTGGCAGCCACGGTGCTCAGAGATTCAGCCACCTGCTCAGCCACTTTGTTTACATTTCAAGCCCACAGACCATAAACCATGTCATACAGCTCTTTGTGTCAGCATATTTGACAATGTTTCAGACCCCTTACATGCAGTATTTTGGCCCCTTTGAGATATTTCGAAGTTCACCTTTGCAAATTCGTTTGACAGTAAAAGCTTGTGCAAAGTGTATCTGGGTGGTGATGGATATTAGCAACTTCATAAATGATTTAGGACACTGACACAACAACGTATATGAAGCCCATGACTCAGAATCAGCCCAGAGAGAGAGAGAGAGAGAGAGAGAGAGAGAGTGCTATCACAAAACTCTACGGTGTCTTGAAGATAGTCAAACAATTTTCAAGACCAGCAACTTTCAAGTCTATAAAAATTGATCTGTTTGTCATGAGAGTAGACCCATTTGGGGTTCCTCAAGTGTGAAATCTTTGTGAAATGGCTGTATCAATCAGAAAAATAGAGAGACAGAGATTGAAAGATGATAGGGAGAAAGAGAGAGATGAGAAAAAAAAGGAGTGAGTGGAAGAGCCAGAGAGAGAAAAAAAAGATGCTTTAATTTGGTCATTGTCTCAGCTTTCCGAAATCCTTTCAAGAAGAAAGACAGTCTTCCAGCCATTTCTTTCTGGGCTAAGAGCAGCAGAATATCAACACGCTGTCTGAGAAGATATGAAAAGCAATCCACTCCTGTTACATATACAGGCGAATGATATCTTGTATCTTTCTTTATGTTCCTAATAATGCAGGACTGCTGTCGGATAAAGGCCATGTATTCTACAGTGTTTATATACAGCATCTGTTTAAATGAAATGCATTGTGACTTCATCGTCCAATAGGCTGATTCTTTTCTGTTGCCGCTGAGCTCAGACACAGATGGGAACAAAAGCAGCTCAACAAGCGTCTACTCATGTTCGCAAAGCTGCCAGAAAACATTAATCACTAACAAAGTCACATTGTTTAATTTGATTTTAAGAGTGTCTGATCCAAGGTGGATGAAAGCCCAAGTCATAGGCTACAGTATCTATGGATACAAGACCCTGCAAGAATAGTGCAGGTAAAGTGATATAGAAAATCCAACTGATTGTCTGCAGTTTACAGAGACAATGGCAGCAGATTTACCACTTATTAAGCAAGCTTCTCATTTGTAGCTGGAATAAAAACTGTCACTAGCTGATTTAATCAGCTGTCAACAGCTAAAATCAAGCCACTAAACTGTGCCCAGCTGTGACACAATTTTGGCATAGCGGCTAAACTATGTTGTTACAACTTCCACGTTCATCATATGAGACACACTGGTTCTAAAAGCGATTTTCCCATAGACAGAAAGTGGAGAAAGAGCGTCATATTGACTTATCCATGGTTAGAATCCAAAATAATTTATTATTTTCTTTTAGAGTATGCACCAAGGAATGAATTGTACGTCATGAATTGGTTGAAAAAGCTACCTTAGGTTGACTTTTAATATAACTTTATATTATTAGACTGACGCTAAAACTTAATTTTCTTGTAATAGTCCACATCCTGGAAGACATGAACTTAAAGAGCTGTCGTGTCCTGCCTTCAAACACTATGGTATTTTCTGGAAACAAAAAAAAAAATGGAGGGTGCAAAGTTTCAGTATGAGAACGTCTGTGTTCAACATGTCTTGGTCCCGTTAGGCCAGTATCAGTTAGAAATGCTTCTCTTTGCTGTGATGCCACATTTCCACTTTGAATGTCCGTCACGCTCTCTTGAGATTTGAATGTGTTGTAGGGATCAGCGGTATGATGGTCACATCCTGCCTCTGTCTCAGAGGAGCATTCAGTTGATAACAATGCATCCTCACCTGAAGCTGACAATGAGCTGTCACGGAGATGTAATGGCGAGACATAACCACACTCTCCATCTATTATGGAGTGTGTGGTTACACTGATGTTGACCTTGTACAGTAAGCTGTAATGCAAAATGCATAAAGCGGTGAGGAGCGACTGGGAAACTTGACCTTGAAAATCATTCTGATCATATATATACTGTAGTCTGTATCGTCAACATAAATCATTTTGCTGTAAGAAGAAGTGAGCGATCACCGCACTGCATTTAACAAGAATAATCAATTTATATGCAGGTTACAAAAACAGATAGTTTTGTGTTAGTTTCACCAGTGGTTTAAGTTGTTTCAGTTCAGTTTTTAGTTTATGGATATAATTTATTTTATATATAATATTTTAATCTTACTTTATTTTTATTTTTAGTTTCAGTCCCAGAGACACAGGGGCCAGTTGTAGGTGCGCGCCCTGACCAGAAAAAGATCTCACTCAGGAAGCGTGACCAGGAGTGTGACCGCCCGCCCCATCACTAAAACGTAGCCATTAGGTCTGATTTTAGGAGTGAAGAGTTGCAGCTAAAAGCCCTAAAAAGTGTGAGTGCTTATGGTCAGAACTGCTCCACCACCATAACATGAGCCGAAATGAAGCATGATCTCCCTCTCCCCGCCCACCACCACCACCCCACATACACACCATCAGCACCTGCAGCTCTGCTTCTCTTCCTCCATTTGTCATCAGCCTGGGAGAACAGAGAGAGAGGGGGGGAGAGAGAGGGCGAGAGAGTACCTGAAAATGAGTATGGTGGTAGAGATATAATTGCTTTCTTGTCTTTTTTCAGTTCACTCCCAAAAGGAGAAGGCATAGCTGTGAGTGACTGAGGTTATCTTCACCGTGCTATCTGCTGAAGAAGCACATTAATGAATAGTGCATTAAAAGTTTGAGTCTGCGCCACACAGAAAACACACTATCCTGCAACTACTGTAATTTAAAAACCACAATAGCCACTTTGCAATCTTGAAAATGAAAAATAAAGACCTCCAGGCATTGTGCACAGATTTTTTTTTTTTTTTAAGCAAAGCTAAGAAAAAGTAACATTCACCTATCTGTGGTTATAACTTAATTGATTCACTCCACAGTTCTCCAGCTATTTCAAAAGTACACCCAAGAGACATACCCTAAAAGCAAATAAACATTCAGGTAAACTCAGGGATTACCATAAGAAACAGAGGCTTGAGAAAATAATGCAAACCAAACATGGATGCAGTGAGTCTTGATAAATAAAAGGCTGTCAGAAAACAAAACATGCCCTGAATCTGTACCTTAAACCAGAGTTCGGTGACTCTCTGAACTAAAAAAATGAATTACTGTAGCATGGATGTTTGTTTAATTAGCCTTGTATGATAGGCTGCCCATCCATTACGTGGCTAATTGCCACCCTATCAGACCAAATAAAGCATGCTATCACACTTTGCAGTCTGCATCATTGCGCCAGATGATATAATTTCCCTGTGAATCATCTGAATAGTGAAAGAAGGAGAGGGTGGCTGACGAGGGCGGGTTGGCTGCACGCGAGTGTGTGTGGTCGTGTATGAGGGCGCGCACGTGGAAGATGTAATGCAGCAGGAATCCGGAGCCATAATTCAAAGCTTCGAGCTGGTTTGACAAAGTAGCCATAGCAACGGCTACCAAGAGGTGTTCATCTGTCTTAATCGAGGAGTGTGAAAGTGTGTGCGTGTTAGGACCTCTCTCTCTCTCTTCTAAGCTCCCCATGGAGCATAGTGTGGGTCTTGAGCTCATCTGAAGATAGATCTGCACTGCACAAACCCTCATACACAAACTTACTTATCTCCACTGCAGCCCGCAGTACTGCTCAAACAAAGGAACTGAAAATTCCTGTTCATTCACTGCTGTGCAGATGCAATCCAAACTAACTGCCTTGGAATCAGTTTACTTAGCCCCCCAAAAAACTTCTCTTCCTTAAGCCCTGCAGTCATTTACTCCCATATTTGCTCCATTTATGGTCTCGCCACAGTGTATTCTCCTGATGAAATTGAAGCAAAGAACGACTATGAGTAGATTTTCACATCGGCTGGCCCATGTGAAGTAGAAGAGACTGTTATTATGCTGTTCAGTGGAGCGGCAATATCTCTACCTGCTTGGGGACATTGGGTGCCTTAGCATAGCCTGCCTGCCCTCTGCCTGTCTCCCTGCCCACCTCTAGCTGCATGTCGGCATTTCTACCTGCCCGCCTGTCTATCTGCATGGTAGTCATTCTCCTCTGGTGTGTAGCTGTGGGTTTACCCGTGTGTTTGTCAGAAGAGAGGCACAAGCTGTACCCCAGGGATCGTGCTCTCGGCTCTGAGACAGTGTGGCAGATAATAGGAGCGTCTCTGAAAGATTAGGCCTTGTTCCTTTACCCATCAGCGTCTCAGTTTCTCCTCGTCTCCCAGCTCCTGTTTTAAATCCAGCTGGTCAGGCTGTAGAAGCAATTAAACTGACTGCCTCTCTGCACTGTCCCCTGCTACTGTTTATTATTTTATTTCTGTTCATTCTCCATCTTTTTCCTCATCTTCTCCTCTTTCAGGAACTATTTACAGAATTGCAAAGGCTTCAGAAGGAGAGAAATTGGACATCAGCCACTTATCCCCATCCTTCTCCCTATTCCCTCCTTATCATCCATTCCCCTCTCCACTATCACTCTATTCTTCTCCTTTGTGTAAGACCTTGACAGGTGTCCTCATAGAGAGAAGAGCAGCTCAAACTGAGACAAATACAGATTATGTTGAGTCCCATGATGCATTCTGAGGCTCAGTGCCCAAGAGACCTGATAAATAATCACTTTATGTGAGATTAATTTTAGGCTTGTGCTGGTCTTCTGCCTCTGGGGCTACCTCACTAACTAGTTAAAGTAAATTAGCACACCAGATATTACAATCATGAATAAAAGCTAATTCTCATGCAGCTTTAATCGATACATTTATAATAACAATGCTTCACATGACTAATTGCGTGTGAAGGGTGCTCACAGTGATGAACCCACAGTGAGATATCACCTGCCTCAACAGTCACTCTCGTCTCTATGGAGCTTCATAGCGACTTTGTTTAGCTATGCAAAGCACAGCGTGGTTTTGGTTTAGTCTCACAGCTCTTATAGCATTATTTGTTTTTTTGCCACAGCAGGCATCTGTTTTCACCAGAAATACTAAAACAGACAGCGCCTGACAGCACCAAAACAGCAGACAGAGGCTAGCTGGTGAACACAGCGAAAAACACTCAGCAGCTGAGGAGCTAGATATTTCCCTCAGGATTGGCAGATACCAAAAACAGAGCTAAAAAGAAAAATGGATATTAGATTCAGAGCCTAGAGGGCCAGAAGCCTCACTTTAAATTAATACTAATGTTGCTCCATATGTGACGGATGTGTAAATAGGCTGCTATTTGCTAAAGGCCCACTGTATCAACTCAAAGGGTGATAATATGTTTGGTTTGTGGTCACAGCTTCTTTCCACTGCCTACGATGTAAAAAACAAAAGTAATTAAACTACGCTGATCACAAAAAGACCTTCTGTAATCGTATTACATAACACCCCGCATTCCACCCACACCTGTCAATTTACTTTTGTGTATATTAAGAACATTTTATGAAATAAGGATTTAGTTATTAATCTAAAATTTGATAATCTTAGTGAAATTAAAAACAGCCCTTATTAAAACAGACTCCAAACAAAATTCATAGCGGGGTTTTTTACCTTCCCTTTACCCCCGGTGCTAATCCAGACCCAGTGGTCCTCGTCCTGACAGCCAATAAAATCAAGCCTGGCATCCACAGCCCAACATTATTAGCGAAGGCACAAGAGACTCTCCTTTTTGCCTGCTGGGTCTGTCTCACTCTCACTCCACACACCAGGGCTACAATTCCCTCTGACAGGTTTCCAGCCCCAGTATATGCACATCCATGTGCTATATTTTTGAGCGTGTGTGGAGGAGGATCTGGGTGTCATGTGTTCCATGGCACTCATGCTACAGAACAGCTCTTTGGCTAATTGCAGCTATTAGGCCTCCAGAGACCATCTCAGAGTCTAGCATGGTTAATGAGGAGAGCACAGTGAGATAAATGAGACATTGTGCATCTCATGTTGGAACAATGATCAAGTGACATTAGATGTGCAGTCGAGGGGCACTTTGTTATGCAGTTATGTTCCTCATTACCCTCATCCTAACAGCACTGAAGAGGTTTCACCTAAAAATGCTTTTTGAATGGAAATAATTAAGCTTGTTATTTCTTTTTTGGTGCTGATTAGGTCTTTGTCCTAGATTGCTCAGTCTGCAGTGTTATATACTGTTGACTTTTCACTTCTTTTTTTTTCACCAACTGTTCCAGTTGCTTTTTTGACAGTGTATCACAGGTTAGACAGACACAGTGTGAATTTATAAACCCACAGGCAAGTGTGGAGCTTAAATTAATGATACAATTTTGTCACTCATAGATGAAAATAATTCTTGCAGCTCTAAAACATTCATTTTCAGGCAGTATAAATAATAACTTCTGTGAAGGTCAGACATTTTTGAGTATATATAGCAAGGTGTGAAAGAGTCAGCCAGCCAGCAGCAACAGTAAAAGCTTTAGTCACTGAATGGCAATGTGAGGCACTGTATCATTTTGATGAATCTGTAATGCATGTTTTGTACATTGCAAGTACAGTGTATTATTGGCCTGATGTACTTCTAGAGGAAAGGAATAGACTTTTAGTGACAGTAGGATCACACTCACTGTGTGAACACGTAGTAAGACCATGTGTAGGTGCAGAAACAGGCACAGTGGAGGCTCTGGGGTAGCAGAATGTAGAGTCTTGCCCACAGGTCACTGACTTTACTCAATTAATGGTGCCATTTTCATCCTTCTATCAAACATACAAACCCAGGTTCCACAGCAGGTAGCCTGGACCACAGACTGGTGGTCAAAGAGGTGAACTGTAATGATACTGTAGCTGTTGTGTTGATGCCACCAGTTAGCCTAACTATGAAGAAATGGGGAGAACAAGCAAACACGACACAGAAAAAGTCCGTGAAGGCGCTCTGTAATAGATCTTTTCTTCTTCTTTTGTGGTAGCAGCACTAACCACTCTGCCAACGCGCCGCCCTTCATACATTCCAATCAGCACAGTGTTTGCTGTTGGTGAGATGGGAGAGCATGAGAGATTTCTAAAGGAGGTAGATGTGTACTTTTGTCTGCGTATCACCACCTGTTAAGGATGACAGCATACACAGTTTGCATAGGCTACACAACAAGAGCTGCAAGTAAAACACATTGTGACATGTCAGTTTATGTAACACCCTCTTATGCATATCGTAAATTGTGTAAAAGGTATAGAAATACTTAAGCAGGATTTCTGTAAATGTCTGACAAACCTCTCTCCGGGGACCAATGTGCTATCAGGTCTCATATTATACTACACAGCAGGTGCTCTCAGTGATGGTTTCAGCGATGATAATATCCATATAGTGAGACATACTAGAGCCATTCAACCCTGTCTCTATTGTCAGTCATAATGAAGTTACACTCTTCATTGTGAGCGTGGAGATTGAGAAACATCAAAGATCTGTTCTTTGTTCCTTCTCAACTCCAGATGAATATATTCATTCCTTCCTTTCTCAATCTCCTCATTTTCTCTCTTGCCAGTTCTTCTCTGTTCTGCTTCGCTTTCAGGCTTAAATCTCTTTGCTGTCGCTCTCGTCTTGCTGATGATGCCAGTTTTTTTTCCTCTGAAACTCATCTCCATTTGGGAATTCTTGTACAAATCCTTCTTTCTCATCAAAGACCTTCTGTCTTTCCTTTCAAGGCAAAATCAATACCTGGTCACAGCAGGAGTTCAGGAACCAACTGCTGGCAGCAGACAAAACTATTTGTATCTCTTAATTCGGAGGTCAGTGGACTGGAGGCTTGATTTTTCATCCCCAGGACAAACAAACTGATCAGTCTAAAGGCTAGCTTGACAGACATGGCTGCTGTTAATCAAAAGGCCTCATTAACATTTCAGTCTGCCGCTGACCAGATAAGACAACGGTGGCAATATTGAGATGGGTGCCTTCTGTCAGATGTGCTGGGTGGCCAATAATGATGGCGATATTTCATGTGTGTTATCACTATCTCCATGCGTCTCTCTTTTAAATTACAGAGTGATTGCTTTTCAATGTAGCAGATACCACTCACAAACAGATTCTTTGCAAATTCACAACATAAACTGAATGACGACTGACTCCAAAAGACTTTAAGATCATCTGAGAGACATTTATCAATGCATGTCAGCTCTCTGCATTTTCAATCTGAGGATCCATACTTCACATTCAGAGGAAAACTATGATATGGCCTTTTTTAGTGATATGCTACAGCTTTATGAAAAATCCACTTGCAAATACCAGGAGAAATCAAGACTCAAAGACTAAATAATATTACATTCACAGCTCCTGACAAAAAATATTACTTGATACCAAGTATTTGTGCATCTGGAGATAGTGGATATGTAATTTACATAAGACAACACCTCTATTTCATTCAATTTAGAAATACGCCAAGAAGCGTTTCTATGTGCGGTATCCCTCCAGCAGCTGGATGAGCATGTTGATGCTGAAGTGAAATGAGTTATTCAGCCTCTTTCAACATCAGATCATGGCCCCGTAATTGCAGGGATTGATGCATGTCATAAGTGACAACCAGGGAAGAGAGCGGGTAGGATGTGGAGGAGAGGAGAGGAAGAAATAGAGGAAAATTTGAAGCAGAGACAATAATAGTAAAAGAAAAAGACAGAGAAAGGTAAAAAAAAAATGGCCTGGACTTAACAAATCTCAACAACAGCAGACTGTGAGGAATAAAGATCTGATTTCACCTACATGTAAACCAGAGGAATTGTGATTGCTCTTTTGTCAAGGCCAGGGTCTGCTGTGCATGTGACTTGTGCTGCCTGGCTGCTATTCAACTATGAACAAGACTGTGTCTCGCTAGACGAAATAGGAGAACAGGGAACTACTGTAAACTGGTTGCACCTTTCAGTGTGTCCTTCCCTGTACACAACACCGAACAGGAAACAGAAAAGGAGTGAAACAGATCACTTATGGTGTAGGATGCTTTCCTGGCAGCATTTAGGTCTATTTAAAAGTACCAACAAGTTTATTGCCCCATAGAACAAAATATCCTGATGGAGGTCGATAGGGGTTGTTGATCAATACCAGTGACTCAATGATTGCTCAACCACGAAGGCTAAAAAGCCTTTTTCTCCAGACAAAAGCAAAGCATTTTCTCTGTAATGTGCATAGTGATGCATCGCCCACCAACTAAACATTTGAGTTGTGTTTCGTCTTTGACTGATCATATTCCTGTTTTCTGTGAAATGAGTCTGTTGAAATTCCTGCTGGTGACAGATCAAGTCTAATAGAGGACGTAGATGGTGATGCCCACTTTAACTGCTAATAATGCAGGGAACATTCCAATGAATGTACTACTGTGGGTAGCTAATGACATGAGAGAAATTAAACCATAATGGGTCTTAATAGAACGTTTCGCACTTATTATCTTTTTTTGTTTAACTACCTTATTAATCCCCATTGAGAAATAGTTGCATAAGTATTTAGACCAGGTAGTTTTGGTATTCTTCTATTATGTTGAACATTACTGAAACGATTCGGATTGTAAATACTGTGATTTAAAGTAAAATTGACTATATGTACGCAAAAGCTGGAAAAAATGTGTCTTTTGAGACTGTTGTGTGTATCCAATATACAGTAGTTGGATTTGTTTTATGAAATGTTAACACCTCTGTGGAAGCAGGTGCATGTACAAAATAGAATCGAAGATGTTCGTGGAGACCATGCGACTGGCTTGGTTTGGATGGGTCAGTTTTAAGTCTCCACAGTGTTTACTACAGTTTTACCAAACTGTAGTAAACACATCAAACCTGGAAATAGTCTTGATTGGCTCCCCTTACCACACAATCACTACACAATCACAGAAATTAGTCCAATCAGGCCAGTGTGCTGTCGTTAAGCAGGAAACCCTGCATTTTTTTTTTTCTCATTTGAAATAAAAGAGCTGCTGTTGCAGGCACTCCCCGTTTAGTAGTGGGAAGGGTTAGCCATTGAATTCATTCAATTTAAGTAATTTTCAAGTGTGCTAATGTGTGTAGGGGTGCATGCTCACTTGCATATCTATCACACGCTATATTCTGGAGGCAGACTCTGTGAAATGCTAAGAAACCGACATATATTTTAGCTTGTGAGTGTTTCATTGATCTTGAATGTTGTATTACATGCTAAAGGCTGCACTATGGGTGAAGTGGGCTGCTGGGTAGTGATATGTACGTCGATTTGGTGCTGGATGGGTGTTAGCTGAATTATAGCCCTAGAAACATGAGGAATATTTGACTTCCAAATTGAGTTGGCTTGGCTTCAGCAGCACTGTGCACATCCTGTAGTAGCTCAGCAAGCCGTTTGTAAATTTTGCTGAAGCAAGGCCACAAGTGGCACTTGCAGAATAATGGTAAATGACGATTTGGCCTGATTTAGTGTCATCACCAAATAAGCTTGGTCATATTTTAAACCTGTAGTCACAGACTATTAGACTGCTTAAAGCCATCATAAACATGTTGTGAGTATTTGTTTTTGTGGGCATCGACATATTATAATCTTTTAAGTCAGTGTGGCAAACTTGTTAACAGGTTCTACAGACAGTGAGCAACATTATCACACATTTGGATTTGCATTTGTGGACACTTGCTGAGGATATGTAAGTCTAATATTCACTGGCCTTTAGATCTATTTTGTTGTCTCCACCAACTAATGACAGACATTTCTGACTCTTTAGCAGGTAAATGCTTCATAAATTAATCAACAACAAGGTCGAATCCACTGACAGGTGAAGTGTAGTCAGGTGACACTGACAGCTGTTATTTTAATCATACATTAGACAGTCAGTTCTTAATATTGATATGTTGGAAGAAGTGCATAGGTAAAGTTATCTAGTGGCAGACTGGTCACAGTGCCCATGCTAATCCCTGTTTACCACTGAAAGTACCTATAATGACCATATGAAGATCAGTAGAGGACCATGGGCCAGTAGATGAAGACGCCCTTGTTAAACTGATGCACTGTGGGAGTGTGATCAATGGAGGCCCCACCATGCAACTTTCAGAATTTGCTGCTGACACCTTGGTGCCAGATACTAAAGGGCACTTTCAGAGATCTTGTGACATCCATCCCTCAGGGTCAGAGCTGTTTTGGCTGCAGAGAGAGACCTATTAGTCAGATGATTTTAATACTGGGGCTGATCTGTGTATGTTAACCAGCTGGTTGCTAACTGTGTTAACTTGTAACTTGTTAATTTATACATTATGTATTAATGTTCCATTGCTAGTTTTATATGTGTTTCTCTTTCAATTTAAATTTAGTACGTGTGTGTGTGTATTTCCAAGGTAAACACAGTTCTGAAGCTCCTGTGTGTTTGTGGAACTTAGAAGTGATTGGAGGCATCAACTAAATTAGCTCCTGTCAGTCCCATTTTCCCAATCAATCCCTCTCTGGATACTGCAGCAGCCCTCCAGATATTTCCTCTGGCTGGGGATCAATAGTGGGATTGAATGATTGAAGACTACTAATCCAATTGACTTTTTTCCCCCCATTTGACCGAAATCTATTCAAAACCCCTGAACTGTTTTTCCTTGCTTTCTTTAATTTAAAGTGGTCTAAATGACAGATAGAGACACAATGTATTAGTGTCTTTGGGCTTTATTGTGATCACTGGCTGGAAAGTACATCTACGCTTGGTTTGAACACAGATTTTGCTTTTCATTTGCAGCAAGTGGTGTCCATTTAGGTGAGTGCAGTTACAAATAAGCTGGATTTCCATCGTGTTTACCTTGGCATGGCATCCATTGCTCTGAAATGCGCTGAACACTGTAGACACTTCCTTTGAATTTGATCCTCTTTGAAACTCCGGGAGATACAACACAACATGGTGAGCCCTCTGCAGCCACTGTGCTCAGACTTATCTGGAAGTGATCCAACACCAACCACCGTCAGAAGAACAATGTGAAAACTGTTAGTGACAAACTCTGCACATACACCGCTCAGTATAGTGGAAGTCAGACATTTTAGGAGAAATAAACATAAGAAAAACATATTTTTAAGTGGAATGGGTCTTTAATATATTCATCCGCTCTCAATCTGCACCTTTAATCCTCTTCCTCATACCTTTCTCTATCTGAGTTGTTTCCCTTTTTTACTAAACCACTGCTAGGTGGCAAGAAACTAACCCTCTGCTTTTTTCTTTTCCTCTGGCGTTTCAAGCGCGTCATCAGTCTAATGCAATCAAGGCCGGGCACCTGCCCTGGCCACCGCAAACCACCACCCATTACAACAGAGCTTTTGTCTTTACGCACAAAGACACAAGGCCTCTGTTTTCTGAGACCGAGAGGGGGAATGAGAGATGGGTGGAAAAGGTAAAGAGACAGAAACTGAATCCAGGGAAGTTTTGAAAGGCCTTATTTTGAACTAAATAACAGGAAGTAAAACATTAAAAAACAACATGAATAACTAATATATTTCAAAGCTGCATTTTGCTGTTGTCATGTGAAAATCCTCATTATGTTTTAAATTCAGTTGAAGGATTATATTATTACACTGTTAAATGCTTCTTTATGGGTTTACAGTATTCAACAGCCTCCAGCATATGAAGTTTTTTCAACAAAATAACTATTAATGTGCTGAGAAACTAACATTTTTATATAAGAAGATGTCACCTGACAGATTACCTGTCCTGTGGGCTATTCTGTATGTGCTAAGTGGAAAAGGAAATGGTGAGGTCCTGTCTGTGTTAATCCATCAAGGGTAACGGTCAATATCTACGACATGAGCACGAGAAGCTTTAGTCACCGCAGCCTTTAGGGAAATAAGGCAGGAATGGTTTTGTTTAAAACTAAATCAATGTGTTGTTTGAATGACAAAAACACAGACAGCAGAGATCTTCCATGTGCTGTCCATTTGGTGTAAGCAGTAATAGAGTCTGATGTACATATTTTATGGGGCAGTAATACTTCAAGTACTGATGGCAGGATTTGATAAAGCAGAATCCTCCAAGCTGTGGTACAATATCACAATAACAATATAAGTATGAATGCACATGTCATATCCCCTAGCATCAAGGAGTAAAATGTCCCATACACTAAATGGTTACATGTGTTAATTTACTTTCCATCCCTAGTGCATTTGCATGGAGGGAACTATTTCTGTACGAGACAAAAAAAACTGTTTGCTCTCCACCGTGGGGAAATGGATGAGGGTCAGACTCTATCGCAATTTTGCCTGACATTCGATAAGGAAAGTGGAGGAAAAACAGCCGCCCTCCTTTCTCTTGGTCCCTCGTTCAATAAAGCTCCCATTGAGGGGAAGAAAACAGCAGACACGCCTTTTCTTTTTCCCCTGAGGGGAAAGTACCTCACATTGAGGCTATCACTGAAAGGTCAAACCACCCGGAATCTCATGGAAACTAAGGATATACACTTCCCGTGCCATACCGACTATCATCTCAGTTACAATAAAATTTCCAAGACTCGGCGGGGGGATATGAGCTCCAGAGGTGTAGAGAATGTCAGGACAACGCTTTGACCTTTTGATTGTTGTGAATATAGATGGGCATCTAACACTCTGTTGATGTCAGAAAGGCAACCTGTGTCTTTTTGCATTTACAGTGACCTTTTACTCTGTCACTGCACTGCTCTGTGCTTTAACATTTAATGTGTAAGCTGGGAATACAATAAGTGCGTCACAATATGTTGTATATAGAGAATACATGTATTTACTATTATTGACTTAGTCTGTGTTGGATGATCATTGATTTAATCTGGTAAACACCAGACCTGCTATCCTCTGCTAAATATCAGCATGTATGCTTATAGGGTTGGATGATGCTTGAAAAGAAGTAGCTAAAACAAATCAAAGTACAGGGCGCTTGGCTGTCATTTCATAAAATAATAGTTTAAACTTGGGAATGAGAGCACACATATTTTGAATTTCTCCACTGAAAGGCAATCTGCCGTTCACATGACAAGTGACGGTATCATATTATATATTCAGCCATCGAAACAACTTTCTGAGGAAGTATACTGGCACATTTGTTTGCTAAATCACCTCTGTAGATAACTGGTCTGCTGCATGTGTGAATGACTGAAACAAAGAATGTAAATATCCCCGTTCTCACATACTGTACAGTACTAAGTTTTCCTGCAACAAGGTGTGAGTGCGAGCCAGGCAGTAGTCAGATAAAAATGTGGCATTGTTGAATAAATGGTGCACTGTTGATCAGTTTATCATTGATCACATAGTGGCTATTTGGTTGCACTGAAGTATAAAATGGATCATAAAAGGGGCTATAATATAAAACTTTCTTAAGTGTTGTGTAAAGCTTTATGACCTAGTAGCACAATAACTCTATAAAACCATATCCACAAAATACACTTTATCCATCAAATTCTCTTTGACTGCAGTGGTTGCACACTGTGTGTATGACTTTAAAAGCCACTTGTACCTCAAGCAGAAAAACAAAGACAAGTGCCTGTTTTACTGTGTCACCATGACTGGTTATAATCCCACACAGTCGTACACACACGCACACACACATACTGTGCACACTGGGAAGCTAGAGCAGTGTTGCCAAGTAAAGCCCACTACCTCTTACAACCCTCATGTTTATGCAGATGTTTTGTGTGTTTCTGGCTGACAGTGACGCGACTTTGTAAAACGTGATGCAATGAAATGATGATGAGCGAAAGGAGGAAAAAAGCTAAAATGAGATAAAGTAGCATGAGGAAAAGGGAAAGTATGAAATAAACGAGTTTGTTCATTAGGGGAGAAGAAAGCGAAGAGGAGAGAGGAGGAGGCACCTGACTACAGGTCTACAGTTGCAAGTGTGTTGAAATAAAAATAAAAAGAGGTGAAGAAACGGAGATAAACTAAGTAGAGGGAGGCGTGATTCGCAAAGTCAGCAGACAGGGGACAGGTGTGTGTCTGGGAGTTGCTAGCTGAGCTGCAGAGAATCACTGGTATAGGCAAGTTAGTTAGAGAGCAAGTGTGTCAAAGTGTGTGTGTTGTCCACTATGAGTAAAGATCCCAGATGGAATAGGTTCATATATCATTCTCCTAATGGTGTTGGCCCTAAGTCAAATCTTTGAGATATCTCTCTTTCTCTCTTATTATGACTTAACGACTTCAGTATCTGTCTCCATTTAGCACTATTTCAGCTCGGCTGTCATAACTGTTGAGATTTACTGGAGTGCGATTCCTCCACTCCCACTGCATTTAGCAACCCAAACATGTCTCTGCCGGGCAGACGGCTGGATTAATAGTGAGATTTCTGTGTTTTTCAACCATCTGGATGTTTATCCTTTTCAGGTCCCAACATGAAGCTTTGCTCTTGCAGCATAGACTTGTCCTGTGAAGGTGGTCTACACTAAATTCATAAAATTCTGTAATATAAATGTTGATTTTTCTGTGATGGTATCTATAAAAGAGGTCATGTAAAAGCAGGGCAGGAGCAAAAACTTGTTTGGCAAAGGGAGCATGTCACAAGATAAGAATGTTTTTACTCAAATGTTGGTTACCCTTATTAATTCAAATATTTGCATGAAATTGAATATGTGGGCATGGATAAAAATAATATTCAGAATATAAGGTGCAGACATAAGAGTTAGAGGAAAGCAGTTAAACCGGGAATGAAAAAGTACTATTCTCAAGTAAAGAAATAGCAATTTTCACATGGTGAAACTTTAAATTACTGTTTCAATTAAACAGGGAAAAATTGGGGAAAAAATAAAAATATGAAAATCATAATTTAAAATATACTTATACTAAACAATATGAGAAAAATGAGACTCAAAAAATATATACTGTAAATTAAATGTGATGCACTTTAAGAGCTAGAACCATGAAACCATACTGTGTTAACTTCTTGTTCATCCTCTCAAAAAGAAGTTAGTTACCGCTGGATCGTGGGTTGATGTCAGCTTGGCTCTCTGTATTCAGTACATGTTAGTGTAGAGCAGAGAGGACTTTGGGTAAGGAGGTTAGGTGTTGTGTGGTCTTACCTGGCATGCTAACGTTAGCCACGGGCACATCTACATTCAGTCACCTACAGTAATGTTTGGTTTGATTAGCTCTGAAGACGGAGGAATAGATGGCTGAGATCAGGGTCTCAGTAGAGCTGTGTGGAGAATATAGAGTGTGTGGTGCAGACACACAAGCGGCAGCTGCATGGTCAAAAGCTACTTTAAAAAACTGTTTCTGTCTTTTTATCTTTCCATGTTAAATACATGATGAGTGTGTGTGGAGGATTCAATGTGGAGCGGGGCTCCACAGTAACAATTCAGTTCACGATTCAGCATAACAACAAAGATGAAACTACAGGTCATAGAGCATCTCAGGCACTCAGACTAAGAGGTAACAAACTCATTTACCACAGATAACTATTTGATGGGGACTTGGGAGCCGCTGCTATATCTGAACCTGAGCGGTGAGTGTAATGCAGGGGAGGTTTAATGGCTGACAGAACCACACTCTAAAATAAACACACTTGTACTGAAATGATCCAAATAGAAACACTCATCAATCCAAGCCAGCCTTCATTAAAGTGGTCCGCCCAAGCTCTAATTATAGGATTACAGGGAAGCCAGCAGGACAAACACAGCAAGGGCCTCTGGTTGGATGCTGCTGCCCCAAAACACACTGATCACTGTACCTAGTGACCCAGGTATCCACCTACAAACACGCACACTCCTGCACAAACCCCAAACACTCATTTACACAGTGCCCATCTTTCTTCCTCTCTCTCTCCACGATGCAGTCCACATTTCTCAGACACACATACACACACACAAGCCAAACAAGTCTTACACCTGGGTAAGTATAGTGCTGACCGTGTGCCTCCCAAACAGGCTTAAAAATAAACCCCGAGGAGGAGCAGTTTGGAGAGTCGGCCCCTCAGTCTGATAGCAGAGCAAAGCAGACACGGTCAGGCAAACTCTTCTAAATAACATCTTATTATAGCCGCAGACAGTCTGGGCTTTTAAGATGTTTTAAGAGATGACCCTGGGGAGCCTGTATCACCACTTAAGAGACCTGATTTGGGAGGGAACATGCATCCTTTCCTTTCTCCCTTCCTTTCTGGAGTTTTGGTATACTGTAAGCAGCACAGGACCATCTCCTCCTCAACCTTTTCACTCCTATGATCATTCCCTTGGGGATTAGATCAGTAAATCAGTAGAAATCTAGGAATGACACTGTTGGTTTGTTGGCCATTTTGTCCTGACTTGAGTGGGATATGAAATTCCATAAAGTTTGCTTCAGATCTCCATGGTGTCCTTATTACGTTGGTGGTGGCTTTGAGTTAAATGTTTTATTCAGTTTGGTCTGCACATTGTCTCCTTGTGTTGCGTGTTTCTCAGACATGTAGGTCAGTTAACTGGTGACTCTGATTTGCTCCTATGTGAGCATCAATGGTTGTCTGTTTCTGTATGATTCAAGCTGTACACCACCTTTTCCCCCAATGTCAGCTCGAACTGCCCATCACAGTCGTGGTAGTTTACTTTACAATGTACCAGCATAAAAAGTGCTAGTTTTACTCATCAACTCGCTGTTAATATGATAACATTAGTTTAGTTAGATTACACTAATGACAACAAAGTTTACTCTATTTATTCATGAAGGAATATTTTTGTATATTTTGTAAACTGGTGTGGAGCTACTAATCTGTAAAGAGCTGCCAAAATCAGTTTTTAAGCCCTTGGACATTATCGTGGAGAACAATAAAGTCTCTATGAATATTGCATTCTGTCTAAATGAGAAGCCAATTATTTTTATAAACAACGTCCATCCCCCTGTATGTAAGAACAAAGCGATGATCACAGGAGAACGCACCTCTCTCTCACATGTCCCTAATATGCAATCAAGCAGAATGTCAACTTTGCTTTGTAATGACACCCACAAGTGATTATTGAGTAAACAAAAAAGCACATAATTCATGCAAACATTATAAGGAAATAGATGAAATGGGATCACAAAAGAATACACAGAGTATCACAAACAGGGTTGAAAATAAAAGAAGAGCATCTGACAGTGATTCGGAAACAAGCGCGATGATTTCAAAATGCCAGCAGGTCTCCTGTGAGTATGGATGACTTTTTTTTGGGGTGATTATCACAGCTGTTTAAAAATATGTGTGTGTGTTTACATATTCGGTTCCTCAAGGGAGCTGGAAGAGCAGGAGGAGAAGGAGACAAAGTGGCAGCGAGAGCGGCGTGGGCCTTATTGGGGCCAACAGAGGACATTGTAATCTGTAATATCCATTCAAATGTACCATATCAGATGCAGTGAGTGTGGTGCTACTCAGGGATGGAAATTAGTCTTGTTCCTCGCTCGGCCCTGGTCACAGCAAGGGCAAATTCAGACAAATGAATTTACCCAGACAATACATATGGAACGCTGGTGATACAGAAGGATGTATTAATGGTAGAAACAGTGGAGGGATGTGATGCTTCAGCAGCAACCTACCCTCACTTTTTTCTTACAATACTAAACACCTGTCAGCGATTTATTTTCGTGCAGTTTCAGGGTGACTTTTACATTTCATTTTGTACATTTCTAAAGCTATTTACCATTTGCCCAACGCTGCCATGGTTACCAAGTGAAACGAAAAACAACACGACAATATTCGCCATCATCCATATAACAGCTGAACTTCAAATGATAATGAATAAGACAGGCTGTGTATTGTTATTATAATACAGTTAGATGGAAAAACATTTCTGGTTAACTTCAAACGCTGCTTTGCCCTTGATTCAATAGACTCCTGCACTAAACAGGATGTTAGAAAGACGAGGGTCTTTTTCTAATGCATTGAGCTGTCATGACGTCCTGATTCTTTCAAATGAATAAACCAATGCTGCTGGGATGCAGCCAAACCTGTTTGTATTATTACTCATTTTCTACTATGCAAGGAAGCCATTAAAAATAATGGCTACAAGAACAAATAATGGTATTTTGATACATGGATATATAACAGTTATAGAGGTGGATGACGTTGAAAATGTAATTTCTCATCTCGACTTAGCTCCCCTCTCGTCCGAATCAACTTCGCACTCGTACAGTTGTACAACCTCAACCTTCACTGTTGTAGTGCAGATAGGAACACTGATTGTGCTATCTTGCTCTTCCCCTGTGCCATCTCACTAGTAGACACTGTGAAGTGTGGAGGACATAAATCTTGTGAATTTACGACCTGTGCTGTAGTCAGCTATCTGTTAGGATGCCCTGCCTTCCTCCTCCTGATCTTGTCTGTGCAAGATCTGCGTGCATATAATACTGTTGTCACATAGGATATCAGAGGATGGTGTTTCCCAATCAGACTGTGGCACAGACTGTGATCAAAAGGAGCTCTGTTAAAAAACCTTGGTCACAGAAAATATTAAAGTTGTGGACAGAGGGCGAAATTTGTCGCTGCAAATCTCGCTGGAGCCTTTTTTTTCTGTACATTCGTTGTTGTCTTGTGCCGTAATTTGTCGTGATAGGTTGCATTTCTGCTCATTAAGAGAGTGAGATTATTAATTTGGATTTGTCATCTCACAACAGTCTGCTTCTATTACCACATTGGGAGCACTAATGTCATTTGACAGCATATAAAATGAGAGTAAAAACAACGCGTTGAGAGAATCACGCAGTCCTCTTGATTCCTCCTGAACGGCTCGGCTACAATTGCACAAGACAGGCCTTGTGAGGAACCACTGACCCATCAGCTGCTGTGATCCATGTCTGACTGACATCAATACACATTCATCTCTGCTTGTTTCACCTCAGGCTAGTAGGCCATAGGCTACAATGACTGGCGTGAGATCTGGACAGGCAACAAGCATCACTTTGTCTTCCACATTTGCGCTATCACTGACATCAAACACCAGATGAGGCAATCTGATGGAGCTTTTGCTTTGTTGGGAATTGGTCACTGGTAAAAGACCCTAAAATGTCAGTGCCCAGTGAATGTTATGTATGTAAACCCTCAATTACACAGTAATTTAGAGGAAACGGTTCATTCTTCCCGTGCTGGGAATACAACAAGCCTCTCTTTATGTCTGATGCAAAAGACAACATTTGACACCTGATGCTTCTTTCTGGAATAAACCAGTCACATCCCGCTCACAGTGCCACCACACACACACACGATTCAGAGGCTCACGTTAGCAAAGATCTGTACTGCTGCTGTTTTCATTTTGTCTCTATGTCAGCTTCATTAACATTCACAACTAATGTTTTGTTCCACTGGGTAAAGCCTATCTGAAGCAATCTCCCTCTCTTTAGTCTCATAAATCTATTCTGTGTTAGAACGCCGGCCTCTCTTTTTAATTACAAACCAATCTACGGAGGTGATCACAGACAGCGTGATCTGTTACTTGTGCATGTATGCCATACTATGAAATGCAAGCATTTTATTACCCTGCCTCTCCCGCCTTTTTTCAGCCACTAGGAAGCATGGGTGCAGTCATAATGTTGTGCCAATTAGCCGTAAAAAAGCCAGTCCACTGACTGCATATTGTGCTGCATTTCATTTGGCTTTTATATGGAATACGTTCACGTGGTGTGTAGGTTAGAGAGCAGAGTTGGTCTATGCCTCTGTGGCATTTTTTTTTCTTTCAGAGAGCCTGTGCTGAAAGGTGCTTTGTGGTTTTCATTTCATGCAGCCTTTAAACATTATTGAAGATGTGATAGCTGCTGAGTGGCAGCAGTGCAGGATGGAACTGGATCCCCAGACTAATGAGAGGTCTAATAGGCCTGTCTAATGTATCATCGATGGATTGACTGTCGTCTCGGAGGAGAGATTTCAGAGGGATTCCAGCAGATGAATTACAGAATAAAAAAATACTGCTTTGCTGCTGTATGTAAGCCAGCTTGAATATTGGCCAGTGGAAAGACGCCCTCTTGTTGCGCAGCCGAGATGTGCAGAGAGGAATAATTCCAAGAGGAAAACAGACGAGCAGTTATATGCTTCACATGGTAGCAGTGTCTCTCATTATCCATGTCCCTCTCTCTCTCTCTCTCTCTCTCTCTCTCCCCCTCAGCCAATCTACGCACGGTGACGCTGCGCAAAAGGCTGGATCTAGTCTCGGCTCCATCATCATATTTAACACACCCACCCAGATTCACACATGGTACAAGAGGCGCATTTTCGTATCCCGCTGTACTCTTAGAGATTGCCTGGCCCTGCGGGGGATTCCTGTCTCCCGGTACCTGTGCAGTTTATTCCGTTGTCTGGCCTCGGGTGGTTTGTCAGGACCTCGATGTGTCAGACTTACGCATCCTGGATCGCCGCGGTGGATGAGAGCACACATGTCGACTTCTTTTCGGGGACTTTCCCTGAAAACATTTAAATGTGAAGAGCTGCACTTGTCGTACATTTACACGGGTCAACGTCCCAGCTGATTCGGGACTGGTCCTCCCGCAAAGGATCGAGGTTGTAGGGGGAGACCAATGCGCGCACTCGGACTTCTTGGACACGCATGTTTAACGGATAATTTCCCCCCGCGTATCACGGCTGCTTCTGGATGCTACACACTTATCCGCTACTCCGTTTCCCTTCTGAAATAGTTGGTGGTCGACAGGAGAGGGGAGACCGGCGGGAGAGGCGAGAGGAGGATATGGCTTGCGCAAGTCGACCGTTGGTCTGAACCGACTCGACCCGTTTTACCTGCACGCTTGCGGATGAATTTGCACTTGTAAAATCTCGCTTGGACATCCCCGTGAATAAAAGCACGACTCTGATGCTGAAAATACAAAAGCTGAACACTGAATCCTTTACTCAAGACGGCAAGTGAAGATGGCTCCTACGTGTTTAATGTGTATTTCATTAGATTGGCGTCCAGTTTAATAAATATCATAAGCGATGTAGTCAGTTTGTTTATCTGTGTGTTGATCATTTGCAGTAAATACTCACATCTGCTCAAAAGGGAGACAATGAAGATGATCCTCCTGCGCAAATTCCGGGTTTTAATCCTCATGGTGTTCCTTATTGCATGCTCGATGCACATAATGATAGACTTGCTACCGAAGCTGGAGAGGCACGGCAACAGCGGCTGCTCCTGCTCACACACGCCGAGCGAGGAGCCTCAGAGCTGGGGGAAGCAGGGTTGGCCTAACAAGCACACCCTGCGAATCCTCCAGGACTTCAGCAACGAGCCCAGCTCGAATGTTTCCTCCCACTCCCTGGAAAGGGTCCCAGCTACAGGCGACAAAACACAGGCTTTCAGGAGGCTGGAGCACTACGGGCAACGCGGGGACAAGAAGAGACAGTTCATCCAGGACGCAGCTATGGCCAAGAACATGCCGGCGAAGGGTTCAAGGCTGTCGGCTCTCTATGACCACCCCTTATATAAAAGATCCCCGCCACCTTTGACAGACGAGGACACACTGTTCAACGTCAACACAGATATGAGATTTGACCCCAAAGCAGCAGAGGATCAGGAATGGTAAAATGTTTTCTTCCTAAAGTAATTTTGAAACGCAAAACAACATAATACAACATAAAATAAGGTTATAGAATTTAAATAAAGTTTAGATTCGGCTTAAAGTTTAGCTCTTGTACTTTTAGTTTAATGCTGCTCATGATCTGTTGGACAACAACACTCCTCCTTTAAACACCTGAGATTCCTCTCTCTTTCCCCCTCCTTCCTTCTCTCACCCAGGAATGCCGAAGGCAACGTAGATGAGTTCAGCCCCACAGGGGAGCTGACGGCTGATTCCTACCCCAACTGGCTCCGCTTCCACATTGGGATTAATCGATATGAGCTATACTCCAGACACAATCCGGTCATTGATGCTCTCCTGAAGGACCTGGTCACCCAAAGGATCACCAGCGTGGGTGAGTCATAAAAAACATCTGGGCGGTGGTGGTGGGGGAGGTCGAGGGCAGCAGTAGCCTGTATGTGAGTCTCAGTACACAGATGCAGGGTAGAAATTACACTGAAGAGACCAAAGTGAAACAGCAGAGGTCCTGTTGGAAGTCATCATGATGTACACGCTGAGGTGTTAAATTAAATATCTGCTCAGATTGCTGATTGCTTACCATGTGACACTAGCAGATCTGATAGTTCACCCATCTTTTCTATCAACCAACACATTAGTTTAAATTTTAGTCTAAACTGAACTATGCGTGAGTACAGTGTCTTCACCAAGGACACTTTGACGGGCTACTTGCCTACAGATTTTGGTTGAAAGTAGGGATTATTAACCTGTGCTAGACTCCTAAGGTTTAGGAGTCTTTGTCATGCAGAGGTCAAAGTTTAATTTAAAGCTTCTCCTATTTCAGAAACACTGTCAAAAATGTTGCCAAGTGGCACAATCAGAACATTAAACCCACTCATTCAACATAAAAATATATATGGGACAGTGAATATTTTACTTTAATACAACATGCTGATAATGGATATTGTTGGGTTTGTCCTGTGGTGCTGTAAGTTAACGTAGACCCTCTAATCCTCCCTCATATAATTTGTGTTCTTTTGTTTAATAGAGGCCATACATACAAATAAATCATTCTAAAGACACCTCATGGTGTCTGTTTTATGACTTTTAATACCAGAGTTACAGCAATTACAATAACATATATCCACCAAGTCGTTAGGATTTTGTTGAATCTAACAAGGCATCACTTATTATTAAGTTACTGTGTGTTGAGCCTGGTGAACAAAGTCCCTTCTCAGTCTCAATAATAATACCTGGAGAGTAGAAGGAGTTGATTCACTGAGCTGTATCTAAAGAGTTTTGCAAGGAGACCCCCCCCCCCCCTCCATCCCCAAGTGGTACAAACATATCCTATGTTATCTCGAGCAACCAAAATGCAGATTTAGCCCAGCCTGTCAAATAGGATGTGTCCCAGTTTGGTGAAAAAACTTATGGAAAACTGGCAACACTGAGTGTCACATTAAGCCAAAGGGGACCGTGTGCCTCTAACATGCAGAAAGTGGGTCTGCTGGTGAAAAGTGAGAGCAGGGGACACTAAGTGATGGACAAGTGTGTTACTCGCTGCCACAGACACTGGCAGTGGGAACACCTTCCTCATCACACATGTATGCAGGAAGTCAGAGGTGGGCTGCAGGCTATTGCACGACAGTGCTGACTCTGATCAGCCTGCACACCCCTGACGTACAAGTCTGAGGGGATAATAAAACACCACAGTCACCACGATGCATCAAACCTGAGAGAACACCTGGTCTCGCTGCAAATCACACAGCTCCTGAACATCACAGTTTGATTCAAATCAAACTATGCGGCTTTCTTTTTTTTCTTTGTGCACATTCTAGCTTTTTACACAAAGCCACAAAACCTTTGCAGTTGCAAGTAGATACTTGACGAGAGTCGATAATCCATCCCGGGATAGTTATTTGGAATCTATTTCTGCTTTTTTTTTTTTTCTCTGTTGTGATGTGGTGGTGGCGGGGGTCGTCTTCCTTTTTGGCTTCATCCAGCTCCCACATTCCAAGAGTGCTTGTCGACTCAAGGTCGCACATATTGTGCTCGCTGTAAAGAGTGATTGCAGATTTTAGATTTATCAGTTAATGATAAGACTGTGACTGGCCTGTAGCAAAGATTAAATTCTTACTGGGAGTAGGATTAACTCTTTATAAAACTAGCAATCCTATCTGGTCACAACTAGAGGATCAATTTCTTTCTTTCTGTCTTTGGTTTTATGTCTTTCTAGTCAAAATGTGCTCTGATTCTCTCCCTCTTGCTTTCTGTCTCACAGCCTGGGTGGAGAGAGAAAACTGCTCTCTAGCCAGCTAAATACATGGTGGCTCAATAATTACAGAGCCTTAACACAGGCCTAAGGCAGCATACCAATAGAAGCCAACAGCACTCGGTTATTATCTAAACTTAAGAATAGGAGCGCCTGGATGTATTATATATTGTGACCTCTTCAGAGCAATGTTCATCAAGACACAAAAACAGCAGATATGATCGTGGTTATAGTAGATGGTAGGAAACTAGCTTTGCAGTGTTCTCTGCAATGTGCAACCCAAAAAGAGACATAAACATAAACATATTCACTATGTGAAGCTTTGACAAATGTGCTTTGCTTACTGTGAGTGGAGGTTGAAATGAAGCATTATTTTCATGGTCACAGTTTCACTGCATGCATGAGTTCCTAGCAATTACAGTTAGATTTGATTTTATTTAAAATGTCTCCAGCCCTCCAGATGAACACACAGTGCTTCACGCAGCAGCAGGTCAGACGGACATTGATCCTTTCGCTTGTAACTTTTTTTTCTCAGTAAACATTTTTTCTCGTTCTCACAACTCCCACATGTAAAATAAATGAGAGCATTGATTGAGAAGGTTGTCCTTCGGCAAGAGGGCCGACGAACACTGTTTACAATTGATCAGTTGAAGAAATAACAGGCATAGTGGCTGCTTTGCTCCTGCAGATTTCAGTGTTTTAGCCCTGTATAGTGCTCGCCCCAGCACTGAGCCCAGTCCCATGAGTGCCTTTAGACTGCATTACCATGTTCAAAAAGGAAGGAAACATGAAGGATAGAAGAATGAATAGAAACACAAAGAGACAGAAAGAGAGCGAGAGGGAGAGAGAGAGAGAGATAGACCCTCCAGAGAATACACACAGAGAGAGTAAACAGCGGAGGAACAGAGAGCGTTGTGCGAGCACTGGCTGTCCTTCACCCCCTCACTCTCTCTTCTCATCAAACAAACACTGTCACTGTGTGTGTGTGCGCTCAGTCTTTTCAAGCACACACACACACACACACACACACACACACACACACACACACACACACACACATAAGACACACAAACACACAAATCTAACCACATATACAGCCTTACATAGGCCACAGTGCACTTTGACTAACATGGCATTGGAAATTGATGTTTCAGGTTTCAGGTGTGCCATGAAATGTCTCTAAATGTAAATCAAATTGGTGTCGGTCAACACGACACGTGCGGTTAATATAAAGGGGATAAAGTCCCATTTCGTCATGCGTGTGTTGTTAGTCTTGTATCTCTGAATTGGACGTATTTTCTTCTCATCCTTGAATAACACCCTAATGACGCTGCTAACCAGTACGTGTTTGTTAGTGACATGATAGATTGTTGAATTGATCAATAGAAAATTAAACGACACACATTTTTAATTTTAATCACTCATTCATTTTAGAGCCTTTCATACAGTAGATGCTTGGAACAGATAGCTGATCTTTTTAAGTTTTGTAAGTTTTGTAATTGTAAGTTTTGATAGTTTAATTGTAGAAACCAACTCAGCTTTCACTTTTAGTTAGTTAACATGTAGAATAAATTGTTTGTTCTTGTTCATTTATTTAGTGAATTAAACAAAGGAGCCTGGAGTCTGATCAAAATCCTGTATGTGTTGTGTTTATCAGTCATCAGGTGTTTTACTGAAGCATTTGTCAACTGCTTGTATCATGAAATACACAGAGTCACATATCAATTAATAGTTCAGATCCTTCTTCAAATTAGCTGTTTTTCACATTTGGGATTGAAAAGTATTGTTCAACCAAATCCCCTGGCTCACCTCAAACTGTGACCTGACCTGACCTGACTTTGGGGACTTTTAAGTACAGTATGTGGTGCTGATCATAACAACAGGGAAGCTAACATTTCACACATTTCTGGTAATAAGTTGATTTTAAAATGTATATTAGTGACTAATATCTCTAGATAACTTTATTAAATTACCAGCATTATTTCCCATCCTGTTGATATGTCGGCGTCTGGCTGTCACCACCGTTCTGCTGCACATTGCGTTTTTTAAATACTTTGGTTGTAACGGCCAGATAAAACTCTAGGATGTAGTGCCCGTTCAATAAGAGGGAAATGTTAAACATTCATTGGTTGTATCTTGTCTGATGAAAGGATTTGTACACTTAATATTAGTAGGTTTTGGCCTGGTTTTGGTTTAGGACACTCAACAGGTGAATTAATTTACATCCCAAACAAACTGTAACATGTTATGGTGAGTTCAGTGTCATCTTGGCTATGTAGTTAATACCATTAATATATACCTAGCTCTTTGCAAAACTAAAAGTAAACTCCAGTGAGTCGCTTTGCTTGACTGGAAGCCTACATTATCACAGCTAATGTCTTTTGTATATAAGCAAAAAATGTGTTGTTGTTATCACTTAATAAATGGTTAATTTCAGTGTTGTTTGTTTGACTCCACCAGCGATGAAGTCTGGAGGCACTCAGCTCAAACTCATCATGACCTTCCAGAACTACGGCCAGGCTCTGTTTAAACCCATGAAGTAAGTTATTGTGCTTTTCAGCAGAAAAGCATTTTATGTGTTGTATGTGTAAAAAAATAGCACTTGTTCCTCTGGTAAAAATGCCCTCTCATCTCTACTGCCCTATCGGGCAGGCTGTACGGTGTCGAGTCCACTCTCTTGAAGGAAAAAGCAATCTCTTTGATATTGCTTTAAAGCTTCGGTGCCATTTCAGCATAAAACTCCAGCTATGCAGCTTTCTACTTCGACTGACTTCCCTTTCGCATTCTACACCCTACTCATTCTCTTCACAACATCAATCTCATTTCCTCATTCTCCTCTTTGGTTATATCAAATTGCTTTCATTTCAGCACAACCTTGATATTCGATTTGAAGGCCGACATCATTCTGCTGTGTGAGAGCCAAATGTTGAATAGGCCTTTCACCTCAAAGGGCTTTCAGGTGACACATCACATACTTTAGTGGCCATGTTGGAGGTCCATATCCCTCTGGCAACACTGGCTGTGCGGTTTTATGATTCATCTGATCAATTTTCTGTGTTTGGATAATGTCAAACCTATCTAGTCAGCTAAATGTCACTGTCTTGTTGCCAGCATGAGATTGTCATGCTTATTAACAGAAGCAGATTTGTAATGCTACAGACACAGGCAGTGCTCATAACCAAATGGAGTCTATATACATTTTGGGAACCTTGATCTATAAGATGTCAGCCAGTGCACCATATTGGTCCAGACCAAATATCTCGACAACCAAGAGTTGGGGGAAACAGAATCAGTTGGTAGAGCAGATGTCTGCGAATCCCATGTCTGTTATGGGTGTTTCATAATGAGAAGTAAATGAAGCGCTTGGATGAGTGTTGTGGAGCGTAGCAGAGTACAGCAGAGCAGGGAGAGGGAGGCTGTTTGGAGCAGAGCGGACTAAGTTTGAGCCACATGCTAGCGCTAGCTCATATAGATGCATGTAAATGTTGCACTTGGACTTGTGAAGTGCATTAATCACGCTGCCAGGACTATTCAGGACTCTGCACTGTGCTGTCCAAGTCATTAGTGGTCATTAGTGCATGTTATACACAATAAACTGAGAGGATCAACATTATAGACATTTTTTTTCTTTGTCACTTTTCTATAACGCTGTCCGACATCTGCTTCTAAATCCCATTCCAAGTGTTATAAGTAACATTCAGATAGTGAACAAACATAACACATATCATCACAGAATCACATGAAAAGGTGAACACTGGTGAGAGTAATATTTTTCTCCTCATTAGTTTGCTTAAGCTTACCTCTGCACACTTTGTAATAAAGCTTATCTAAACATGAAGAGGAGATAAAGTCTATCTAGTGGTAAATACTGATAGATACTGTAAAATATTTTTTAATTCACACTTCTTTTATCCACACTGTCACATTTAGAGGCTAATGCATCCCAAGTGAAGTGCTCTTTGCTCCTAATCCCTTCTTGATTGGTGGATTTAAATGTCACCCATCCTTTGTTATGGTGATTATAATTTAATTGTGAGTTAATGGTTTTCTACACAGACTGTTGTCTGGCCTGTGCATGTCAGCATGGAGAGAGGGGTTAAGCTTGTGGATGATAGGTAGTGAGGTTTGTCGTGGGAGGAAAAACTATTCAGAGACTGTTGTAATTACTGCTTCAATCGTACAACACTAAGTCAGACCAGACGCAACAAGCCTGAAATCATACTGACAGACTGGGTAGAGAAGAGATGAGAATGAGATGAGGAGGAGGGAAGGGACGGTGTGGAGTGCAAGAGAGCAGGCAGGGGAGGTGAGGGGACCAAGATAGGGGAGTTGAGGAAGAGATAACAGATGAGGAAATGTGAGCAGAGAGTGTTGTCAATACACGCACAAGTCAAAATCCACAGATTATCTCGGTGCACTGCCTCGAATTTGAACCCAGACGGAAATGTGAAATGACATTTTCCGAGAAAAGCATGGGATGATGGGGCTGGATGTAAATCTGTTGCTTGACAGTTGTGGTTGTCAGAGCCGGCGTGATGTTTGATAATCCTGAAAAATAGCAAGAACGAAAGGGAGGCTTTTCCATTCCCTCTTGCATGAATGCACTTGACTTTAACAAAATAGGGCATCCATGCTAGCACGTGTGTGTGTGTGTGTGTGTGTGCTCATTTGAACTACAATAAAAGCCTTGACAGATTTGAATGGCTGTTACCGCTATGTACATAATTTCCCTCGCAGAGATCACACATGCACCCATGCCAACATCCACACACACACATCCACTTAACACCCAACATCATCTCCTCGTTCTCAAATCTGCTGGTGTGTTTCCACATGGTGCATCAAAGAGACAGAGGCTGAGAGATCAAAGACTTCTCTGGCTGTGCTCTTCTGCTCGGCTCCTCTCAACTCTAATGCAAATGTGTGCCAGGCAATCAGGCAGCGAAGGCAGGCAGGCATGCATGCAGTGTCTGGGTAAAGACTGACCCTCCAACTATCCATATCTGTGGAAACCTGCACTCTCGCTGCTCTGCTCTATCTGGTTATCGTCCTCCCTGTCTCTTTCTTATTCTCAGTATTCTCCATCCCTGTCTGCAACACACTCTTCTGTTTATTTTTCTCTCACGCAGGTTCTTTACTGAAGGGCACAGATGCAGAAATCCATTAACAGGCTTGCTGTATCGATTATTTTGGTTTTCTGTCTTATTCTCTTCTGTTTCCCTATGTGAGAATGATCAGATACTATACTCTGCGCCTTTGATTTGTGGTGACTGGACACCTCTTTATGTTTCTCCTAAAAAACACACACCTTAGTATAACCTCAAAGTTTATGAGAAAATGTGTCTCAGTTGGTATGGCGGTCATGTATGAACCACAGTTTTGGTGGTTTGTCTCCTGGTTTCTCCTGGCTACATGTTGAAGAGAAGAAGACACTGAACTTGGAGACTTTTTTTAACTAGTACTGCTGTATTGAGATGTAACAAAATGGCATACAGTGTCCACCATGATATATTATAGATCAATCAGTCCATTGCACTACTGTCTGCGGTTCAATTTTCCAGACATGGTATAAACTCAGGCTTAACTAACTCAAGGCTTGTTGGGCAATTTTTGTTAAGACTACAATGCTTAGACGTGACATCAGAGACAGTACAATTTCAGCTGATTCCACAGCCCTGATTTGTTTAAGTAGACAGATGCAAACAACATAGTTATTCTCTCTGTCACAACAACTGCATTGTAACCTGTATAACACCCAGTTTAATGACTAAGCTCAATTATCATTTTCGTCATCCTCTGAACCTTGTTATGCTTGTGGCCAGGACAGACATAACCATGAATTGCTGCATTTCTGTAGTTTTTGTTTTTGTTCCCATAACCAAACACTTCACACTGTCAAGTTGTGACCTTCGACTAAACGTGGGTAAAAATGTTCCCTGTAGTCCCAACAGTTGAGTCTTGTGGTGTAGCTGTGCTGTATGTTATAGCCCCGGCTAGTGTTTGTGAAGTTAAATATACTAGAATGCTGCAGATTTTTGTGATATACCACTTTCAGACATTAGAACCATTTGTGGCTGTCATGCCTTTCATTGTCAACACAGTCCAGTCTGCAGTGTAGTGTTTCAAACACTTTGCTGATAAACCTCAGAATTACACTAAACACTGAGTAATTGATCAGATTAAAGTTTCAGTTAACTTTTGTTTGTCTCATGGTAGAGAGGAAGACTCAGCAGGCTTACCCATGTAGATTGATCCTTGTAGTGGGATTAATCCATGTCACTGTTGTGGTCTGAATGTGGTAATGGGTAGAGACATACTAACTGTTTTGGAAAAGTGCAGCTACTCTACTAGTTAGTACAGGTAAAGGTACAGCTTGCTATTTCTAATTAGCATGTACATAAAAAATCACATCATCGTCTCTACAGTATATACACTTTAAGAGGGCCTAAAATAGAACCTTGAGGGACACTGACAGATAACTTGTTTTTGTTTTTTCTTAAAGTCCAGATAAAGTGAAATCAGTGATCTGTTTAAGATATGTGGACAGACTAATAGCACTAATAGTACTTCTCTCTATTGCTTTGCCTCCACAAACAAGTGGAGCTGAGTGTGTGTTGCACTTCTGAACAAGACTGTATCCTCAGACAGAAGAAGACAGAAGTCCTGCTTATAAATAACCTACAGTTTGAAAGTGGGTTTAATGCAGCTTTAATGTTATGCATTTAGAAAAATCATGTCACAATACAAGTACCTGTTGCACTTATAGTATTATTTCATGGGAACTGTAGTTTTTCTGATGCTACAAACAAAATCATTGATTTTGAACTTTAATAAAGTCACAATAAAATAATCTCCAGACATGTGCTTCATTTTTTCACAAAGAAAACTGAAATTTATGCTTATTGGGGAATTGCATTGATGCCATTGGAATGACGGCTAGCCTGGATGTATTGTAATTTATTGTGATGCCTTTCATTGCTGGGAATACAGCTCATATTGTTATATTTTGACAAACTCAGAACAGAACACATTTCCTACTGATTCACATGGTAGAAAGCAACTGCTATGTTGCCTGACAGGTAAAATTCTGGACAAAAGACTCCACCAAATACATATTGATGCTTATTCTAATAACTTCCATGCAACATTGCTGTAAGCACACATCTGTTTTTCTACTGGCTGCTGTTCTGATCAGCCATAACTCATATTGTCTAAGTTGATGCCAAATAGCCAAAAGGATCACCTATAAACACTACTGCGGCCAGCTTGAGACTGGACTGGTAACTCTGGTGGTAATCTGTCAAACCATGGAAATAAATGTACTCTTTGAAAGGGTGCAGCCCCTTTGGGAGGATCTCTCGAGTAACAAAACATCGTGTACCTTTATAAGCTTACCTTCAAGTTCAAATGATACAAATACATATAATGTGCCTTTTGCTGTCAGAAATGTCTATGTACCTTTTAGTGCAATAAAAAGACGCGTGCAATACCTTAAGGACCAGTAGGTACCTTTACACAAGTACCTTTGTGTACAAAAATAGAGCTGCTGTACTTTGTGTTTTAGTCCCAGCTGTAGTGTCATTCTTTGAACCTCAGTGTAAAAGCAGTGAAAATAATCATTTATTTTGTATTTTTTTATTTATTTGTCTTTGTCTCTTCCTGCTTCTCTGCTTCTTTTTGTATTTCTGTCAGCATCTATTTGCGTTGGTGTGAACTCGGGAGGCATGATTGTAATATTTACAGTGAAATTAGTCTGAGAGCACACAAAGCCCATTAGATGATGAGCGCAGATGATCCACAAAGGAAGGCGGGGGAAGGAAAGATGATTGATATAATGATGGTCTTCCGTTCCTTCTCGCTCCCACTTAATTGTATCGCTTGTCAATCAGATGACAGTTGGCTCAGTCACACGAAAATCAATGTGAGTATTCGTAGGAGAGATATCTGCTCTTTCCGCTGCCCCTCCTCTCAGAATGATCCGTATCTGTTGGGTCCATGAGTAATTTTTGATTGACATAAGAAATGGGATCCACATAATGTCACCTTGTTTGTGTCAATAACATATTGACAGCAGCATAAATAACAGCCTGGAGGAAATGTCTGTGTTAAATGTGAAATATTAGTGGGAAAATGGCTGTGTATAGGAGCCGAGGTTGTATCATCAAACTGCATCAGCTGTGGGAAGTGCAAGAATAGGATTGTGGGAGCTTTGTCTGAAGACCGGGTGGGCATGTCTCAACAGAAACCCTTATAATCTTAGCTTTAAGCTTCCCAGATTTCTCCTCAAATGAGGCTGAACACCGAGTGACTGATAAAAAACTAACAATTCAGCGACTGTTCCTGTACCTTGCCAAACAAAATGGATGTCTAACAAACTGACTTCTTTGTGGACCAACCTCTCTTTTTTTTGCCCCTTGTTCTGCTATATATTTTGTCAGTTTGGTTGTTTGTTTGTCAGTGTGTGTGATATTGTATTCACAAGGTCTTCTGTGCCTGTGCTTTTGACTTTGAGTCAGGAAATAAAGGGATGAACCGCCTCAGGACAAGTCATTCAGAGCACAGATGATGAGTGCAGCTTGGTTTGAAAATAGGGTAAATTCATAGCAGCACAGTGACAACACTAGAGCTGGGGGGGGGGGGGTAGGAAGTACCATGTTAACTCTCAAACCACTGGCACACATATTTGAAAATGGTGCTTTAAACCATGACATAAAGCATAATTGATTACATACATTAATTAAACCATAAACCACTGTACATGCTTGATGTATACAATAGATAGCACATCAATGAAATCCAATGTGAATATATTTGCATGCAGGTTGTATCTGGTGTAAGCTGTTTTATACATGTATTAATTGCAATCATGTCTGTGTGCACAAGTAAACATAATATTCCAACTGAACAGATTAACTTCTATACCTTAGACATTTCCCAGCTATCAACATACAAGTCTACCTGGACTGTAAATGCAACACAACGTGCATAAGTCTCACATCTTAAACAGAACACCCGGGAATCGTGAATAATAGTAAAATATTATAATCGACTATAAAAACACTGGCTGACCTCAGGAAATCCCTCTGTTCCTTTAATTTCTGTGTTACCACCGACTCTATTTGGTAGAGAAAACACCTGAATAATTAATCGGAAATTACAACCGCTGTGAGAGGTGTGATTTAGCAGTAGTTAAGACTGCTTTCTGCTTAATGTTTTGATTGTTTCACCGGGGTGTTATTGTGTGCAGTACAGTTTGTGCTGAAGTAGAAATTAAAGTGTTTATTGCGAAATTATTGAGAAGAACAGGAAGAAATGTGTCTCTGGGCTCAGTTTTAAAAGAAATGATCATACAAGCAGAAACACATGCAGTACAGTATGAACGCACACTTCATGGAGCCCAAATGGAGCCCCAAGGCTTAGTAATCTGACCCGCTTAGAGTCTTCTTCTGAGATTGTGACACACTACAGGCCACTTGTGCACCACAGACTACAGGCACACTACAGGAAGATGCAAAGCACAGCTGCACTATGATAATATCAAGCCATCAGAGTGCAGAAACGATTCTTGATACCAGGCTAATGCACCTGTATTCACCCCTGATGAACTGGTGAGAAGAGCAGAATGGGTGCACTAGCAGAGCATTGTTGCTAAAATGACTTACGTGTCAGAAAAATGGTGAGAAATCGGGTGCAATTTGCAAAAGAAGTTAGAGTTTGACACATGATGTGCTGAAAATAGTTTAAAACCTAC
Organism: Ctenopoma multispine; assembly: GCA_034779795.1. NCBI lineage: Eukaryota > Metazoa > Chordata > Actinopteri > Anabantiformes > Anabantidae > Ctenopoma > Ctenopoma multispine. The sequence goes on along the minus strand of JAUYWH010000011.1, from coordinate 5,949,940 downwards.
TCATTTTTTCTTCTCTTTAATTTTGGCAGAAAGTAGCACAGCTGAAATGATCAATAGTAGACGGGTAGTTATTCAATAGCCTGGTTCTAATAAAGAGTTTTTTTCTATTCAGCTAAACTGTGACCTAAAAATTTGCATTTTTTTTTTTAAAACAGTGAGATGTGTTCAAGTGCACAAAGGCAAAAGAATGGCTTCCATGGTTAGTCTTTAACTTCCACATTAATTGCTCCTAAACACTACCAAATTAAGCTCTTTTTGTGTATCAGACATATATTGTCTCAATCCACAGTATTATAGGACAAAAATAACATTAATAACATTAAGTGAACTTTATGAACTGATGTCAAAGTGGTTGGGAACCTGTTTACCAGGCAGATGCAGCTGTGAAACACCATGTAATTAAAAATAAAGGGCAAACTGACTGACTCATATCATATTCTATTAAAACTGTGCTGAAGTTATCGTATTTATGGACAATAAGCAGTGCAGACCTGTGGCCCACTGTGAGTATAGGAAAACGTGCTATATACACACAGTAACAGAAGCTTATGAAACTAATATTTGGTCTAGTGGGGATGAAGGAAAAGCTGCACATGAGCAAGTAGTTCATTGTAATAGAATGTTCTTTTACTGTTGGCGTTCTGCCATCTACAGTAATCAGCAATCAAGATTTATATAGAAGAGATGTTAGTAAACCAGGGATGTTTTTTCCCCAGTAATACGTCACACACACACAAACACACACGCCTGATTTAATCAGTGTGATTGATTAGCATAATCGTTAATCATTTGACCTGTTACATGCTAACATCAACTCTCTTTCCTCTTTCTCTGCTACACTTTCTTCTCTTGAAGAGAAACTCAACATCAGCATCCATTCTTCTCACGACTTCCTCACTCTGCACTGCTGTCGCTGCAATTGAGATCTCAGTGTGTGCCGTGTGTCACAGCCACCGCTGACAATTTTGGACATGCGGCGCTCCAAACTGTCACACTATTCATATTGTAGTTGCCTAGGAGACAGAAAGTGGTCATAATTCTTTGTCTTTGTGTGCTGATCTGCGTGTATTTGTGTGTGTGTGCATATGAGCATCACTCTGCAGTGATACTGTGACGGCAAATTCCAGGCAGCCCTTGCTGAGGCCTTCCAGGAGCAGAAATGTCTTGACGATATTATCAGTCAACTGCCCCCCTCAGGTAAATGTTATCAGCTCTAATGTTGTGCTGAAGGAACGATAACACAGTGTTGCAGCCAGCAGAAATGACAAGCCAGCATCCAATCTGCATATCAAAGCCTCGGCTAAATTCCTCTGCCATCTGTGTGTGTGCATGTGTGTGTGTGCATGTGTGTGTGTGTGTGTGTTTTCAATGCGTGCTATGCTGCCATTTCTCTGCAGTCTCAGCGGCACGTTGGTCCTGGCCCGTCACAGTCGCAGTTCATACCTGATAAACTCATTCATTGTTTCTTAGAAATAATGAAAAGACACTTAATTACTCGGCGGTAAACATTTCAGAAAACTGGATCCAGTTCTGGGTTTCTGTGGGAATGTAGGCTTTGATACCATCTGTCATCTTGTTTCTTTGCTTTGAAGGAACTGTCACTCAGAGGCAGGCGTTGCTCTCTGTCTGGACACTTATGACTGGAAATGAGCCTTTAATGTCTTCCCAGAGTCAGTGAACAAAGTGGGAGCAGCACATTGTCATGTGTCCTGGATTTGGCATTGAATACTTAAGTGGAAACACCAGCACGTTTACATGCTCAGATTACAAAATGAATACTTACGAGGCTAAATGAGTTTCACGAAAAATTTATGAACATTTTCACCCGTTTAATTGTTTGACAACATATGTCAGCTCTGTGCTTACTTTTCAATTTACTTTCAGTATGCAGAATACAAGTGAACCTGGTCTTGTAAACAAGTTACACTGACTCACAACATGCTAGTGTTTTGGACATGGTTTTGGAAACCTGTCATCTTGTGAGGTTAGAGATTTTGGCAGGAGCATGAACCTAAATAAATCTAACTTCAGTCCCTTTGACTTTAGCCAAGAATCATGGACTCGTTTACTTTTTGTGCTGTTTATACCAGTTTGAGAGCACGCAAAGGAACGAGCATCACTCTTGACTGCAGTTTTGCTGGGCTGCCGGCTATCAGATGTCAACATCCATCTTCGTGTACCGTTCAGTCCTTGTGTTTCTGGGCTGTTTGCTGTAGTTGGCCTGGAAACATTTTCACTTCTAAGAAGCAGCACCACACTTCTTTTGAAAAAAGCACTTTCACCTGTGTTAGTTCTGTTATTTGAGACTGAATGTTCTGGCCATACAAACTTCTGAAAGCTCCCAGAATTTGATGAAACTGCTCCAAACAAGTTTAAGGGGAAAAGTGCTTTTAGTCTCATTAATTATAGAAGAAGAATGTGCTTTGATTTAGCAGCTAAGAAGAGATGTTCTGAATAGGGCAAAGAAAAGCAAACCAAATGCTCCATGTCTTTTTTTTTTTCTTTTTCTTTTATCCGAGAGCTGTGACAGCCTGAAGAAACAGCCGTCCTTCTGTGGTTCATATAAAACACATAGTATCTGTCATCCTGCCACAGGGCGAAGCAGCTTTAGTTTTACACAAGGATCCCCTGTTTTAAAGTGTGGTGAAGTCTGGTCTGCGGGTGTCAGGGTTTCTGATGTGATCTTTCGTCTTCATCTACACTCACCATTAAAAGCCTTACGTCTCTTCTTGCTTTCCCAACGGCAGAAACTGATCCCTTTTATGAGCTGTAGTTTGTGTCAGGGAAAACACCTTAGGGGGATCATTAGACTGTAATGAAGCAGGAGGTGAAACACGATGTTTCGCTTGTCGCTCTCCAACATTCCTGATTGTCAGGTTTAATTATAGCATTTTAACTTCTACTTCTACTACATTTATTTAATTTCTTCAACTCATCCTCCACCTCTCTCTGTCAGCAGATGGACACTTGGTCTAATAAGGCTTCCTCTTCCCCCTGAAGAGTGTCCCTCTGAGGCAGGCGTCCTCTAACGTGGCATTATGAGGGCATGTTTTGATATGTAATTAGCGAACAGCAGAGTGGCCACTAAGGTTACGGTGGGAAAGAGGTTGCCTGAACCACAGTCAGCGCCCTGGCTATAGTATAGATAGCGGATTAAACAACATCTGTTCCACGCTGCTGCATACTGTATGAGGTTGATTAAAGTAGAAAGCTCTGCTCTTACAATTCAATATCTGCATATGCCTCCAAGCCTCGCCACGGATGTCCTCTTCAGAGGAAAAGGAGGTTGGATAGTCAAAACAAGTGATGCAACCAACCTCAGATAGGGAGATTAAAAAGCCAACCATAACACCCAAGTCTCAACATGAATTGCTGCTTCACATGACACTGGATGGAGGAAGGTTGGATATAGTTCGCTGTAGCACCAGCCTCTGCTCTCAAACAGCACCGGTTCTCTCAGAAATATACATAATTTAAAAGTGATGACTGTATGCAGTTTGTTTTAGTAGGGACGTTCTGCTTAAGTGGCTTAATAATAAACACAGACAGAGTTGCTTATTTTTTATTGGCACACTTTAATTTTAAGTGTGTATAACAATTCAGTTATTATGGTTTATAGGTGCTTTAGTGGCACAAAATGCAAATGAACACAGTGCTGAGTGGCACCTTACCTGTGATTTTTATTACAAAAATTTAAATAAGTTAGTGCAGCTGTAAATGTTTCTTAATTGATCATGAAAAATCATATGATATAATTTGCTCATCATTTATTCAAAAATACAGTCATATAAGTGATTTTCAAGACCATCCATTGTCAGTTACAGCTAAAAAAACACAAAATGACATTAAGATTATTGAATGTCGGGTGTGTTTTGACCCTATGCTGTCTCCCCAGTCCTACAGATTATTAATGTCAGTGGGGTGTGGATAAAGAAAGGATAAAGAAAAGACCATATGGTCGTGCTCACCAAAGGATTATGATTTGTTGTTGTTTGCAAAAAAAAGAGAGAGAGAGAGAGAGAGAGGGAGACGGAGGAAAAATGACTTCACCATTGTTAGGCCCAGCGAGGAGAAAGCCGCTTGGCAAAATGGCATTAGTGTGCTGCGAGAGTGTGCTTCTTTACCAAGTGAGATGCTGTGCTGTGTGTTCACTTAACTCGGCACGGGGTGGGAGGGAGAAGGAGGCATGTATGGTGTTTGTCCAGTGCTTGTTCAAATATGAGCTTTGGAGTCTCAGTTCTTGTTCATGCACGAGCTACGTAACTTCAGAAGGGGCGTGGCTGTCTCATCATTCAAAGTAATGATGCGGTAAAATCATAGCCTAGAGTCTAATACAGGGCCGAGCTTTCACCTTTAATTCCACATGTCCTCCCCTAATTTACTGTTCATGAACAACTCAAGCAGGCAAACCACTTAAACATGCAACGTGCACTTTTCAAAACACTCCCTCTTCTAAATATAAGAGCACAACTCATAATTTATTAGACAGACTAAAGAGAGGCTTTCATATCTGTCATACCATGTAAGGGACATTAAAAACTGCTTTTTTGAGCTCTCAGCCAATATTGACTTACTTATGCTGCAGCACAGAAATGGAAAAGCTGCAGCTAAGTGCAACAGACTTAAGAAAATACAGCATATTAAATTTACACATAAGCTGTGTTTTTATTTAAATGTGCATGCGTCTTTCATGGTATGCACATCATCAGTATCTGTTGGTAGCTGCACTTTGAACCAGTTTTTTTCTCTCGGCAGAAGAGGAACTGGCGTGTTCCACGAGGATTTACTGCTTGGGTTTCTCGTTGGAAACGGCACACGAGCAACTATGCTGCAGTTTGTGTCATGATCTCCAGTTGGCCGCTACACTTTCCTCCTTCTTTACTCACAGCTAATGCACTAGATTCATTTCACTTCATGCCGCTGACACTTTTTGTGCGTTCACACTTTTAGTCCTGATGCAGTGCTCACATGCTTAAACTCTTTAGTCACGGCTCTGCAGGCTGGCAGTGACGGTCTGTTGGCTGACTGGTCCACCACTTTGATCCAAATTTGCTAATTTGCAAATGTTAGCCTGTTAACATGACAATGAACATATTAAACAGTATACCTCCTTAACATAAGCATGTTATGATTATGAGCATATGACCCTGTTAGCATTCTGATGTTAGCCTCCAGCTCAAAGCACTATTAAGTACAGCCTCCCTGAAAAGCTAACATGGCTGTGGACTATGTGGAAGATTTTCTCTCTTTGTGTTTCACCATACAACTATTATACTATACTTATAGAATTTCCTCTTACCTCTTTTCCGTTATCTCTTACATTGGCATTGCATTAGCGATTTTTTGACAAACACAACTTGAGCATATGGGTGCTTCTCTAATATCTTGCGTGTGATGAATTTGTCAATATGATCTTCTCTGGCCTAGTGTCACACTCTGCAATCAGCTAATTTAATTAGCGCCTTATCTTCTTTTGCTTCTCATCCTCATGTTTAATCTTCCTTTTTGCTGCTTTCTGCTGTTTCTCTTTCTTTTCTCTGCCTTTTTTTGTTCCTCCCTCGACTATTTCCTATTTTTTCCAAACATATTCTCTCCCCGTCACTCCTTTTCACCATCACTCCAGCCACACATCTCAATCTCTGGACTTGGTAGAAAACAAAGTGAGAGGAGGGCACTGCTCTCACTCACTATATCAAAGCACTTTTGTCCTCTTATTTTTTTCTTGATATGATATGAGGGGGTTCAGTTGTACGGTGCGCTTTGCTTTCCACCTCTCTTGTGCGTTTGTTTCTCTCGAAGCAGTCACTTTACTGGAAAATCTGAATCTGTCATTTATTGTTCCTCTTCTTGCAAAAGTTGTTTTCCCTACTCATAAAGTCACCCAGACAGTCCTTATAAATGCTTAACAAGGTCAATTTAGTATTGTACTTTCCAAGGATGTCCGTCCATTCTGCTTCCTCTTGGTATTTGTGAGGTTATAATGGTGGTGCAATAAACAAAGAGCTAGGTTCCTCTGAGGTCAGAGGAGTAAGATGGAGCATTTTTCCTTTGTTTACTGGTCTTACGTAATAGAAGAACTGACTCATAGTGTTATGTTTCTTGTATATTTTGTTGTTAAATCTCCTGGATACCTTCCTCATTCCATCTGATGTGTGCTCTCTGTTTATTTCTGCCCCTCATTCCACTCAACCTCTTGTAGTGTTTTTTTACCTTTTCTATCTTTCATTTCTGTTTTTCCCTGAATATTTTTGCAGTAGCTCCAGTGTGGCACTCCCTCAGTGCCCTTGCCATGCTAGTCCCATGGCTCCAGGGTTTCCCTATGTGTATTTATAGTGTATTTATAGGCGCTGAGCCCTGTTTTTTTTATCTCCTTATCAACAGCCAGCATATACACCACCCACCAATTTACCAGACACAACCCTCAGATTTTAGGACACCACAAGCCCTGGCTTCAGTCACTGACAGCTCACCAGACCTTGATGCCTGCTCGCTCTCATCCGCTTCTCCGTTTTTTTCTCAAATCCCTCAATTTATGTCCTGCTCATTCAAGTTTTTTCTCACCCACGCAGTTTTTATTATTTCTCCTTCTTTCTTTTTCTCTCTGTGCTAACCCACTTTTGGGGGGGTTCTCTCTCATCAGTCAGTGCTCTCACAAAGCCTTCATGCATGTGAGACTCTGCGTCCCTCACTGCCCCTCAGTGGTTTTCCACAGTAACAACAGAGGAGGACCTGCTTAAACACTCCTCTCCTCTGTCCTTGTCATGTGCGTATTACTTTGGCTTTGAGGTGTGAACTCTAATCTGCAGAGATTTCTGTGTCATAAATCAGACGTGCTAGTCATCCACCACATTGCATGTTGCCAAATCACATCACCGAACATTTTTACACAACCTCTGTGTTTCTCTGTCCTTTTCCAGTAACACTTGTCTAAAATGTAGCACGAGTTGGATCCTGTCGCAGTGGCATGACACCGCCCTCTAAGCCAGGCAGCAAACAGTGTAATTAGACTAATTGACCCAGCAGTAAATTTGAATCCAGACATGAAAGAATTTAGGAGGAGGGGTTACAGTACTAATTACTCACATAGTTCACAGCCCATGTTCAGGCCACCACAACAAAAACTATAGGTTTAATGCCAGAAGCTGCTGCAATGGTGGATGGTGAGTAATTTTCAAGCCTTGATTAAAGTAACGCACAAGTTGAGGCACGGTTAAATAAAATTGTGAACAGCCACAGGATTAAAAGAAAAACACCCAGGTTGTTTGTACTGCTCTGTGACTGAGAGATGAGGGTGAGGGAGATTGAGGCAACGTGGGAGGCAGACAGGAAGAATCGCTGGCTGGCAGAATGGGCCACTTCATCTGGATTTAATGGGACGTTGCTAACGGATGTATGAATGGTTTATCTCCTTGCGTCTAATTCAGCTCCACTCTGTCCTCATTGTCAGACATTCTGAATGAGGCGAGGCAGCGCAGGTGAATACAGGGAAAATCCTTTCATCCTCTTTTAATGATTTTACAAGTTAAATACTCTACTAATATTACATCGTACTTGACATATTGTAGTTCACATAATTAGATTAGCAAATTTGCATTCAATAGCAATTTGTGAATGTGTTTTACTGTTTCATTTTGATAACAAACATTAAATAGTATTATTCTGTTTAACATCATGTTTTGCTTTAAGATAGATGAAGTAGATGTTGATTTATATGTCTCTGCCAGTAACATCAGATGTTAGGTACACTTCAAGCTAGAGCCAGGAAGGGCAATTAGCCTAGCTTAGCATACATAAAGAAATTAAAGTAGAAAAAAGTTTTCATTTTAGGGAAGCTAGTTGTATGTAACTGTTTAGCTTTGTGAAGTTTAGATTGGTTTGGGGGTTTTATTTTAGCTTTGTAGTTTGAACATATGCTAGCTGTTTTCACACATTTCCAGTGTTTATGCTAAGCTAAGCTAACTATCTTCTGGCTAGCTCATAACTCCTGTCGTCAAGCTGTTCTTGATACTACAGAACAAAAGATGAAATACATTAAATAAATCTAGACAAATTATTACTATTATTATTTTTTACCAGTGAAGACCCATATTTATGATCTACTTATGATAAAAGAGAAGGTTTATTTATCTTCCATACAGCATAGACCTTTCTGTTTCTCTTCTCACATTAAAAACCACTCAGCCATGGTCTAAGATGGCCTAATCCTCCACACTAAACACACTGACGTCAGTTTATGGTGATTGAAAGATAGCCCCCTTGACTCTAAATTAGCACTTAACAAATCACTACTCTTACCATCACCAGCATCTGTGGGTCTTTTTTCCCTTTCTTTCAAGTCCAGAGGCACAGGAAATGAGGAAAACATTAGTTGGGTGGTTTTAGACGTACCCCACCCCTCTCCCTCTGTACTCCAGTCCAGTGGAAGTGTACTTCTGCCCCGTGGGCCTGCACGACAAGGGCAGAGGAAATGGCCAGGCATTAATGGCAGCTTTGATTACTCTCCTGTCACTAATGTAAGCAACATGAAAAGACAAGATGAAGAGCGGGATGACTTCAGCCTCAATCAGAGGCAATCTGATGGCATCTACATGTAACCCGGCCATACTTACTGTGCCATTTGCAGAACACACAGTGGCTGCATTATTCACCCACCTCATTCCTCCCAGCATACCACTCTCATCTGTATATCTGGCTAATGATTAACTACTATGGAGGTGACAGGCGCTCTCATCTCTGTCCTCACTCTGCTGTCTAAAGTCAGAACCGTGGTGCTGTTTGCTGAAGGTTGTTAGTGTAGTTTGGCGTTGCCAGTGACTGTCTGAGCAGTGGAGATGCATGGTGTGATGATGCACGTAGATGTGGACACAACAGGCGTGGCAGCTATTCAGCTCTAATCAGCTCTGCATGCTTAGAGGCTCTGGGTCCTTGATATGTTTGTGTAACTAAATTTCCAATTTGCTCTACGCATGTCGCTAAAGGCAATGGTTTGTCATCTAAAACCTGATAATGTGTTTTAAGTGTAGACATGTTATTATTCACCCAGTTCACAATTGGAGACAGTGCCCGGTGGTGCCATTTGTGTGTCAGCCTGAGTAATGTACTGGCCATGCCTGCACATATTGTGCAGAGATAAATATACATATACTATAAACTACTAAGGAATGCAGTTAAATGAATAAATTTGAAGTAGATGACTAAATCTAAATGCAAATGATTTCACCCTGCCTATTTTGAAAAGAAGCATACCTAATTTTTGTGTGAAAATACACCTTATCAACAACAAATTTTGGCTGAACACTCTGTCCCATCCAATTGAGAGGCCGTAATTTGCCAAATTATTGATGCTTGTGAGAAATCTTCTCAGGGAAGATGAATGAAAACTCGAGAGCAAAATACAAAGCTGTCTTCTAAATAGAAGCAAGCGAACACTTTTATCTGTGAACCCTCATTTCAGACCAAAACCTGAAAGATAATAACATAAAATTGTGTCTTTTGCACCTAATGTAAAAGTTTTATATCAAAACACATTTAGAAAACATTTTAAGCCATATACAGTCCGTATGAATTACCTTAAGCACAAAGTTAATAATCTGAGACAGGACCCTGGTGCATCATGAACTGTTAACCTGCGTTATGTCACAGTGCTGAGCGGACTGATCACAGTGTGAGGTTCTCTGCTGTGCACCACTGTTAATCGGCCATGTCCAGCTGTTTCCAGATATTCAGCCTGCTCTGACCTCTCTCCTGGGGATGCACTTACTCTTCACTCGCATCATTGTACATTTCACACCATAAAGACGAGTGTGTGGGAGACAGCTGGTAACTTGTGTGTGTGTGTGTGTGTATGATTCTAGTTTTCTACTTGCTCACTCAGCATCAAACCTCACAGGAAGTAGCACTGCCCGCAGGCCAGAGCTCCTCTCTTTTTCTCTCTCTTGCTTTGTCCCCAGTCCCAATCTGGATGTGACTCCCCTGGGTGCTCTCCTCTGTCTCTGGGAGTTCATTTAGTGTCAGCCAAGGCCTTATTGACTGGAGTCTGCACAATGGTTACAACAAATGTCCACATGACTGTCTCCTACTCTGGCAATGAATCTGCTCTCAACAGAAACATTACTGCCATTCTGTTCTCCTTTCATCCCTTCCTCATAATTCTATTAGCACATCCTATTCAGGAATGGCCTGATAAGTCTCCAGCACAATGAGCGGCGAGATGGAGAGTTTCTTTTGGGGTTTGGATGGCGCTGGCCTGTATGATGTTTCACAGAGCTGTAGCTTTGTTCTCAGTAGTCTAGCCTCTAGCAGCGACTGCTGTGGGTACAGTAAGCTGCAGTCTATCAGCTCTGAGAGGGGATGGATGAGCTTAGGAAAGGTCCACGTCTTTCGTGGGGTTTTCATGCTTGCTAATGTTGCAGTGGCACAGTATAGCATCTCGGGCGTGTGTGTGTGTGTGTGTGTGTGTGTGTGTGTGTGTACTTGAATAACATAGTAGGTGAGCAGACCTAGAGACATATGGTATATGCAAATGTAATTACACATCCAAACATTTGCACATATGCACATTTGGTCACACACTTTATCATATTGACTCTTCTTTGCTGCCTCAGGGGATATGTACTGTATATGTGCATATGTGTGCCATTACGCTGTGTCAGAGAGCTATAATCTGGAATGAACTGTTTATGGCATGGATGTATTCTGATTTGTTCATCATTAATGTTGCTGCCTAGATTTAGTCAGCTTTCACTCCGATGCTGCAATCCTGTGACGAACGCAACCTATTCAAATGCATGTTTGTTCCAGGGGCACAGGGTTTCTAACTTTATATGAACAATAATAGACAGAAACAAATACATACAGATGCACTTGAAGTTTAATGGATTGACCTAATGTTAGAGGGGAAGGAGCAGGCATGTCCAGTGTAAAGAGAAAAGTCGTGAGGTCACAAAGCTCATTCTAATACAAAACACAGCTCTGGTGAAGCCACACATCATCATTAAAACTGTGTATGTCTTGTTGCAGGTACAATATAAAAAATGCATAGCACGCTCAGCTCCTCTTCTTTCCTGTTTTCTCATGAGTGCTGCTCATGTTTACTCCTCCCATGTCTGTATCACCTGCTCTCCAAGCGTTCACCTCTTCATTTCTCCTCTCCTCCTCTCACCTCTCTCCCTCTCCTTCCTGCATCGAGTCCATCAGGACGTAAGCGTGGTAACACCCGGGCTTCTTGGTAATGCCTTCTAATAAATCCATTGCACGCTGTGAGAGCAAAAGGGTGGATGAGGGGACTGAGGGAAGGAAGAAGGGAAACTGCGAGGAGGAGAAGGGCGGGCATGAATAATGAAAAGCGCCAGAGCTCACGCTGTCCCATCAGGCGCGGCTACACCCCGGCATCCTCCTGTGCTGTTTTGGTTACAGGCAGATGAAGACTGTGCACGCAGAGGGAGAGGGATATAGATTTGGAGAAAAATGGCCTGAGAAGTGAGTGAATGGATGTGTGCTACGTGTTCTGAGTGCTAAAGGCAGAAGCTGAGGAGCTGATAATTAGTAGTAATTGTTGTTCAGGGAGGGAAAAAAGGCGATTGGTTTGGGTCTCATCTCAGGCGCTCCTTTGTTTATGTCAGAGAGTTTCCTGTTCGCTGCCGTGTTTGCTTTAAATCATTTTCTATTTCTTCCAAGCAGCACATACAGTAGATAAAGTCTACTGATTATTGCATTAATTAATCAATAATCGAAATGACAAATGTTAAATGTAAAACATTTTTTAAAATGTACTCCACACTTTCCTAGAAGGTGATGTCCTGAAGGCGTCCAAAAGCCATGATTACAACATAAGGCAACAGGAAGGCAACATAATCTCATATTTAAAAAGCAGAAAGACTTGTCAAATGTTTTACGTCTTTACCTAAGATATTTATCAGTAATTATTAACAGTAGTAGTAGTTGAGTAGTTTGTTAGGTAGATCACACCATTCTAATATCATGTGATATATTTATTGATTATAAACAATTAGTAAAATCACATGAATTTATTTATTTTACAAGTTTTTATTGTACAATTATAAATCAGTTAATGAAATTAATTGATTTACCTCTAGTTCTCTATAGATAAGGCCTCATGGATACTATGTGGTAGAGAAGAGATGTTGAAATAGTTCTGACTAATACTGAGTTTTTGAGACCAACACTGATTTTAACTGATTTTAAAAAATCTTTGCAGACCGAGATCCACATAAAGCAATTGGTCAATTGTGGTTTTCTATTCATTCATCATCATCATATAGTCATTTGTACAGAAAAGCTCAACTTTTGACATATTTAGCATATGACAGGGGAGGACACATGATTTAAACTGAACATATATTCTTATATCTCTTCATTTATCAAGCGCATAAAATTAATTCTGACTTTTTATTAAAGCAATCTAGTATTGTAATGTTTTTAAATGTCAGAATACAAGATACATTAGTTAGATACAGTGTCTCCTAAGATATTACATTTTACAGGCAGCTTGAGGCAGCTGGATTATCTGTTATGAGAAAGTGTGAAGCCGATAGCTGAACTGCCTGCGAAGAATGTTGACATTTTATAATAATCAACTAAGTCAACTAAGGACTATTTTACAGTTTTTTTCAATCGTTTACACGCAATTTTGACAACGGGACTCCGTCTCCTAGATGCCACACACAATTAACCAAACACCACACGCAATTTGCAGAACATCAGATCTGTTTGCAAAATGACACATTTCAGCCAAAACCATAAACACATGTATAAAAATGACATTTTGT
>JAUYWH010000011.1:5869409-5937052 GCA_034779795.1 Ctenopoma multispine | reverse complement strand
AGTTGTTTTGCTCCTTGGAGCAGAGTTTTACTAACTGTGTGTTAATTTTTCATTTAGCGTGTAAACGATTGAAAAAACTGTAATATCTATTTGCATTTTAATTGCTGATTAGATACACATAATCAAATCAGGCTCAGAAGAAATGCAGCACACATCATGTCATATATATGAAATAATGTCACCTGACCAGCATTCAGTGAGGATCTGACTTAAATGCACTGTAGATACAGTTATCAAAGCAGGTTTCCCTCTTAACAGTCGACTGCCTGAGGGAGCTACGAAAGAGAGAAAAGGAAATGTTAAAACAGAGGCATAAAGTGCGAGAAAGAACAGCCATGGCAGAGCTGTTAAGGAGCAGCTCTGTGTGTAGTTACAGGGAGGCCGGGGCCGTAAGCTTTTGTTGCTGCACACTGGAGAGGAAAGCTCAGTGTAGGTGAAGGAGCTTACAGTCAGTGGTGAAAACTGCAGTTGAGTATTGAGCAGAAAAGGTCACCTACACACAGAACGGCTGTATAATAAAGTTAAGAGAGTCTTTCCTCACCTTTTAGGATAACACGTCTAAATACATTTCCATAAAATAGATCAAGTGTCAAATTGTATTTTTACTTTAATTATATAAGCAGGGGCTCGCAATATTGTTTTCCTGTAATAGCCTTTAACCTTTTACCCTGAGGTGTTATTCCAGCAGACAATAGCAGCCTCTTTCCTACCTATCACCCTGCACAGTTACATGGATGAGCTGCTCAATTCCAATTACTGCGATGATTGCAATGCTGTTGCAAAAAAAACCTACAAAGGCTGTTCAATGGCGCACAACGGAACACAACGACACTGGCTGGAGAGCGAGAGTGACTTGCTGTTGTTGACGCAAGGAGAATTGAGAGAGGCCACATCAATCTTGTCCTCAAAAAATCAACATGCTTGTTAGGCTGTGCGTGTATGTGGGTGTGAGTGTATGCATGAGGTTGATTATGCCTGTGTGTTCAGCTAGTTTGTTTTGTGTGTGTGTGTGTGCGTGTGCGTGTGCGTGTTTAGAAATGAGATTCACCTTTTGGTCTGAGCAAGGTTTTACTGGACTGTGGGTCGATGGATCAATGTTGAGTGGAAGGCACAAACTCAGCAGAGCCAGAATAGCTCTGGAAAGGCCACAGCAATCAGTCTTAGCCGAGCCTGTTCCCCTAATCATCCAGTGGAGATTCTCATTTTGAATGGAGGCTATTTTTATAAACTGGCACTTGAAGCACTTCCAAAGTCAAATTTGAAGCAATTACAGATATGGATAATTGAATGTGATGACGCACTCACTGTAATTGTTTATTGTGTATTGCTTCTATTTAATATGCTTAATATACCTCAGAAGAATGTGACAAGTGTGAACGTTACAGCAGCAGGTCAGACTTTAAGTGAATCTAACAATGCTCAGAAGCACGGTGCAGCAGATCCAGTATAATCTCACTGTTCGAGTTAAAGTTAAGTAGGCAGAGCCAAAACCTCAGATAGCGTTTAACCAAAGAAAAGCCAGATTTACTGCATTTCACTTTCAACTGCAGTAATATGTAGCCAGTAGTTATTACCGCAGCTGTTGTAATATATTTTCAAAAACTAAAGAAGGAAACGGTGAATGAATTACGTTTCCTTTCAGTCAGACAATAGTCAATTAAACAGAAATGTTATAATCCTAACATGCAACGTTATGATAGTTTTCATACCATTTTATCACATGGGCACAGTCTCAGAAAGCTTCTGACTCTCAGATTAATTCTACTAAATGATAAAAATAAGTTTGTTCAGTTAGTAAAAATCTAAAGTATTTACTTTACATTACTTATATACACTTTTAAAGAAAAGAATTGTAATAGTAAACTAGATTTCCTGCACATACTGGTGGTTTGGTATCTTCTGTGCTGGGTAATAAAGTCAATGAAAATGGATGATTTATTCATAACAGTGCAAAATATTATATCATTTTCATTATCCTAATTTTAAACCATTAAAAAGACGCTATAAACAAAACATTGCATGATTCTACATTGTACCCATGTTTCAACTACACAAGTCAGCTTGCTATGAATTCACAGTCCAAACGACTGTCTGCCATATGGTCACTGAGCAGCTCTGTGTGAGCTGACTGATGGTGGCACCGCTTTATTGATGTTGTTCATTTGAAAGCTGAATGAATGGTACAGATTAAGGATCATCTTTTATGCTGTATGAGAAAATTCATCATCTCCCACTACCCACTCACCAAGACACACACACACACACACACACACTCACACACACACACACACACACACACTCACACACACACACACACACACACACACACACACACACACACACACACACACACACACACACACTTAATCCACCTCTGCTTCAGCAAACACTTGAGTTGGCCTCTTATATAGGAATTCATTGACTCATGTTTACATTTCTGTTGACATGTTTCATCGTGCCTTCGTGTTTCATTTCCCGGTGTAGTGCATGGAGAATGTGATTCCGTCTCCTCGTGGGAAAGTCTGAAAAGTACAGAATCTATTAGCACGGGTGACAGTTATTTCTCTTGTTTTCAGTCTTTCTTTTTATCCATGTTTGCCACACACGATTGATTCTGAAGCTTCCATTCATCTATCCCTGTCTCATTCTGTCCATCCTTGCCACTCCACTTTCAAGGTGGAAGGAATTAGGCGTCTTGCAATACTTAATCATGTTCCCAAGCTCAATTTTTAATCAAAGGCAATTTAATTAATTCATAGCCCTTCCAGATTTCCTGCTGGGTTTGATTCTTTAAAAACGAAATGAGAAATGATTGGATATTTCTGGGAATATTTTCCGGCACTGTAGGGACGACTTGTGGAAATGTCTCACTGGATTTGTTGCTTAGTCAAACCACAAAAAAACATATAAAAAAACTAAAGCTTTTTCTGGAGGGGAGATCCAGACGGAGAGAGAGAGAGAGAGAGACAGGGAGAGAAACTGACAAGACTGGTAGTAAGGTTGATTTTTTTTTCTAATAAACAAATACTTACAGAAACAGTGGAGGAAGACAGACATGAGAGGTGGTGCTGTATTAGGAGAAGGCATCATGTACAGATAAAGAGATGGAGCTGGCTGTCGGAGGCAGCGGTATATCTGTTTCAGATTATGTTGAGGTGATGGCTTCATCTTTATGGCCTGTTTATCTGCCCAGGATATTTACAGGATGACATGACAGCGGCTCAGACAGCAGAAGAGCATGAGGAGGAGCACAATAGCTACAGCGCCTGATGGAGCAGTGTGGCTGTTGGGATATTACTATGTACTCTGCCTCTGTGTGTGTGTTTAATGCAAAGAGAATGACAATGCAAACCCCTGCAGACTTAAACTAATAGCGCACACGTTTGACCTTTCTGTCCCTTGTCTCTTGCCGTCATCTAAAAAGCCTCTCAATAACAATCTAGTTGAACATCCTTCTTCCAGCGCCTCCCTCCCTCCCTCCCTCCCTCCCTCTCCTCCTCTCACAGCTAGCATTCTTCATGGTGTCTTGTCACACGCTAAACCTCTAATGGCTGTGTTTTGCTCAGTGATTTTCATTTAGGACTGCTCTTTGCTAAAGCACAGGCCTCTTTGAAGTGGCTCCAGATAGAAAAAAAAAAAAAAAAAGTCAGTCTGTTGTGTTCTGAAGGCGTTGGCTATTTATTCAGCATGGCTGCATTTGCATGGTGTTTGCCCTGAGGACACAGAGGCTAAACTTAAAACGGGATAGTTTCTTTTTTTTTTTCTAAATCATCTGGATTGCATAATTCATTGTATTGACTTTATCTTTAGTCTTTGTCCTTTCACACAGATTGTAATGCCTCTGAATCACAGTTATATTTATGAATTGGTGGCTGCTTATAACATGAATACATAACTGTTTTTTCATGGATTGGCTTTTTTCTACATAGGAGTCAGACTGTGATGCCTTTATTGGGTGTGTGTGTCTGTGTTACTCTAGTTGTAGTGTGCTATACTTCACTTGCCAGTGTGTCTGTGTTTCAGTGCAGCCTGTATATGCCTATTTGTGACTCTCTCCTGTTCCTTTTGTGTGTCTGTGTTAATCTGTCTCTCCTCAAATGTGTGTGTGTGTGTGTGTGTCAAAGATAGAGGCAAAGAGAGTAAGGGTGCAAGAGCTTTGCTAGAAGGAAACAGCTGTCTCTCTGTATGTCAGGCCTGGTATCTGAAGAGGTAAGGGAAGAGGAGGAGGAGGAGGAGGAGGAGGAAGAACACTGCAGTTCATGGGGAGCTGTGACAGCCATCACACTTTAAAACTGCGACACACATAGCCCAAGTGACGATACACGCACACCTGGATTATGGTCTGAAGGTTATTTATAGGCCTCTTTGGCGTTTGTGGCATGCTAGTTAAAAATCCTTGAGTAACGTTTTTACTACCTGGCTCATTTTGTCTGCACACACTACAGTTTGACTTCATGTGAAGGCCGATGCTGATACTTTCAGATTGTAATCTTCATTTCAGTCTTCAAAACCTCAACTTCCTGTTGTGTTGTATTTTCTCTCCCTTTCTTTATGTCCTGCTTCCTTTCCTTATTATTGTTCCCTTCCCTTTTCCATTACTTCTTTCATTCTTCTTTCCTTTATGGTTTCTGACTTTGTCTTTCTTTCTCTGTATATTTCTTGACTCACAGACGCAAAGTGTCATCTCCGTGTACCACCCACATAGCACTTACTGAGCATCACAGACATAACATTACAGTGAAGGGTTATAGCATCAAGCCTCAGTAAACGGTAACACATATCGTCAAACGCAAACGTGTAGGTACACCTGTCTCATATGCTTGTAAAAGGCTTTTTTCTCAATTTATCAAATGTCATTGCTCAAAACGTCAGGCCACACACGCGTTACGCTTGAGATAAAACGTTGTGCCGCCTCCTCTCATCTCCAGTCTCCCTGTGGTGGTTATGGTGGCTCTTTTTTTTTTTCTTTTTTGACCCGTAGCTGGAGTTGGGAATCTTACCCTCTCGTGCATTTAAAGCTGACCTGCCGGCTCGAAGCTCAGCACCCTCTGTTACCTCTTCTTTGTATGTGTGTGTGTGTGTGTGTGTGTGTGTGTGTGTGTGTGTGTGTGCAAGTACAGTACAGTGTAATTCTACGGATTTGTGTATAGCGTATAGATGTGTGTGTACAGAAATTGTGCGCGAGTGTGCACAGACTCTGCTGTGCCTGTGGGTTTGACGGATGATATGTGACAAGCGTGTGGAGTCAGCCCTTTGGTGTATGCCCACTGGGGCTGGAAGATGCCCTTGTCCTTTTATATTTTACAGCATATTTTTTGACTCCTCCGCTCTGTTTCCTCTCTACGCTGTGCCCTACAACCATAGCTATAGGCTTATGGTGATTGATTGGCAGTTTGACTTTGAAACTAGATAAAACAATCTATCTGCTATGCCCAAATGCACAGTGGCATCATGGCACTTGGGTTAAAGTGCCATATCCATATTGTAAAGTCAAAGGAAACAACATTTTGTTGATGTTTTATTTCCATAATTCTATAAATACTGGAGGAAGGAGTGTGGAGCATGAGCAGTGATTATTCAAAAGGGAGCAGGTTTGACAATGAAAAGATGAAAAGAAAAGAAAATTAAGCCCAGTGAACATTCATTTGTGTGGAAGAAATTCAGAGCGAAAGGCTTTGTGCATAAATATAAGCTGTAACTTTTGGATTCTTTATAATAAATGACTTGCAGCAGCTCGGGTGCAACACTGCTGTCTTTAAAACTGAAAAGGGAAACATGTTTTGGTTATGGTGCCCCCAACCAACTCAACAGTAATTTAAATCTTAGGCAAGATAAGGCAGTGGAAGATGATTTCGTAAAAAATTTATTTTACTTATATGTGAATTAAGAAGTGGAAAAAAAATATATATATCACTTCCTATGTTGCTGTATTACTGTAAACCAGGAGAGTAAGAAAGTGGACTTGATGATCTACTCAGTTTGACCTTATAGACTACAAATTGATTACAGTAACTTGAGATTACAAACTGGGTAGTGTAGTTTGAAAGAAGTGGGTTTATACCAGGCTGGGGATGGCTAATCAAGTATGGTGTCAGGTAGGATTATGGGAAATGTAGGAACCGGCATTTTAGAGCTTGTCCTAGACTGCAGATACATAAAAGTTGTAATATCGTGTTATTGTGGAAAATAATCTTTAAAATGTTGCTGCCTTTATTTGTGTAGATATTTTGAAATATGTTCACTTTTGTGTGTTGAGCTGATCATTGAGTAAATTATCAGTGTCTGATGAGTCTATTTTTATTTTGCAGTTTGACATAAAGTATTGTTTTTATTAACAGAGCAACAGGAAATGCTGTTGAAGAAATGAAGATTTCTCAGATGCAGCGCTCTCATTCAGCTTTATATTCTCGCACTGCTGTGTGTTTGCTGCTCTAGACCTCCGCTGACCCTCTGGCTGCTAGGGCCCCTCGGAGCCGACAGTGGAGCCAAGAAACTGTCTGGCCGCCCAGTGTAAACTATGTGTTTACAGCAGGGCCAGGGTCACACTGGGCACGCTCAGCTTAGTATGTCTCACCTGCTGCCAGTGATAAAGGATGTGATGGCGTTGTAGACAGGCGGTCACTGGGGCTGCACCAAATCCAACTTAGATCCTACTTAATAGATGTACTGAATTAGGCAGTTCCACTATGTCTTGCTGTGAAGGAGAATAAATGGAAGCTTTTTCTAGCAGCTACTTGCCAGACACAGTATATACTTATCATACAGCATGAATCAAATGTGGATTTGTAAATATTTTAAAGGTTAAACTCGACCAGGCAGTTCAAACTAAAAGGAACGAGTAGTTCTTGAATAACCAGCATTTCTACTCTCTGCTGTTTTCTCTCAGCTTAGTTCATTCTGTGTATTCAAACATTTATAGACTTTATTATGCGGTCATGCATTTATGTATGTTTTCTCTGCGTTACGTTGACAGTGCAACTTCCCCTAATGGACTGCTTGAACAGAACAGGCTCAGATTTGCCTGAACACAGGTGCTACTGTTCAAAGAGTCAAACATAATGTTATGCAATGTCAAACAGCTGCATATTTGTTAGTTCGAAGAAGACTAAGAGACATTTATTATAGTTTGTCCTCTACACTGCAGGATCTTTGTCACATAGATTTTTTTTCTCTCTTTCTTTATCTCTTCCTCTATTTCCTCCTTTTTTCTTGTCCTGTCTCCCGGTCAGTGGGAGGGGGGGTCATGCCATGCTCTAAATAACTTTATTGACATTTGAATTGGATGTGGATCACAGTAATTATCCAGCCTTCCTGCTTCCTGGCTGGCATTCAGTGAGAGGGGGAGCATCAGCGCTGCCACATCTTAATGCTGGGCAACAGACAGAGAAATGTGTCTCAAATTAAAACACTTGCTCGTAGTCACACGCTGTTCACTCATGTAATCGTCCACTTTCTTAGAGCAAAGCAGTGGTAGAAAACGTGTGCACCTAGCACGTCCTATTGAGCCGTGCTGCGGCATCTTACCCCTATAGAGACAGCAATGTAGAAGGACTATGTGAAGTATGCGTGTGGATTTCTTTTAAGGCTGAATGACCATGAATCACTGTACTACACTGTTTGCTCATGTGTAACCTCCAAGAAATCACCATGACTACAGTCAGCGCGATTATGAAATACAGTACTGGAAAGTTAAATGCAATCATGGGGTCAAGCATTATATAGATACTGATACTGCTTATTTCGCATATGAATTTAACATGAATTCTTTGACCACTTAGTGCTTACTAGACGAGAAAATATATTTGAATGCTAACGTGTTGGCTGAAAACAGTGCCGTTATGCTTTTTACTGTGTTCTAGTAAATATGGGACATGAGAGTATGTCGAACAAAAAGCTTTCTTCACCAATTTGACTAAATTGGCACCGCATCAGTGTTGCCATTGTTTTTTGCAGTAAATGGAAGTTTTGGGGCCAAAAGACGCAGCTTAAAAATACATTCCCCTCTCTCCTGTTTTGCCACGCTCGTATTTCTTGTTCAGTTTAACAAACGAGATATGGAATGTTTATTCATGAGTTCTGGAGAGGTTGCTTGGCAGGTTTTGTTGCCTTTAAATAGAGCCGCTGTTTCTTTATGCTTTACGATAAGCTAAGTTAACCGGTTCTAGGCATTTGTCTGAAATTCAGTGCACATTTCTCAAAGTGTCAATCAAGTCCTTAAAATTGACATTTTAAAGGACTTGTCACCTGGAGAAATTCAGTACCATCTAATTTTTGCTATATTACAAATTTATTTACCTGAGATACATTTTCCTGAACCTTGTCAGGAAATAAATCCAGAACCTGACTTTGCACAAATGTCCCCATCGATAAACCAGTTGTAGTCACTTCAATATGCTGGGGTGAATGGGCTGAACAGCCTTGGGGTAAATAGACGACGCTCTATGCTTTCAAAGTCAGTATAATTTTTTTCTTGATGTAGAGTGAGTGCTGTGTCCCTGAAGCAAGGCAATCCAGAAGAAGGGAGCGATACAATCAACAGACAGCGCTCGGCCTTTACTGGCAGAGCGTCAGTGGCTGCTCGGGAGGGAGAGAGGAGCGAGAGTTATAGGTTAAGCATGACATACTGCATATGTTATATATTGATGATGATCATATTATGTAGAGTGAAATGATAAGCTCAAAATGATATTCAAAGCTATTTTCATACAAATTATCTCATACTTTTCTGCTTACTTTGGTCAAACTTGGTCATCCATCGGCATGTGGATGTCTGTCAAGAGCCTGTAGAAAGATAGAGGATGGAGAAAGATTAGAGAAAGAAAGAACAACGATAAAGAGGAAAGAAAACTGAGGAATTTTTAGCGGATGAGTGTGTTTCTGGACTCCATGTTGGGTTAGTTAATGACTGGTGCATATGTCAGCCACACAGCTGTGGAGTTGGAGTCAGGCAGCCAGCTGAGGAAGGGAGTGAAGGATGGAACTGAGAGAGAGAAGAGAGAAGGGAGGCAGACAGAAAGATAGAAAGTATTAAGCTATGGATGCATAGTAGAAAGCAGGGAAAACAGTTCTGCGTGAGGGAAGAAGGAGAAGCAGAAGAGGTGAGAGAGAGAGAGGATTTTGAGCGAAATAAACAGAGAGAGGCATCCGGAGGGAATAGAGAGAAAGAGAAGTTGCCAAGATAGTTTCCATTCTTCTCATCCTCCCTCAGCTAGCTGAAGCAGAAATGGCAGAGGCTGCAGTCCAAATCATTACACTCAGCTGCCTTCCTGGAAAGTATTTACTGTTGTCAATAAAGAAAGCAAAGAGAAGGCAGCACGTATAAAAGGAAAAATAACTCAAATGTGCAGCATTTCTGTAGAAAGACTGCAAAAGGATGATGGGACTGTGTCATCCTTGTATTTTTCAAAAACATTAACATATTTTCAATATCCAGCCAATCCTCAGGGAGTCTTTTCACCTCCACTTCCTTTGAGTTCGCCTTTTTACCCTGGCCATCCTGTCTGTCCGGCCCCATCCTGGCCCGTGTTCCATCAGCTCTGGGATTTAAGCCTTTAAGAGCCTCTTTTCCCTCCAGTAAGAGCTTTAAGGCAGAATGTGTGTGGAGAGCAGTTTTCTGAGGGAGGATCAGAGCCAGACAGAAATAGGTACAGATCGAGAACAGGGGTGGTTGCTTCAGGAGGAAGTCTTTGACCTTGAGTTGTCCTGCTTTTTTGGCCCCACAAAACACCAACAGTAACTCTGATGAGGGCCTTTTTGTGAGGCAAGGACACCGGTTTACTGTGTCTCGGTTATTGCTCACAAACGCTGTTCACAGCATTAGGTACACGGGTGTAAAGCTGAAGTATTCTATAACTGTGTGACAGAGTGAGACATCTGTGGAAATGTGACATTGTCCTGAAGACAACTCAATAAAACATGGACTGATTTGAAACCTAATGCAATAATATAAATATGTAGAGTCTACAGGAAGAATGAATTTTTAGTTCAAACACTGTTCTGTGAACCCAGATACCTACAGCCTTTTGCATATTGCTGACAGGCCTTTTTTCCTTGTGCCCCTGCAGGCAGACCCGAGAGCAGGAGACCCCTCCAGACTTCTTCTATTTCTCTGACTTTGAAAGACACAATGCTGAGATTGCAGCCTTTCATCTGGACAGGTAAGGTGAAAACTAATGCTCCGGGGCTTTGTGTGTGCATGTGGTGTATTTATGGTAGACATAACATTGTCACATAGTCATTTGTCTTTCTATTTGGCCACTACAATACTATATATACTATACTATACTATACTATACTATACTATACTATACTATACTATACTATACTATAGATGATTAGACTAGATTTGTGTCAGCGAGCTTGGCTACTTCTGGCATTTCTCATCTGTTTCATCGTGTTTTTGTTGTTATATGTAGTTTTACACTCGCACTTCATGAACTGTTTTATAAAAAAGTATCAATATTGATGTAAAAAAAAACAGATGATGACTTCGTCAGACCCGGCTGACGCTGAATCTAAAAAGCATTTCAGGCAGTTTATCAGATTTCAAGCAGCGCTCTCTGGAACCACAAAAGACTTCATACGCTTAAACAACAACATTCAGAAACAGTCCTATTATTGATGAAATCATTCTCAGCTTTTGTCGTTTTTCAGGTAAATACAGAAAAATAGCGGATGTTCTTGATCTGCTCCTCTGTGCCCAGGTACACGGCCAACATCCTGCAGGTTTTTGTTCCTCCCTGATTGCTAATTGTCCTCTTCTTGTGTCAACTCATTATCATTATGAGAGGAAGAAAAATCTCACCAGACCTGAAGGGCCACAACTGGGTACCTCTGCTTTATAGTAAAACATTGAGATTTGGATTTGTTAGGTCGCCCCAAGCACAGCTGTACTGATAAAGCATGTGTGTCTTAATGCAGACCGGCTGCAGGCGTACCCATTTATTTTATGTTCATCAAACACTTTCCATGTACTCTACTTCCCCCCACACTTTCTGTGCACTTATTTGTACATTTGATTCTCCGGGAAGTCTTTTGGTTTTTTTTTTCAAACACAGTGAGTGGTGTGAGCCATGTCCGTACAGTAAAGGGTGTGAGCTCCAAGAGGCCATGAGTCATAGAGAACGAATGCCACCCTCTCGCAGCTAGCATCTGACTGATCTGACTGAACAATGACTACAGCCTCCTTGCTTAGCTAACCACCACGCTCTCTGACTTCACTGCCTTTACAAGGCTAATACTTTATGGCTGGTCGGCCCCCCTGCCTGCTGGAGAGACTTTAATGAAAAGAGAAAACCTCATGAGGGGTTGTGATCGACCAGGGAAAGCAATGAGTTTTAGTGGTGAAGCTGCTATTAAAGTCAGGCTGACGTCACTGTAGTTGTGCATTATTTTGAACAGTGGGACTGTGCTGTAATGTCAACGCTGGTGACACAAGATGATACTGATGCACACACATGTACACTCAAGTATGTGCACATACACAATGGGGCCACATAGGATAGTGATGTTGAATCTGGTTTTCCTTCAGGCGCAGTGACACAGTTCAGCAGCAATTGCATTAGCAGCAGCTTTCTACACCAGTCTGCTACACATCTGGTCCACCTCCATGCACACAAACACACACTCACACACATAAAAACATGCTCACACACTCCTAGCATATGTGTGGGTTAAGGGGAAGAGGAGGAAACCAAAGGCATGAAAGGCCCTGTGCCCATTCTAAATATAAGGCAGGCAGGGTTTGCCAAAAGCAGCGCTTTATTTTTTTCCCCTTATTTTGTCTGTTCTAAATTAGAGTCTGGCTACAGCTGCTGCTGCTGCTGCTGCTGGTGCAGAGGCTTAGGCTACACTGCCTCCCAGGGGGCCCACAGTCACACACACAGGCTCTTTTAAAGCAGCACTTGCACTGACGTGTGCACACATACCCACACACAAAAAAACATTTTTCTTACATAGGCTACGCAGCTTAAAGCTCCATTAATTATATGATTGGATTTAAATGGAAAGTGCATTTGGTATCGCTGCATTAGGCAGTCAGCAGATATAAAGACAAGGCCCAATATGACCTTAAAATATTGCACCATACAACTCCAAAATCATTAGACTCAATGAAGTCTAACTCGTTTCAACTGGGAATATGCGAAATGAGGATTCCCACTTTCCACAGCAACTCCTGAATATAACAGATGTTTAAAGTGTTCACCGTGAGAATAGGGAGACAAAGATGGAAGAAAAAGTGGGAGTGATAAAGGAAATTGAAGACAGCCCTAGCTATTCCCTTTAGCATGGCAGCAGGCCCAGGTCCAGCATGCCAAACACTGCTGTGCGATGCTTCCTTCCTTCTGTGCATCTGTCCCACTCCACCCGCCACTTTACTACTTGACACGATAACTCTCAATTCACAGCTGTCACTTTACTTCCATTCTCCACAGCCTGGTTTTGCCATGTCTCAATATCTCTTTTCTCATTCCCTTGCCTCTATCTTTAATCTCGCTCTTCACTTGTGTGTCAGTCTGCCTTCTGGCTTTTAGGTGTTGTCATGGGTATCAATTTTAAAAGCGACTGTGCAGATTTTATAGCTGCTTCATTTCAACAACATTGGAAAACACAAAAAATGGACATTGTATTGAGTCTGTGTGTGTGTGTGTGTGCGTGTGTGTGCGTGTGTGAGAGAGAGAGTCTGGTCAAAATGTGTTTTATGTAAAATCATAGCCACATAAAAACCATTTGCAGGTTTACCACCATGTGGGAAAAGACGCAGACCATCATTAATACCACAGTGCCCCCTATTGGCAGTGAGGAGGGTTGTTGTCTGCCTCTGCGGCCTAATGACTAAGGCACACCTCACTTAAGCCAGCAGCTGTGGGTCTGAGTCCTGTCTGGGGCAATGTGTTTTTCCACATTAGTTCTAAATGTTCAATGATGAAAGAACAGATTTGTAGAATCTTCAGAATCATTCTTCGCTATGGCTTCAAAACCGGAGCTGACGCCCATACACAGTGTGTCTCATTTTGGAACAATAATGTATCCATGATTTTGTAATACATTATTCATATCCACATTCATCCACTTATTTCAGGGATTTATAAAACATGGTATTAGAATACGTAGTCAGATTTTTTTTTCAGGTTAAAGTACCTTAGTGGCCTCTGTGGGGTGTGTGTCACCTGCAACTGTGGATCAAATCAGGGGACCAGACTACAATAACCAAACTACTTCCTTTTGTTTTCAGAACACAATTGGTCTTGTGTGACTCCCTTCACAGAACTCATAGTTTGATATCCTCTGCACTTTTCTGAGAGTAACACACAACTCAAACAACACACAAAGAATTGTTAACAACTCAACACCACCAAACACTACACACGCGCACACACACACACACACAAAACAAAACAACACAAACAATTCACAAGCTGGACTGTCACACAACACACTCTACTCTACACATATTTTCCACAACTCAGTTGTATACCGCTAAAAAGTTATTCCTACCTCATGTCATATTTTGCACCACCTACAATTTGCACGTCTATGTCTGGTTATAACTTGAAACTGGTAATTAAATACCACCCACAACATTTTACTACTACTACAACATGTTCATTTGTACTCTTAGATTATTATTTATATATGCGTAACTTGCTTGCTTTAGATTTTTGTTATATTTAGATCTTTGACTTACTCCCACAATAAAGGGGGGCTGTGTGAACAATAAACAATGACAATAAATCTTTCATGAATTTAATGAGAGCAGAATGAAACCCTACGTGTGTCTCTGTCCTGTAGGATCCTGGACTTTCGTCGTGTTCCCCCTGTAGCTGGCAGGCTTGTCAACATGACAAAGGAGATCCGAGACGTTACACGAGACAAGAAGCTGTGGAGGACCTTCTTCATTTCACCAGGTACACGCTGAAAATTTCTAGTTTACAGAGACACGGGTCAAAGAATAAAACTTTAAGCAAGAATGCCACTAGCAACTCTGCACGTTTTCGTTTTTGTTATGCACCCGTGGCACAGAGGGAAACTCTGTTCTACAATCAGTAACGATGATGGACGCATCGATGACCCTCAGTGCGGTGCTCAATTTCTACAACATGCAAAAGTTTAAGCCCAGAGAAAATAAAAGCTTGTATTATAGAGCAAAGTTAGTTTGGTGCCCTGAATTAATGGGATATTTATTCACTAATTAGTGGCGCAACTTTTTACTCTTACATATTACAAAAGATTAAAATTACTGACATTCTCAGCAAATACAACAACCCACTGAATATCTCCAGGTAATTTTATTTTTGTAAAAACTGATTTAAATATATGTGGTGTGCATTTCAAAAGACTTACAGAGAGTGTTGCCACATTTGACATACAGTATTTAACACTGCATTATCGTATATGTCTAAATATAACTGTCATTGATAGTGGTTGCTTTTTTTTTTTTTTACAATTCACAGCCAACAACGTTTGTTTTTACGGAGAGTGTTCATACTACTGCTCTACTGAGCATGCTTTGTGCGGTAAACCAGACCAGATAGAAGGATCCCTGGCTGCCTTCCTCCCAGACTTGGCCCTCGCCAAACGCAAGACCTGGAGGAACCCATGGAGACGCTCCTACCACAAGCGCAAGAAGGCAGAGTAAGAGATCAATCCTGCGCTGACACAATCCTTCATTAACAGAAGGAAGTACACACAGAGGGATACACTTTAGAGCTGAGTCTTCTTCTTAAACTAACTAACGACAGCGATCTGTGGTGTGTGGTGTGTTTAGTACATCTTGTGTCAAAGCAGAATGACATCCAAATAAAAAATATAATAAACTATACACATCTTACATATCAAAAGGGGAAACTAATTGGAATATGAGATGTTTGCACAGAGCAGGTTGATAAATGATTTATGTTTGTGTGATCTTAAACTCTTCAGATGGGAGGTGGATCCCGACTACTGTGAGGAGGTCAAACAGACTCCACCTTACGACAGTGGGACACGACTGCTGGACATCATGGACATGACCATTTTTGACTTCCTCATGGGTGAGACAGTCACACAGTTTTATAACACGTGTTACATCTTGTGTCACTCTTTCCTGAATTGTTTACATCTGTTCAAACACAGGGAACATGGATCGCCACCATTATGAGACATTTGAGAAGTTTGGAAATGAGACCTTCATCATCCATCTGGATAATGGCAGAGGGTAAGCCACTGCTTGGCATATCATTTATCATTCATAAATCTGCAGCTTTCATACTTTCATGCTTGGTCACTTCGACTTTTAGTGCATTTTCACATCTATATAAATATAACAAAAATAAGAAGAAAAGGAAAATTACAATACAGTCTGCTGTATGTGTTTCATTCTAGCTTTGGAAAGCACTCCCATGATGAGATGTCCATTCTGGTGCCACTGACCCAGTGCTGCAGGTACAGTGAGGTCTTTTATTGCATTGATAAGAAGGTTGCGATGCTGTTACTGATCCCTAGGTAGAAAAAGAAGATAAAGGCAGAAATATGAACAATGTATTGGTTTACATTCACAATCACCACAGTTAAAAATGTTAGCAGGATATGGATTTGTTGTTGCAGAGCGTACGTGTGGAAGCTTCTATTACAACATTGCCTCTTGTCCCCTGCTGCTCTCTTTCTGCAGGGTAAGGAAGTCGACCCACTTGCATCTGCAGCTGCTGGCTAAGGAAGAATACAAGCTGTCCACGCTGATGGCAGAATCCCTGGTGAGGGACCGCCTCAGTCCCATCCTCATTCAGCCACACCTGAAAGCCATGGACCGAAGACTACGCCAGGTTAGTGCTTCATACTCATTTAATACAGTGTTAGAGCTAAAAAATAATCAAACTTGTTCTGTATCTGTATCTGCAGCTATTTTTATAAGTGAATCCTAAAATTGGCTTCTTTGAAGTTGTAATGGACATTTTTCAGTGTTTTCTAATATTTTAAAGACCAAAACAACAACAGAAAAATACAGTCAACAGCCAAGACAACGAAAACCTTCTCCCAGCTTTTTTGTAAGCTGATCTGACTTCTAATGGTGGCCACGAGAAATACCACCTACTTTCTCCTT
This sequence comes from Ctenopoma multispine, assembly GCA_034779795.1. Taxonomy (NCBI): domain Eukaryota; kingdom Metazoa; phylum Chordata; class Actinopteri; order Anabantiformes; family Anabantidae; genus Ctenopoma; species Ctenopoma multispine. The sequence continues at coordinate 5,920,974 of JAUYWH010000011.1, read as the reverse complement.
GAACCTCTTGTCTTGTGGTATGTCATTGCCCACAGGTGCTGAATGTGCTGTCAGAATGCATTGAAAAGGAGGGCTATGCTTTCGTAGTGGAGGATGACCTCCAGGGGGACCAAGGGACAGACCACACTCACACCAGCCCACAACGGAGGTAGCTGTCCCGGCCTGCTGGCAGCTGGATAAGACTGAATCCTTGGAGATAAGACACAGGACTGATCAGATCCAGTCTTACTCTTAAAACTGAATTTCTATGAGGGCTTGATTGTTGCTGAACTTACACTGAAGCCCGTCTGCCTGAAGTAAACATAAGCTGTCTGAGAGTGAAAGCCTGCTGGAAAGGACTGGACTTTGATAAACAGTGCAATGACTTTACCTGCACTGATACTCAATACGCAGGTAATGCTGAAGACTTCTGGACTTGGGGGCAGGACAGAGCTGAACCACCCCTCATCACCTAGACTCCTTAAAATATCCAATCCTGACTCTAGTGTAGGATAGTGTCACCACAGCTGACCCAAACACCCACCGACCCACCGCAGCACTACCAAACCATGAAAGTCTTACAAGAGACGCCTTCTCTCTGTCTCATTCAGTACCCTTTTTTGAATTCAGTGAATTCTAAGGGACTTGTAAAGAATCTTCCTCCCTTCCCCACCCCTCTCTTCACAAACTCAAATATGTGTTTCTGCATATCATTGGTAGTACAAGTGTTTCGGTTGAACATTCACAGCAGAGGAGGAGGAGTTGAACGCTAACTTCCTCTTGTCTTAATTATCAAGATGATATTTTGAGTTTTGCTGCAAAACGTTTTATTGCATAGTGTCTTTTTATTATTTTTCCGCTGGATCTGTTTCAGCTTAGATCATTAGTATTCAAGATGGAAATTTCTGATTGGAGTGCAGGTATACTCCTGGATTTGTTAATTAATTTTCCCCATAAATGTCCTTCAGAGAGTATTTATTAAAATTTATATTTATTGTTTGAGATAAATACTAATCAGCAACACACCATCATTTTTCTTTTAAAACGAACAGTTGAATTTACATCACAGAAGTGTATTTCTTAGTTTGTCCAAAAGGGGGCAAACTGAGCATGTGCAAAAGTAGCTGCCAGGACACTGACTCTCAGTACAATTAATCCTTTCCACACATCCCATTCCAAATATCATGCCTGCTTTTAAATTGGCTTACGGCCACTGTAAGGATTAATTACAAGTCTGCGCCTATGTTTCTACTGTTTTTATTTTATTTCTTTCAATGCAACACATATGAGGTGAGATTTATGGTACCAAAAGCCAAATGTGACACTAATAGTTTTATATTATTGTTTCTTTGTTATATATTTGATGTCCAGATGTTGCTGTTGTGGAGAGATTATTTTTCAGGATGTATATATTGTATCACCAACAGCTGAAACTGATTCAGTCGCTGGCTGAAAGTTAATATATACGGTAGGAAAAATCTAGTGCCTGTGCAATGATAGAAATACTTGAATGTCTGGTTTAATGGCGGAAAGGTTTCGATTTCTCCGGGGTATGAGCTATATATAAGACACAGAGGTCTACATATTGTATATGTGTGTGCTGACTCCATCTGTTCTGGTCTAAGTTTCCACAGTCCTGTGTCAGGTCACTGCAGTGTGTGCTGATGTGTGGATGGATCCACGGAGAACCTTTAGGAAACATGTTCTTGAAGGGAAAATGCTTCTTTTTTTTTATTCAGCTCATTGTTTCTGTGGATTTAATTTTTCATTTCTTTGCATCATGGTAAAAGTGCAATAAAAGAAAATGAGCAGAATATCACAGCGCTTGTGTGTTTTCTTCAGGAGTAAAACAACGTTTGTGACTACGAGACATTACACCAGCTTGAATCACTATCCCAGTTTAATGCTATTTCAAAGTATCAATGATGATCTCATCTGATTTCATGTACTGAATTCAGTATCACTAGACTTAATCTAGGGCGGCGGTGACGGTGGTGTAGTGGTTAGCACGGTCGCCTCACAGCTAGAGGTTCGATTCCCGGGGTCGGCCGGGTGCCTTTCTGTGTGGAATTTGCATGTTCTCCCCGTGGCTCCTCTGCGTGGGTTTCCTCCCACCGTCCAAAGACATGCATGTCAGGTTGATTGGGCCTTCCGAAATTGTAGGTGTGTATGTGAGTGTGCATGGTTGTTTGTCTGTTCGTCTGTATGTCGGCCCTGCGATGGACTGGCGAACTGTCCGGGCTGTACCCCGCCTCTCGCCCGAAGACAGCTGGGATAGGCTCCCTGCGACCCGAAATGGATTAAGCGGTAGATAATGGATGGATGGATAGACTTAATCTATAATAATTTAGTAGTTAATTGTGTTTTATTGATACATCTGCAAAAAGCAACTAGTAATTAAAGTTTAAATAGTAATCTTTTCTAGTTTCACAGAGGGCTGGAGGCCACATTTATGCTTGGATTTATGCATGGATGGAATCTGCTATTTTCTCTGGAGCGATATTTATCTGCAAGCTACTAAACAAATTCAACCACAAAAGTCCAGTTATCATTTTCAGGTAGCAAACCAACAATTGCAATTTCTGACGATTGGCTAGTTCAACTTACTTTGAGGAGTTGTGTCTAGCAAGCAGCTATTCCAGAGGAATGTTCAGTTAGCTTAATAAAAAATTGTACAATTATTTATACATTTTCGGTGGATCCACCGTCGCTTTGGATTTACATGGCAGGCTTTTTTTAGTTTTACATAGGTCTACAGTTCAAACACATTTTATTTTGCATAGAAAAGGTCAAAAATCCAAGTAAGCAGATTACATTTTTGAATTGAGGCCTCATCTGTAACACTCCACATCTGTCAGTGAATGCTGATAGTGAGAATGGCTGCACAGTGCAAAATAAAAAGGCCTTTAGCCCCAGCTGTGCATATGCATGTTTACAGTTCCCACTGCACTGTTATGTTTTGTTAACCTTTCCTCATAGAACAGCCCCCGGAAAAGCTACTTGTTTGGTTTACATAAATGCATGCACACACACACAGGGGCAGACAGAGCTATGAATGGAGGAAGCGGCGTCTGAGACAACCATCAGAGGGACAGAGAGTGACCAGAGAAGAACTAAGGGCTGTAATCACCGCGGCCAGCCGCAGACAGGACGCCAGAGGAGGCCTCGTCATGGGAGTGAGCTATGAGGTGCTTATCAGATCTGAGTTCAAACCAACCTGATACGGCCACCTCCTCCTCTTCTCCTCCACACTGCTCTACTGTGCCGGAGCTGTTCACAGTTTCTTCTGGAGGTAGTAGCACCATCATATATGTGCAGCTGTTCAACAACAATTTCACCCTGGGAATCAATAAAGAATATCATAATTATTATTATTATTATTAACATTATTTCATTGAAACCAAACCTGAGAATGTTTTAAAAGCAAATACAGAATCAACAAAGGGAGGCATGGGCTTTAGAAAGTCCCTGATTAACTACATGCTTTTAGTAATATGATTATTCCTGATTTAATATGTTGTTGGTTGTTGGAAAACTGCACCACTTACATCAAGTACAAAAATAACTGGGGCAAGTCCTGTATTATCAGCAGCACTAGACCTGGTGGCTAAACAGGTGGCTTTGTGCCCAGGTTGTTTTAAGACGTGTACTATTTTTCCGTACACTTGCTGACGATGTGCATACATTTAAAAATGCATTCAAAAAAATTATCACAACCTAGTTGACAAACACAAAACCTGGAGCCAGGCAGTACTATTCCAGGATGCGCTTTGAATAATTCAGTTTGGTTAGCCATGGGCAGACTCATGCGTGCAAAATGCTAAACCGAAATTCTACAATTAGCTGTAGAATGTAAACAGCACCTCAGGTTTTTAAAACATCTAAAATCACTGCAAAATAAATTCAAAGGACATGACCTCAGTGTCCCCAGCTATGGTGCTGGTACTCTCCATCGACGCACCCACCCTCATGGGACTTATCTGACCTGTACTTCAAAACCTCAGTGTTATGTGCAAAGAGAAGAACAAAATCATGAGAGACACAAAGACTCATGACATAAGAACATAATCACTTTAATGTACTAAAACCTTTGATGAAGCCATGTAAAAAAACGAGCCTGCACCTACAGTAAAACTGAGATCAACACTGACCTTTTAGCTGCTTCATTTCCCTACCAGAAGCAGAGTATTGCTTGTACGGTATGTCTCACAGATATAGCACCCATAGGCTTCTCCTGCACCAGTGGGGCCACACACAGAGGCCTGGCAGACCTCAGGCTGTTTTCCCGGCCTCTGTTGCCTCACGGGAGACGTCCAATTGCCCCATTAAGAGCCCTTCAAAATACACATCCCCCTGTTTTATAGACTCGGAAACAATTTATGGCCATTATAGAGCATTATAGATAGCATCTATAAAACTTCCCGTTGTTGACTAAATGTCTGCCAGAATGGACACACACGCACACACACACACACCCCAAAGAGTTAACAGAGAGAAAAAGGATGCAAAGGATCTTGTTTGTTGGTTTGGAGTTAGCTGTTTTAAGTGCAGTTAGAGAGATTAGGCTATAAAAAGACTCAAAATAAAACACGAAGCCGGGCTACAAGCCCAACAGACCACCCAGAATCCTGCTGAAAGACCAGCAACCAGGCTGCTACACTGTCTGGACTGGTACAACAGGTTGTGTTGTGTTTTATGTGGCTCTGGAGAAGCTTTGTTAAGACAGAAAAACTCCCAAAGTGACGCCCAGATAATCTCGGTATGGGATAATTTGTTAAAGACTTCAACAAACTAACTGAACTCAACTGTTATGGTCAATTTTAAGACCTAAACTCGACTTAAAACTTAAGGGAAAGAGAGATTTTTAAAAATAAATTACAATTTAGAGCAACTTTGACAATCGAAGGATTTATACAACAAAATAGCAAAAAATCTGGTGACAGACTTTTCGACAGTATAATGCTGAAATGTCCCTTTAGGTCTAAGCCCAGTGAAGCATTCAGACCAGCACTATTTCTTTTTCCATGCATATATGAAAAAAGTTGGGTAAACACATATGTAAAAAATAACACCACATGTACTCAGTAGCCTTCTCCTCACCTTTGCTCAAGACTACATTAGCTGCATGTTACATTACACAACTGAATCTCAGCCAAACTGTCAAGCAGCTGAGTTGCATTGTGGGCAACGTAGGTTTTGCTAAGGAAAAGAATGCATAGGGAAAAACACAAGACCCGCTGCAACACTCTTGATCCTTTTTTGTTAATGGTGCTATAGACTTATATGGACCTGGATTTGGATCTGGTAGCTCACTAAAGATGGCCCACTATCATTGCTTAGCAGAGGCCAACAGACTGCACAGCCCAGGGTTATTGAGCGCTGTTGAAAATACAAATACAGCAACAGCTATTGTACGTGTATCCTGGAGCAGTTTGTGATGCACTGAGGCCCACTGGTTCTGCATTTAAACATTTCCTGTTTTCTAGACTGCTAGAATCAACAACAACTGCAGATGTGGTTGTAGCTTTACTCAATAAAAGTTTTTACAGCAAAACGCAGAATAGGATCCACAATATTGAAGTTAATATTGCATGCAATCATTCAGAATCTAAAGCATGTGTGTGTGTTTTTCACTGATTTTGTTCAGCACCTGGGTTTAATGGAGATTTGTGATGTAAGTTTACATAAAAGTTTTGAGTAATATATTCCCTGCTTGAAAAATTTAGAAAACAGTCTATTTTCATAAATTAGTCAGTGTTCACTTTTTTAGTTCAAGCTGGTCTTAAATGTTCAGTGCTTAGTGCTAAAAAGCATACAGTCATTGCATTGAAATAAAGATTTTAAAAAATCAAGATTTAAAATGTGAACTTCCTGTGAATGGCAAAAACACTATGCAGTGTTCAAAGGGCCCAGAGAGGTGGTCTTGAGTGTTGAAAACTACAGCCGTTCCTGGAGAGCAGCTGGGACGAGGAGGGGAGAGGGGGGGGGTGGAGGGGCAGCAGTCACCAGCAGAGCTCAGAGTGAGTGTCAGCTGGCTGAGCAGAGCATGGTGGCAGAGCAGAGCAGCAGGACAGGGTGTTGCTGCTGGGCTTCAGCCAGGACAGTCAGAGGAACCAAACAGTTTGGATCACACATCCGACTCCTTAAAGTGTAGATATGTTCGATAACTCTCACTACCCCTTCAACTGCTTTAACTACGATGGAGACGGTTACCCTTCTTCTAGCACTGATGAAGAGAAGAAAATGTGCAGACCTGCGTACAGGTATGGATGATTTTACCCTCTTAAGAGACAAACACACTTAACAGACTTAAGTAAAGAATTAAAGAATTTCTAATTTAAAAATTAATTGTTGTATATTTATTTTTTATTTTAAGTTTTAGCTCGTTACACCGAGTCAGTTTTGGAGTAAAGAAAAAGAAATATTTTCTACTACCTAGTGTAACTTTTCAACAGTGTGTATTAATCAAAAAGTTCACTCTCTTATTTTGGCATTTGTTGTTTCACATTAGGGCTGCACTATACAACAGATCAGATAGATAGATATTTGAAACAACGCGATTTTTATACAGCAGCCTGCAGTAGTTTAGTGTTATATTCAAAATATATAAAATTACAGTAATTAATAGCTAAAAAACTATGCTTTGTTGTCACCGTCACATATGATTTCCGTATTTTATTTAATTTCATGAGAGTTGGTTATAAACACATTTTTTGAATGATAAAATGTTTCACAAACAATGAGTTGTGTTAAAATACCAGATCTAAACTATGTTTTAGACATATTTTCATCTCCTCTGTTCTGACAAATAAGTCTACTTGGATTTTTATTTGTGAATTTTAGAACATGTAATGCAGTATACTGTCCATTTCATTACATTCTAAAACAGCAAAAATGTGCAATACCAAATAGTTTATGGTCACTTTTAGATTTTATCACCTTCATCAATTTTTTGTTTTTGTGTAACATTGATTCTTTTAAATATTCAGGGTTTAAAAAAAATTAAAGTTCAGAATAAAAGAAAAGTGTTCATGGAAAATAAAATCCATGAATATCCATATAAATCTATATCCATGAATCCATGAAAATCTATATTAATATGTGATTTTTAAGTTAAGACTATATTTTATTTTTGTTGCTTATCCCCAACAAGAGAAAAAAGCGTGAACAGTGGATAAAGAGATTAAGACACTATACACTAAGGTTTAGAGCTTTGATCATGTAGTAGATTATGTCTTCTCTCATCTTGTCACACGTGTGTCTGTGTGGCAGCTACATCGCTCTGATAGCCATGGCCATCCAACAAAGCCCCGAGCAGCGGGTCACTCTGTCGGGCATCTACGAGTTCATCATGAAGAGATTTCCTTACTACAGATCCAACCAGAGAGCCTGGCAGAACTCCATCAGACACAACCTGTCTCTCAACAGCTGCTTCATCAAGGTAAAGGCACACGCTCATTTTAATTTCATTATATTTAAGTGTTTTGGTGCCTAATGAAAGAAATGAACCTTGAAGACTTTTTCATTTTACCTGATTTTAGTCTACTCGTATAATTTTTCTTTAATGCTACTGCTGTTAATTTGGTTGAGAAGTAATATTAATCATAGTGGTCTCTTTTACATTTCCACAGTAATGATAGTGTATTTCCTCCTCTGATCACTATAGGTTGTTTAATATTTTAATTACCATCCATCATCCTTCAATTATCCTAACTGCCTGACTTCTCAAAGGAGCCTATCCCAGCTATCATTGAGCGAGAGGTGGGGAACACCTTGGCCAGGTCCTTTTTATTGATTATTTTGTTTATTTTTATTTTCCCCCCAGGTTCCTCGGACAGAGGGCAACGAGAAGGGAAAGGGGAACTACTGGACTTTTGCCACTGGCTGTGAATCTATGCTTGACCTGTTTGAAAATGGCAACTTTAGGCGTCGCCGGCGCAGGAGGAACATCAAAATCGGTCTCCGTGATTCAGGAGAGAATCCTTTCCATCCTTTGGAGAGCCACAACAATCAGCAGATACCCACAGCTCGACGGCCCGAACCCGACTCCACCCTCTGCTCTTTGAACCCTGAGAGACCAAGGCCAGGGCCTCAGCAAAACCACCTCATCCTTAACCCCCCACAGCAAGGGAAACCAGAGTCAGAAATCAAGTTTAGCATTGACTACATCTTATCCACCCCGGATCCACCCCTGTCTGGGCTCAGATCCTCCCATGGACCAGTACATATAGGGCCTACAGGACCACCCATACATGTTCTGGAGCCCCAGCATCTGAACCTGCACTTCTGGACTCTGTGAGCAAAAGAGAAGAAAGGAAAGAAGAGACTAAATTTATTAGCATCTGTGTCTAAAACTGGGGAGTATAAGGACATTAAAAGAGAAGAGAAATTCCACAAGGAGTTTTACTGACTTGAAACTGTAAATGAGGAACAGACAAAGAGGTACAGTATTGTGTGATTTGTTGTAGATGGTAAAGGTCTCTTAAAGAAAGCGTCACGCTGTCTAACAATTCATCCAAAAGAAAAAATAATAACAACGCAGTCATACGTATTCATATTGTCATTTTACTGTTCGTGCAGTGTCTAGTGCTGACATAGACTAGGTTTACCGTATTCTCTATAAAAAATATACGTGTATATGCACTGATGATGTGACGTGAGTACCAATCCTTTCAAATTTTATATTTAAGTAAAACAAACTCATTTTGTTGGATCTACTGGATAAACTTCACGTCAGAAGTTAAAATGTTTTTCATAAAAAAAGAAGCATTCATGTCATTACCATGGTGTCTGTCACTCTTTTACCAAGACAACACAGCCTGTGGAACCTGTGATTTATGTAATATAACAGTTTTAATCTGACTAATGGTCAATGTGATATTACTGTCCCATCTTTTTTTTTTAAGTAATGTCAGGACAACTGTGTCTCATATGGAGTTTTAGAATCTAGTGGTCTTTAAAAGATAAAGCTAGTTTTGCTGGCTTTGCTGGTTATAATTTTAGTTAACTTAAGCTGGCACATGCATAAACACATTAATTTATTTCCTGAACTAGTTTCTAACCTTTGACAAATTAAGGTTGAAAGTTAGCAGGACTAACTTTTGCTGAAATAAGATACAAGCTTGATTTTTTGGTACAACTTAATTTTTACTTAATTTGGTTTACAACCCATCAGACTTATATTTGTCGCTTTTATAGTATAAACACTATACAGTACATATAGCACAGATGCATCATTAATATCATTAGTAACTACTGTGCTAATTCTACTGTGACGAGTCAAAAAATCTGCTGTGGAAAACGACCAATTCACTGGCTAAATTCAATTGTTTCAGGCCTTCTTTCTGCGCACATTTTTTCACTGACCTTTAGAAGTCTTGATTGACTGACACTTAAATTCTAATCCAGTCACTCCTTATTATACCATATTGTATTCACGCACTTAAAACAGGCCTAACGAAACAGAGGTCTAGCTAACATTTCTTGCCTGTACAAGGGAGATCAATCATGGCGTGTTTCTGAGCTTGTGAGGGGACATTTTTCAATTTAACCTTTATATTATGTCTTGACTACATCAGAGGAGGGTTTCAACACACTTAACATGAGTGGCATTCAATATAGCATAACACTTGCAAGGTGAGGCCGAGATGTGACCCTATTTAAATACAGGGGCCCCTTCATAAGTCTCAACAGTAACACCTCCCCCGAACACGCACATACACACACCAACAAACCCCTGACGTAATTATAATTAACACACCTTATGCCTCCTTTGCAAATGCCCCTCATCGATCTGTGGGTTTTTAACATTCATATGTGAACTGCCCCCCAGCAAACATCTGCCGCGGCACAAATGTTTATGGATCAGCAAGTTTCCATTAACAAAGTTGTTGATGTTGAATAGCAGAGCTCCCGCTGCCATGATGCCGCAGATATATTTGGGTAAATTAACTTAGCATAAAGTGCTCCAAGGCTACAGGGTCTTTTGAGGCAGCTAAAGAGAAAGCAAGGCACCAGTCAGGGCTGAAAAGTCAGTGCACATATTATGTTGTCGGTGAATATATGAAACTGTAGCTACTGGCACAGTGTCCCGATGAATGGCCTCTATTAAATTACTGTAAATTCATTTGTTTGGTTTCGTCCCGGGTAATCCTTCCACCATCTTCAGCCAGTTGTTTATAATTACACATGTACACAGTAATATTTCTCGTTCATAGGAGTGTGGAAATGCATTTGTTTGAGACTTCATTATGTTGTATACCGCCAGGTAAAATGAGCAGCTCACGGCAAGACACAGTGGAATTGCAGGTAGAGGAAAGTGGGAAAGCACTGATCTGCAACATTAATATGAAGTAAATCATAAACACAAATAGGTCATTTAATCTTAAGTGCCTGTTTAGCAATTGGATTTCACTGAGGCTGTAGATTAAAGGTATGAACATACAATTTGTTTTCTCTAGTGAGGATGTATCTGTTTGGTGGAATTTCTCAGTACTTACCTGTTTTCTGAGCTGTGGTAAAGGAGATGAATAATCTAGATGCCTGCACTAGCAATATATTGCTATTACTATGAATTATCAGCTAATTAAGATCAGTGAAACAGCCGCAGGACTATGACATACACACATCTCTGCCCTTTGCCATTTTGTGATGTGCAGAGCTGCTGCAGGTTCAGCCAGTATGCATTTTCAGTCTAGTCGGTTATGCTATTACTTTCAAATGGCTTCAAGTGTAAATGTGTCAGTAATGAGGAAATCAACACAGCATGTCAATCAATGGCAGCTGGGAGAGACATGGTTACATTCTGGCTGTTAGAAAGATGTCCCTGCTAGGAATACAATAGAATCGCTTGACTGGAGGTGACAAGAAGGGTTTTTCATAAACCAAATGGAAAATAGGCAATTTAATAAAAGAAAAATGTCTGACATTCAAATAAAAATATGACTAAAACATATGCCAAGTCAATGTTTAAATACGTTTTATACCTTTTGTGTATCTTTTTCTGTTTGTTCAGGAGACTTTCTTTGACCTATTCCTAATATTTTAATATCATCTGTTCACTTCAGTGCATATAAAGAATTATTATTTTTATTCTAAATTATTTCCCAACAAGGCTACATGCATTTTCTCTAACAGCTTGGTACTGTAGTGTCAGTGTAGAAGCAAATGTTTCCCATACATGAATAAATAGCAAAGACAAAGAAAATACTCTTCAAATGGCACAGTTATGAAAGCCTTTATTTTTTATTATTATTTTAATTTTGACCTCAAAAAAAAAAGTACATTTGTTATTCTTTATTCTTTGACAGACCAGGAGTAACAATATTGCTATAGACTACAACAATATTAATATCACAAAAAAGAGAAGTCATGACAGTAGTGCATGGTCATCTACCTTAAAATAATGTGGCCCAGTACTGTATATGTATAATTATGAAAATAATAATAATTCGGACCTCCAATCTAACAGAGGTCTCTGTTTAAAAATCATATTTTTGGATTTATCTTTCAAGCTGGAGGAATAAATTGGGACACATCTGGTGCTCTTGTGATTCTTTACAACTGTAGGATGGTATGTGGAACAGAAAATAAACTACATTTCTCAAATTCTTGCTAATGAAGCAACATGTCACAGACTTGATGTGTCTTATAGGAAAAATGGAGCTTTATGGCACAGAAAAATAGGATGTTTCAGGATTTGGATTTACATGGTCATAAGATCAAGTTATTGCTGGTTTGTGACAGCAATAGAAAATATCCATAATGTTTATGATAGAACAACATTTTCTGCCCTACCATGGCAGTGGAACATCACGCACAGCTGTACAGAACATTTATGGGAGGTTTTCAAACGTCCAGATGTTGTCACTGACGTAGACTCGTGTAAACTGACTTTATCTGCTGAACTTCCCAGAGGAAAACATCACACGGCAGCTGATCAACACTAGCCACTAAATCACACGTGTTGTTGGGCCGACTGGGTGGTTGCTTGTGCCGTGATGGCGTACAGTATCAGTGGCGTAAGAACGGTTTATGTTTTGGTCATACTTACTGATGCTCATGGCCGAGTTCTGTGTTACAAAGCAGATCCATTGCACTGTGTAACAGAACATGCAATGCAACTACAATGCACCACAGCTCTGGTCAACATGTTCAATCATACTTAGTACACTTTGAGAATCCAGGGGATGCTTTGTAGATTTCTATTCTTTTTAGTTGTAATAATTTCTTTCACTTATTTTGACCTCTGACGTGTGTGTGTGTGTGTGTGTCATCAAGAACGGTCCAACCACCAGGGTGTGCTGCCTAACTGCTTGTGGACAGAGCTCATAAACATCAGGGCAGTCTGTGGAGCAGAGTCGGGGGGGGGGGAATGGATGCTCCATGTTTCTGCTGTTTGATACACGACTCCGTACATGCAGGCCTCTGCAACAGATGTTATGATGTTAGGGTTAATATGATGCTCAGCAGAATGAAACAGATGTGTCTAATTTCTATTTGCGGGGGACACAGTCTCAGTTTAATTTATGTCCTGATATGCAGTCACTATGAAGGCATGTACGGTACAAATGGTTGTGGTAGCACATTACAACCACAAACATTGTCATTACACAATTTCACATCAACAAACAGCATATGGTATTGTGGCTACTGGCAAAACATTTGTTTTGTGATTTACCACAATATTTGACTATATTTTTCCTCTTGCAATTTACCATCCATCCTAACACGTACTACTTCTATAAAGCCACCCAGCTTGGTTCAAAATCTAATTTCACTACAGGGATCAGACTGATTAACAAAAACAGCTGTTTACCTTTTCAAAGAGAAATCCACCAGCAGCACTGTTGTGTAACAGGATTTTCAACAGATTAAGTCAGCTACTCGTTTAAAACAGCACATGTTCAGTCAGACTGGATCCTGTGAACTGGTGTATTCCAGTCTACTGCCTGACAGACACACCCCTCTTTCTTTTTGACCGGGAAAACGCTCCAGTGACTGAGGTAGAATGCGAGGGGCCATGCTGTGAGATGAGGCGATGCCAGACAACCAATGGGGAAGCCCCTGATGTGGGGCCCTCTGGTATCCACAGAGAGGCGGGGTCCTGGGGGACCAAGGTAAATGAAAAGGGTTTACTACAGGTCAGCTTCAGCTATTGCCCTGTGAAGAGGGATCCAGACGAGGGATGGTATGCCAGGCAGATATGGGAGTGGTGGCAGGACATGGTGTTAAAGCAAATTTACAGAAAATACTTCCTGGATTTTATTGTTTTACATAAAGAAAAACAAGTGCACAGTTGAGACACTGCTAATGTTTTATTAGAGTTCATGCTTAAGTCAAACAACACAAAGAGAAATGAGAGATGAGGCAACTCAGGAAAGTAGAAGTCCCACAGCACAGCCTCCCTTATCAGCATCTTTCCATATTCTCCAGTGACAAAGAAAGGTACTGTCCCTCTGTAAAACAGCTCTGAGATGACTCGGTTACAAATCGCTGACAGATCTCACAGTGAAGTAAACCAGGGCGACATCAAACAGGATAGTAACAACATGTATTCCTTTACAACACATTTGGAGGCTTCTTTTTTCCCCCCCTCTTTTCAATCAACTGAGATAAAACGTCTCTGCGTTAAAGAACAGCCGACACACACACGCACACACGTTTACTTTTAACACTAAAACAAGGAAACAGAAGGAAAAAGGAAGTTTCCCTTTCACAATGTGCAATGTTGATGCTCTATCGAAAGCGTTTAGTTTGTCATCTGATAGACAGTCAACAAAAATATGGATGTTGGAAACTGTTCAAAATATGAATCCTTCATGATATAAGTGAGAAAACCAGCATGACTCTGTTACATCTACAAATCAGTGACAATCTGCTCTGCTCTCTCAAAGCAGATTTCATTTCCCATTTTCCTTTTGTACAATAAAATTCTGATTCGAGAAAAAAAAATAGTGCTGAATAAATTATTTCTTCTGCTCATATATTTCGCAAACTCAATAATTACATCTGCTTAAGTGTTAGCTGATTTACAGTACGATTCGAAAGGTAACACGGCTGTCAAAGTGCACGCTTGTTTGAAGCTTGTTGTGATTGTGTAACATGTTGCATTTGCTACTGTCAAAAGAGTAAAATGTCTCATTTCTAGCACTACGTCTGCGGCAAGCTCATTTCTGAAAACAAATGTCATGGTGAAAGGTCAGACCTTTTAAGTCAGCATAAAAAAAATAAAAAAAAGACAAATGCACAAAAATAATGTGCAAACAGCTTTTGCAGTGTGATATTGAATTCTCATTACTGGATACAAAGCTGTGGGTTTTGTATCAAAGAATTGAGCGGACCGAGGTCGAACAACCTAATTATCCTGAATTTTCCTTCAATATTCAGAAGACATCACACATTTGGTCCTCTAAACTCCACTTTAGACCAGAAAACACACAGCATAATCCATAATGATTAAAAACTCTCCAGTGACAGCATGTGGCTTTTCATACCAGTAACTTCAACTGGGATTCTGTTCAAAAATAACATGACCTGCCATTGCATCAAATGACAAAAAAGTATTTATAACCCCCTTCAGCATAAAGATGAGTATGCAATAAGACAGTATTGTTCAGCAGGGGGAATTAACTAAAGCAGCTTTAGGCTAATAAAATCTCAGCAAAATAATCTCAATAAATTCTCAAACAACTGAGTTTGTCAAACAAACCTACAACAGAGGCAGATTTACAGGGAGCTAAAAGGACGCGTCTGTTGGTACGGTGTGCTAAGACACACGCTTAAACATTTCTATCTTTTTTTTAAATTACGTTCTGAAAATTATCAGCAGAACCCAGTGAGGTACATCCCTAGTGTCAGAGCAGCTGGAAAACAAACCCCCTAAAAAAAATCCCATGTACATTAAATCAACTTCTCTTTCAAACACACCGTAGATTAAATATACACACTACTAATAAACCAGATTTGTCATTTACAGATTTACAACTCAGGCTGACTGGCAAAGGGACCGATACAAATACCAAAACAATATCCATGTGGGGTTTCTCCTTCAGAGGGGAGATCTACCATTACTAATGTTCCAGTTGGGAATTCTTTAAAAGTCAAAACTTAAATGATCACGTTTGGTGGTGTTACAGGGTGCTTAGAGGGCTTGCATATGAAACGAATTTCCTACCTATGACACAGACTTTGTGTTATAAAACTCAAATGATCAGAATTAGCTGCAACACGAAGCTCTGCAGTCCACAGCAGGCGGCAAGAGGTTCTTCACACATTAAGAAAAGGTATAAGCAGGCTGCCTGATTATGTCTGACGCTGGTCAACGTGTGGGTGAGATCCATCGTCTGGTGGCATATTGAAATAGGCCTTCGCTCTCTAGTGAGAAATTAACAGACAGCATGAATAATTCCCTTTTTATGAGGTTAGCGTGTACAAATCTCTGTAGTGTAACCAAGCTGTGTTTTGATGAATCAAAATTAAGATGGATGTGTTTTAGTGTCAGGTCAGTCTGTCCTCAGGTGATGCTGCTCAGCTGGTTGGGTATTAGGCTTGAGGACCGGAGGTCAAAGGTGGAAGGTTTACATGGCCAACAAAGTGTCTTCCGGCCTGTCTGGTTTCTTGCGGCTGGGTGTTTCCTGCGGTTCACCTGGGTTGCCACTGGGTGGCGTCGGCAGGCTGGGCGCCATCTCTGCAGCTTTGGCTCGCTCCTCAAGGAACTTGTCAAACTCTGGAAGCAACGGACCAAGAGCATGTGAATTTGAGAGGTGAGGTGATGAAAACACAGCTGAAACAAAGCAGAAAGTCTACTGAAGGAGACTCCCCTACCTTCACTTGTCACACCCTCCTCGCCTTCATCTCCTTTCTATTAAAGAAAAATGACAGTGTCAAACATGAGAGTTGACACTGCAACATTTTAACCACTGCAAACCACAAAAAAACAAACAAACAAGAAAACCCAACCATTTAAACCAAAGCACCCACAACAACAACATGTTAATTTTTACCACCTAACACTCACCAGTGCTTTTATCATTACAGAAGTAGCCACTTACCCGTCATATTTCTCCTGATGGATATTTACACGAAATGAAGAACAAATCCAGCAGTTGTCTCAACCAAAACAACTCGTTATTACCACCCAATAAGGAAACACTGACAAAATGATCATGAAGTCTGATAATGCTAACCAGGAATGAGGGCTGGAAATTAGCCTTAGCTATATACATCATTATCTGTTTCGCTACTTATCTTTACATAACAACACTTATCTGTAGGGTCCCTGTTAAAACTGTGGAGTGAGTGTAAAATATCCACTGATGTTTCAGCTTCAGACTAAAACCTCATTAGGGGCTCTTGCATTTGAGACCTCATACCCATTTCACTTTTGTTTTTTTCCCCATACTAATCAGTCAGTTTGTACCCACGTCACACTGTTAGTACATTTAGAGTGAATTGGGATGTTTAAATATGATTGAAAGTGAAGGGAAAATTTTATGGGAAATATGTTACCTCCTCGTTTCAATAACCATTTGGAAAAAAAAACAGATAAGAAGAGTGAAAGAGGGAAAAAAAAGGAGAGAGAACTGCAGGCAGAAGTAAAAATCACGATGGGCTCACCACATCAGTACACAGCCACTCCTCTATGTCATCCATGACAGAGGACTGGCCGCCGACACCCTACGGGGCAGCATCAAGAGCACCACAGGTGGCCGGGAAACAGAAAACAAAAAATCCACCCCAAACACAACAGAAAATATGATTTAAATGAACTTCAGGTTAAACTCAAATGCAACTTAAGAGAATACTATGTGAGGGCAAAATAAATAAAGATATGGAGTGGAAATCAACGTTCATGGATGGTTTGGCACTAATATATGCAAACACATAAGCAAACTGAGGGGGGAACCCAGCCACACACAAACAAATTCTGCACATTGCAGCATGCAAATTAAGATGGCAGCGCCGTGCAATGCTGGTGAGGATGAATACAACAAGGGACATTTTATCTGATGGCACAGCAGAATGTTAACTACTTTAATCAGTGACCACAAGCTGAATCCTAAGTTCACTGTTTAATTATACTATAGATTTTAATAATAGAAGACACGCAATAGAAAGAATTAAGCCAGAGAGACCGACAAAGCAGGTACAGAGCATATTAACAAGTGCCTGAGGCCACAAACAGCTAACAAGACAAAATCTACGTCAGTCTGGTTAGAAAAGAAAAGCACAAACAAAAACAGTTGAGAAAGGGTACCGCCTAAGCACAGCTAAAAAAGTTGTAATCTGGATGTGAATGTGGCCTAAAAACAAAGCCTGGGAATGGATATTCAGTCTGGACACTGACAATATCCCCAACAAACTACAGGGTCAGTTAGACACAAACAGCCACATTGTCAGGCAAACTTCTTTCTCAATATGGTGGCTAGATTAGTACCAGCAGCAGCAGTTGAAGGGTGTGAGAAGGTTTGTTATGATAGTCGTACAGTACACATACACACTAGTTTAAATGATCTGTGAGTGGTTATGAAAACACTGACTGAAAATTATAGTCCACGCTGGACATAAACACTTGTGTGACTGAGACTCACCGCTCCTGCAGTTGGGTGTAGCACATCCAGAGTGGGAGGCAGGCTACAAGAGGTGTTTTCTGTATTACTGAGAGACAACACAGACACCTGACTGTTATAAACCACTGAAAACTAAGACAGTTTTGTTTCCCCAAGCTTAGTTTAGTCTTCTTTGTCTAAAGCTCTGATGCCATAAAATTAATGCAGAGTAGTCTCAAATGCATCCTTACTTCTTGTTTGGTTCAGACACAGCGCCAGTCCTGGTTTGAGCAAACACGTCAAAGTCGTCCTGGGCAGGTAGAGGTTTGCAGCTGGACAGAGAGCTCAGGGTACTGCTCACACTGTCCGCACCCATGTCTGTAGAGAAAAATGCACTTGATTTTCATACACATCTCAGGCATGAAACAGGATTCCACTGCATGCGCAGCAAAGTCACATTAATGGCATAGTAAATATATTTA
This sequence comes from Ctenopoma multispine, assembly GCA_034779795.1. NCBI lineage: Eukaryota > Metazoa > Chordata > Actinopteri > Anabantiformes > Anabantidae > Ctenopoma > Ctenopoma multispine. Next base: position 5,902,964 of record JAUYWH010000011.1, on the reverse strand, counting down.
TAGAGGCTTTCCTACTATGACAAAAATCCAGAACCAAGCAATGTTAATAAGTCACCTTTGTACCAAGTTACAACATACTGTATCAATTTTGTAGCATCAGAGAGAACATCAGGCTAATGTCCGAGTCAGGAGATGCGTACCAAGACCAGCCAGGCGAGAGGCCAAGTTGCCCGGGGAGGAGGGCCTTCCTGCAGGGGCTGTGATGGTGGCAGGAAGACTGGTTGGAGCTGCACTCGGCATATTGCTAACCACTGCTGGGGAGCCTGGGCCGAGGTCTATGAGGTTGTCCTCTGTAGCCTCGCTTAGCACCTGGTGAAGAAGTGACGAGGCTCACTATAGCTGTTGTTTCATGTAGGAATAGTGAAGATTTAAAGTTTCTGGCTCAGAGGGAGCAAAACAAATCCTCTGGTGGGAGGCTGAGTAAAGGCAGGGTTATTCAGTATACAGTTCACCTAATAAAAGAAATATAAAAACAGGGAGGTATGTAGGTGCACAGTAAGAATAAGGTTTGGAAAACTTAGTTAGAGAAGAGCATGAAAACGTGTATAACAGAAGATAGCAGAAAATTAAGTAACACTCTGAAAAACTGTTTCTTAAGGGGGTTCAAAAATGCTGTTTTACATTAAGGCAGTTAGTTCTCCGAAGAATTAGCTCAGAGGAAATGGACAAACTTTATCACTGATTTTTATTTCAGCTATGACTGTGGCACCGTAGTTAAGCAGACAAAACAATCCCCTTAAGAAAGAAATACAGCAGGGAGAAAAAGAGGACGACTGGATTTGTGGGATCAGGAGGAGCTGGTCTATTAAGACCACTTTGAAAATCTCAAACCCTGACAGTGGTTCTAGGGTCACTGTCATTTTTCAGCTGTCCATCATATCATTGGTTTTTGGGGGAATGCATTGTTAAAACATGCCATATGGGGTGAAAGATACTGGTGGGCCCATAATATTTAGCCTTGTTTCAACAGCTGCTGTGGGATGACACTGGTTATTTAGGGACATTTTTCATACTTGCCTGTCTCAGCTAGCCACAGAAACAGAAAAATAGAAAAGAACAGAAGGAAAGAGACAGTGAATACCATTAACATGCCTGTACAAGGACAAAATGTAATGGCAAGATTACTATGGAAAATATACAATGCCTGGACAACTGGAAACCCAACAGAAAAGCTAAAATGTTAATAATCAAATGTATCCATTTATACTTTCTGGATATCATGAAAAAATGTGAAAAACATCGTTGTTATCCAGCAAATATATCTAAAAGGTAAAAAAACAGCATTAAGGCAATTAACTTATGATACTGAAATTGTGATTAAACCTGCAGATAAAAGAGGGGCCACTGTTTATTATTGGTTAGGTCCTCCTGATCCATCAATTTCTATAAATAAAAAGACATTTTTGCCTTTTTAAAAGATGCAACACCCAACATCTCTGGTCACCCAATTCTCTTCTAGATCCTTTATCTGAATTCCTATAACATCATTCAGGTGTGCAGAGACATTGTTTGTTTTTCTGGAAATCAGCATTTATTAATATCAGTCTTAACAAAGCACTGAGGTAGAAACAACAGGGACCTGACAAAAAGTCGCAAACAAAGGTCTGATTGTAACGCAGCTGCAGGCCTGTGATGTTCATGGAAGCAAGAACTACCTAATAGCTGCTGATAAAAGCTGTTCTCAGCTTACGAAGATGAGAGATTACAAAATGGGAATGAATATCAAAATAGCTTCAACAAAGACAGTCAAATAGAAAAAAAATAATGAGGGAGCATCTGTGTAAAAAAATAAGTGAAAAAAAAAAAAGGTTCATAGCATTAAATCTCCACTGCAAACACAGTTGCAAAAACAAGGCTTCCAGTACTGTTTGGACCTAAGCACACTTTCAGGACACATCACTGGGCCACATGGTGACATTTCTTCTTGTGTCTGTGTTAGCCTCCTATGGGCAAGACTTAAACACAACAGACCTGCGCCATCTGTATTGCACACAATCAAATTAATGTGAAAAAACAAACAAACAAATCCTAATTTCTTTGCATATGATGAAAGTAAATACCTCAATGTTTTTGTTGGGTTTCCGTTTAATAAGGCATGTATATCTAGTAAATCACTGACAGGTAATTGACAGACAACCACACTTGAAAGACATTGTAAAGCATGAAAGACACTATAAAGCCTGACTCGCAAAACTAGCATGCAAATTGATTCTACTGACGCTCAAAGGTGTGGACACAAAAATGAGAAAAAAAAATGAACAGAAAATGCCACGAAAGAAGTAGCTCTGAAGTTTCAGACAGGTAGTCCTGCAAATATTGGACATTTCACCACCTGAGGTTGTAGCTGACTTACCCCATTATTGACACTCTGAGCTGAAGACCTCCCAGACCTAAACCTCTCATACCTGAAGCAAAGACGGAACGAAATTAAAGAAATTCATAAAAACTCTTTAGTTTTATGCACCAAATATGTGCAAACACTATAGGTGTGTGTCATTTTTGTGTTTACAAAACATGACTTTGTGCATTTTTGTCAGTGTTTTATAACCTTTCGTAGCGCAGGAAAATGTTGTTGAGGTCATCGTTGACATGCAGCAGCTCCTCAGTCACTGCCTCATTGGACACACAAGAGATGAGCTCCACTATTCTCTGCTGCATGGCTCTACAAGTCCTGTTCAGCTCCTAAGAGGAGGTGCCCACAGCACATGCATGTTTATTCATAGAGATCTCAGGTTATTGTTTTTGATTTATATAAATACTAGTATTTTAAAAAAATCCTAATATTAGACCTCAGAATACAAACACAGACATAGAGACAGGCAGACAAGCAGAAACACACACAAGTCATTCCTTGCCTGTAGTAATTCATAGTCTGAAGTGTCCTCCTGTCCTGGGACCATTTCAGTCAACATTTCTGACATCACTTTAGTGTTTCCACGAACAACGTCCAACTCACTGCGCAGTCGACAAATCTGGGTGAGACAAAGGTAAATTCAGCTACAGTAGGTTTATTATTAGGCAAACTACATGATTATCCATGTTTTTGTGTTAGGGAAAATAAAAGGAGATTAAAAATGATGATTCTGACCATTAGTGAATCTAAAATGAAATATAAACTGCCTATCAACATGAATAAGCTTCAGCACATTACATACACATAATACTAAGCATCACACTGCTAAAACTGGATGAAATTAGTAGTTGTAAGTAGTGAATAAACAGATACAATTATTAACAAACCTTAGCTAAGGGCGTAAACAGGTATAAGTTTGATTAAGGAAACCTTAACACTGTCATTTTAATTGTATGTGAACAATACTGAAACAATATACACCACAGTGTTACAAATACTGTTAAACAACTTCCAGTTATATAGGGAACATGACAGGTGATACTGATGAAAGGGTGCTTGAGCTCATCCAAGGTTAGAATTAGGAACAACTGGTTTAGGACATTTTCCGTAGCAGTGTATTCAAACTCAGCAGCATTTCATGACGTTGTCTGGTTTGTTTGGGCAGGTGCAGACAATCAGACAATACCATTTGACTTGAATGCCACTAAACAAGACACCTAACAATGAGGGACTCTGTCCTTTTTTAAGGGAGCTGCAGGTTGCTCCAGGGTGAGTACTGACCCAACTGTTTGGTTTCTGTGTGCATATGAACGTACCTGTTCAGGGGTTGGATTGATGGATCCAGAGGCATGAAGGTCGGGGACCTGAGGGCTGGTATAGGACGGTGGAACAGCAAGTGGTGTTGGCTGAGTAGCTGTGCTGTACTTATGTAGGGTGGAATCACCCTCTGGAGCAGACGCAGACTAGAAGCAACAAAGAAAAAGATAATCTACATAACAAAATCTGACACAGAAGGGTAACCATACTATGGCTGGTCACAGAAACGTCTGTACACGTTTCAGCAGCTTAGTATGATGCCTCCTACCCGCTGAGGTGTATGTATGGGTGACAGGGTCTCCAGGTCTGACACGGGGAATTCAATGCCTTTCCTCTTTAGCTCCTCATAGACTTGAACCACACCAGTAAGGTCTGGACTGCTCCTAAATGCATCAGCCCATGCCTGGAGAAGGAAGAAAGGAAAGGTAGGAAAAGAGTTTAAAGAAGAGAGATGGAGAGAATGAGTACAATATGTAAAGAGAGGGCTGACACAGCAAACAAAGGAACGGACGGCAGAATAGTAAAAGAGGTCAGTTCTATAATAATTTCTGTTTGTCTGCCGCAAATACATTCAGTCAGCAAACCACAAAGCTTTTGGCTTTCTCTCTCTCATCAGCGGGCAGACTAAAGCTATACTGGGCCATTACGACAAGTTAAACACATGACACACTTATAAAAAAAACGTGTGCAAATTCTTGATCCAAAAATATTCTACTTGGTTATTGAACAGTCACACAAAAGTCCCTGTACTTTGTGTGAGGTGGAAATCAAAATCAATTCTATGCAAAAGCAAATACCAAAGCAAAGAGTTTGGAAAAAGTTTGGCTACGATATTACATCAACTTAATCTGAACAACTAACTGTACACACAGGCTCCCTTTTATCATCTCCACACATTAACACCTGAAAGAAAAGACCAGTGGTAAGGGAGCTGCACAACACAACTGCAGTCTGTTGCCTATTTTAGTACTGTACATCTTGCTAAAAGAAATGTCAATAATATTCTAGCTGTTAGGAAAAGGGGAGTGCCGCTCAATACATTTTCCGAGCTGACCCTGTTGTCACAAGCTTGTTTGTCTAATGACTAGACAAACAATTATATTGTCCTATCTCCTTCACTAAACTGTTCTATACACCCTCTTCCTGGAGTCATGCTGTAGCTCTAGTCACATGGTTTCCCTGGTGGAAATAAGAGCGGCTCACACATGCCTCGCAGGGTTACCTGAGCTATGGCAGGTAACTAGAGCTGCTCCAGGATGAAGCCCTCGAGACACTGTAGTATACCTGAGGCTCTGCTTGGGGATGACAGGCAGCCTCCTGGAGTGCTGCACGGCCAAGCTATAATAAACACCCACACTGCAATCCTCACCTCCTTCTCATTAAATAAGTCACTGAGAAAGATTTAATTTTTCTTGTATTTTCTCTTGCACTAATGATTGAAAAAAGAAAACATCTACACCCTCTAGCTATCATAGGGACTAGGAACATTTTATGACATCATACTTTATGACATTCACTGACTAATTTGATACACAACACAAGGCTACAGCAAAGCAATTCTACCATTATCTTACCTGAATCAGGGCAAGAACTTTATCTTGAACAATGGTAGGTGGGTTGTTTTTGGGGGAGATGATTTTAACAAGCACACCATCAATAAAGTCCCTGCTAGTGACTAAAGCATGAAAACGATGGCTGCAGTTCTTCACACATGTCTCCAAGACCTGGTGGATACAAAAAAAAAAAAAAAGCTTTTCAAAGATGATACTAAGCAATCACAGAATCCAATCATGTTACAGACATAGACATGATACATTGGATTGCATTTTTCTTGCATTTTTTTGTAAATCAAATTGATGCAATCAAATGAACAAGACAAAATAAGACTTAATTTTACCAGTAACGTAGTGTATTTGTCTGTCACACTAGAAGAGCAAGGCTACATGAGTAACATTTTTATTACTGTAACATGTAAATACGTCTTACGGTATCTGCTCTCCTCCTGCCCACTTTAACTCACCGTTAAAGTCAACATTACTTCCCTATAGTTCCTGTTGCCATTCAGCCTCTTCTTCACTGCCCTAATGGCGTCTTTTGGCCTGCACACACACACACACACACACACACACACACACACAAACAGGTAAAAGCACACATTAGATACACAACGATAGCGTAGGTCATGATGTCTTTTAAATGGACTGACAAATCATCCAATTTGAACAATCCACGTAGAACAAACACAATTAGCAAGAACTTAATGGCTTTAACGTGCCCTTTTAATGTTTTTGACAGGATGTCAGACACAACTGCAAAAAATGGAAAGCTGAATACCGGAGTAATGTCAATGATTCATTGACTGTTCACAATGTGAATGATGACAATATCACCTGCCTGTTGTGCTAAAAGATAGAAATAATTAACTGTTAATCTGACCAGTTCTAACAGATAACATAACAGAAGAGGGCGTGTGACGTCCCTAGCATTCCCCAAACACAAAAATGAAGGAGAGTCAGCGTGCTTTTTATAGACTGCTGATTAAGTACATAGCACCAGGCCAGACCCAGTTTACAATTCACTAATCAAACAAGACCTGGACTTCACACACCAGCTTAAACACACAGTACAAGGTTAATGGAGCAATGAGATAAGCAATGACGACTTGCATAAATCCAACTCTTATGATCACAGCTAGGTTTCTCCTTTTAGTAGGGCACAGTTTGGTTAAAGGCTGACTCTATAGCTTGTTGCTTCAGGGCAGTAAAGAAAGCAGAATTTAACTGTTGTATAAGAGAGTTAATCAATAGCATATATGGATATTCATTGATTTTTCCTTGTGTACTCACCCATCCTCTGTTTCATTGATGATGTCACATATTTCCATGTTGAGGGTCCAGTCTTCACTTTGCAAAGACCCATCAGTGGCTCTCTCTTGGAGGCACATAAAAAAAAGATTGAAGAGGTTAAGAAACTAACCTATGAACACGTCTCAGTAAAACACACAGATCAAATATACGTATGACGATGGCTATGAGATAGCTGTTAACTAGCTTAGCTATTTGTCATCATTTAAGATATAAACAATTGTACTCGTTGTGTGTTTTCACACTAAACAGACGTTTGACAATTCCATAAAACAGACCTTTAATCTGTTAACGGTAATGCTAGCACAATGGCTAGCTAACGGTGCCTTCCAACTGTAGAGAACTCATTCAAGGATGTTAGCATGCTAAAGGTAGCAATGTCGTAAATGACTCTCGCACAAGATAGATACATTTCGGCGACATATACATGTATATCTATCTGCAAGCGGTGTCGTTTTCTAAACATATAGATACATACCGATGCAATGTCCCACTGGGGTACTATAAGGATTTCCTAAAAGAAACTCCATCTTGCTCGACAACAAACAAGTCAATCCATGGGATGATGGTGATGATACTTGAGAAAACGTTCAACAAGCTCCACCCACGAATATACGCGATTGGCTAAGAAATCCTGCGTTTTGCTGTGATTGGGCAGCTGGCAAATCCATCACCAGAGCTGGGCGATTGTAAATAAAAGGTATCAAAGGTTGCATCAAAAAAAATCAAATGGCTGTTTTATGGCCGTGGCTCTCAACCTGACATGAACTAACAATGTTCATGAATGTGGTGGTTGATAACAGACATGCAAAATGTTGTCAGTTACTTTGTCTTAAGTCTAAAATCCTAATCTAAAAAACATGCTGTCTAAATGGACATTAAATAGACAAATTACATCAGGTAATGTTAGTGTTAATTAATATCATCAATGTTTTTGTAGGAGAATCAAATATTTAATGGAAATAGCCCCTGGTTAAAATGTAGTCCACAATTATGTTAAAATTATGCTTCAAAGGAGTAGCACTGTTAAATGGAGATAAGGCTTTCTCTGTACAGCATTTACTCGTCACATTATCACAATAAAAACATCAAAATACATAAAACACAAAGGATAATCTTAATTTTTAAAGAATGATTTTATTGGGGTATGTTTTACCTACTCCAGGTGAGTATTTTCCCCCACATGTACTATGCCTTAACCAAACACTGCATATGAACAGTTGACTGTTGAAATAATATATGTACCTTTTAGTACTCAAATGTGCTGACTTGAAATAATCATTCTTCCACCAAACAGACAGGAACCATTATGTAAAAACCATACCCACTGTCCAAATTGTCACAGATGTCTGAGAACTGACTGGAAACCCAGGGAGGGGTGTCACACTTGGCAGATGACACAAACACAGCAAAAACACAGCCAATACGCTCTACTGAAGTGAGATGACTCTTTCACAGATCACAGACAGAGCAGCTGTCACTGCTAAATAGAACAAACAGGACATGTTGTGTTTTTGTCTGCATGAACGTAGAAGCATGGGTAAACTGAGGTGCTCCGAGTGTTTTCAGTGGGAGGGAGGATTTTCCGTTCTCTCAGAGTTTTATATTGCAGCTGATTTGAGTTCCTTATCCTTCTCAGTCCTGCAGAAGTTTGCGTTTCACAGTTGAACTCTCAGATGAGAGGTGAACAAAAAGAGCTCCAGCAGCGGAACGCGCCCTCAGCTCATACATGTCGTAGTCATGGGCCCACTCTACATTTCCCCAGCGCCGAATCTGCAGGGGTGAAAATACGCATTAATAACCAGTGACTGCCAGCAGGTGGTAGATGCAGCAGTACAATAATGCAAAAATCATAAATTCATCACAACTAAAAAAACAACAGAAAAAAACAGGAAAAGCAAAGCTAGCATCTACAAAGCACTGTACATTTAGTGCTAGCTGCACTGTACATTTAGTGCTAGCATGTTCGGTATCATCAGAAACACTATGAAACAAAAACAAAAAAAAAAAAAAAAAAAAAAGAGGGCACCGTTTCTCCAGAGCATTTGATTTATTATTTTCTTTAAGGAAATAACACAAGTAGTTCACCGTGACACACAAGAAACACGAAACTATTTGTACTAAAACATTGTTGAAATATTTGAAATTACTTGTTCTCTCCTACCTGATATTCCTCCTCCAGTCTGGACAGAAGCACAGCCTGTTGCACACTAAGATGTCTGTCAATCATGCCCATTGACAGCACAACAGACTTCAGCTGGGTGATCACATACTCAAGCCCTGCAAAGGAAAATAAAAATACATTTACCTTGCTATTACCACTTTAGTTGTACAATTAACAGGTACAACACATAGAAAAAAATATTTTTGGAAAATAACCTCCTCAATGCTGTCAAGATATACATGTATATACTATATCAAATGAGCGCCTATCATGCTTATTTTGAATACGTTTAGTAATGTTTTACCTGTCAAAGCCCAAAAGTTATAAGAATTTAGGTGTTGTCGGAAAGTGTCCTTGGTTGCCTCTGGTATGTCAGGACCCAAAATACTGGACGAGGAACCAATTGTGACATTATATCTGCAATTGTGTTGTGAGAGATGAAGACAATACGTGAAGAGCTCAGTAGAGTAGCTTAATTTACCAGAGTTATATTGACGAGTCACTGATGTCATCCGACATGACACAGACTAATTCTACTGTTACCTGTTTTCAATCCAGTGCAGCACAGGGTCCCACTCATTCTTCTGTAGCTCAACCAAGGCAAGGGGCTCTTCTACTCTGTAACTACACAGGACATAAACATTAACATGTAAGGCAACATTATTTAAATATTTTTTTATTATTACCCTGTAACTATATTTATTTCACAGTAACAGATCAAAAAGGTGTCACCTAAGGAATGTACAGAGCAGTTTTGCAATTAATGCACTTCTGAGTAAAAAATTATATCCATTTTCAATCCTTATTTAGCCAGTATTGTTGAAATTTAGCTCTGTCTAAGTATTGATATGAGCAGTATACCAGACAGTGTCAGTCTCCAGGAACTTGAGAGCAGCACTGATCATTTGGTCTTTATTCCGCTGCGTGGGATTGTCCAAAGCCGTGTTGCACAGTGTAGTCTGCAGGAAGAGTTCATTAACATAAATGTTTCAGTTAAACTTTTAGTTAATCATTTACAACTCTTATGAATCAACTAAACCATGGCAAGAGAACATGTTTCGCCAGCTATTGCCTAGCTTTTCTGAAAATCAGTGGACAGTTACTTCTGGAGTAAAGCTCTGTATAATGGAGGCTCTGGGTGCAGCAGCTCACAGCTTAAACTACAATTCTTTCTCAAACGCATGCAATAAATCAGGGCTTCTCATTCATTTTTCACTCAAGACCTAATTTGTTGGTCTCAAATTCTCACTACCTTCTCACAAGCGTCAAGTTGTCATGTCAACTGGTGTACTGTACACTAAATTGTACATTTATTTTTACTTGCATAAAGGGCGCAGCAATACTTATGTCATTTCAAACATTCCCTTGTGACGACTTCTACATATCACGCAATCCTAAATTAGGTCTAATCCTTAAAATAAGAAACTACAGGTCAAAGGCTGTACCAGGTGCATTGTATAGAACTTGAGTGTGTCCCTTTGAGCATCCCACTCGGTTGCCACGGCAATGGCCAGGGCTTCATTTGGCACAGTGAAAAGCTTCCCTCCAGGAGTTTTTAGTTTCCTTCTGTCTAGGTTTATCTCGAATAAACCACCTACATAAAAATAACAACATAGAAATATTCATTATCAAAAAAAGAAATTGCATAGTGGACAGTACTTTTTTCCCTTGGTCATGAAAATTGAAATACATTTCAATCTTAAAAAAAACAGAAATTAGTATTCTTACACAACTCCTACACGTCACCTATTAATAATAATATGTGACACGTACCTTCCCCTTGAGATATGCTGACATCTTGATAAAACCTCTTCCTCTCTGGTAACATCAGAAAACATTACATTAGTAAAAACTGTCACAGAGTTATAAGTTATAGATACGTACTGCTGCTGCACAAAGACTAGCATTTTAGGCATCTAAGTTATTTGTCTTGAGGTTACCTGATGTGGCTGTGGAGTATTTTAAAGCAAACCGGTAATGTTGACTTCTTGGGAACACCTTACTGAGAGAAAGCGCGTTTCCAAACTGGCTGCGAAGTCTTACAAGGCTCCTAAACATAGTGACAGGTAAAATGCGATGTTTTTTAAAGCAGAGCTAGCTAAGAAGAGAGCCGGCAGGCTAGGCTGGTCCTTTATGACTGCAGTTCATCAGTTAAATAAAACATTTTGTACGAATGGTTGCTGTTCGTATTAGCATTACGTTTGTATTTTATACTGCCCTTGCCAAATGTATAAAATCACAATATCTCTATTCACGACCAAACATTTCACCCTGTGTTTTCACAGAGTAGCTCCTGCGTTCAAAAGCACGCGTGACCTTCTATGTATGACAGGTAGCGTCATAAAAACTGTTAACAGTTGGGATATGTAGTCTTTTAGCTGATTCATCGCACTCTTGCACAACAAGAAAGAACTACACACAAATACACCCATAAAGCCTTCCTGACGTCGATCCAATGAGCGTTGAAGATGTAAGCAGGTAAACTCTTCTGACAAATCAGAAGGGCGAATGCTGCTGCCTACGGAGCCGTGTCGAAGTCCACTTACTTTTCTGGGTGCTGGGTTCCTGGTAAACTAAACTGTAGAGGTTTCAGGGAACATTTGTATGTTGGTGGACCCTTTCAGTCCTCCACCACCCATTCGAAGACGCCAAGAGAGTCTTTCGCCCAGACGGCCATTCACCACGGTTGGTGCTGAGCCAGCGAAGCGGGAGCCATGCCTGTCCCCGCTGGATACCTCAGCGACTCCCCCGCCGCGGCCTTCATGTCCTCGGCCTCGCTTATTCCGCCGCCACCGATAAACACGCAGCAGCCCGGTGTTGTCACCTCGCTGCTGTACAGCGGTTCCAAGTTCAGGGGTCACCAGAAGAGCAAAGGCAACTCGTACGACGTGGAAGTTGTTTTACAGGTGGGGCTGTGAGACGGATGTTTCAGTATTTAGGCCAGCTGTCAGGGGCGTGTGGTGATCTGTCAAACGAGCGGTGTGATGATTTGACAAGTGGCAAATCAATGACCTGTCGTTGAGTAACTCGCTCAGCTAGCTAGAAATGTAGCAGTGTTTGTGACTGCTAACTAAAAACTCATTATTATTTATGAACATTATTCATAAAGACTGTATTATTATGGCAGTTGTATTTTGAAATATTAGATAATTATTGCTTTTGATTATATTGTATAAAATCACAACACACCATCCCTACTTTTTGTCATATGAATGTAGAAGCAACTACCTATTTACACCCTTGATAGATCATAGTTAGGTTTGAGTATTATTTTGAAGTTTATCCCATCCTTCCTGGCAGATCCAGTCAAGCTGTAGCAGATTAGATGGGAACCATCTGTAAACTGCCATTTAGGTCTGTTCACAGATGTGCTTTGAGTTTAAATTCTGGGCTTCAGATGAGCCAATAAAATGATCCAAAGCTGCTCTATCATAGTTGTGGCTGTATTTTTCTGGTCTTTCTCTGAGTTTTGAGCAGTCTCCCATGTGCCTGCTGCTGTGAAGCATCACATAGCATGATACTACCTGCTATAAGGATGATTTAAACAGGTGAATTGGTGGACTTGGCCAGACATAGTACTTCCAAAAAAAGTTATTTGTCTCATCAGACCAGAATTGTTTTTCTTGGGCTCTCCAAGTGCTTTAAATTCTTTTTGGCAAGATCCAAACAGGCTGTGGCTTCCATTTAACCACTATAAAAGTGTGATTGATGAATTGCAGTTAAGAGTGTCATCTTTCTGCCAGGTGTTCATCATCTCTGCAGATGGAGTGGCTATTGTGTTCCTGGTCACATTCCTCAGAAATGTTCCTCGGTTTGGCCAGATTAGGAGTCACAGTTCTTCCATTTGACAGTGCTTGAGCTTTTTGACAATTATCCTGGGAACATGATTTTATAATGTTAAGTGTGAACATTGGGTCCTTATTTCTAAACTGTCTAGTCAAATCAGTTTGCTAGTGAGGTTCCAGACACATCTCAGAGACAAACAAAACAAGCAGGACGGACCAGACCAAAGTGTGAAATGGCACAGTTTTTTTGTAAATGAGACATTTTTTGCATTCATGAGCAAACAATAGCAGTTGTATTTAAAATGAAAACTACAAAACAAAGAAATGTGAATACTTTCTGATGCAACTGTTGATATAAAGTAAATGTGAAAACTTTCCTTTTTCTTTTTAAGCATGTTACTATGGAGGATTCTTACTTGTGCGGCTACCTAAAGATAAAAGGACTGACTGAGGTAAGAGAAGAATTCCCTTTATTCAGCCACTAACATTAATAATTTAAACTGTGTTTGGCCACTGTCCATTGTGTCCTCTTTAAGAGACTGCTAAAGTCTAGTTTCCACTAATATCTTATCCTAGTAAGATATACATTAGTGCTAGTGTAGGTTTATCTCGTTGGATTCCAGAGCAAATGATACACAAAAATCATGATATAACTGTTGTTTTTAAGTTTACAATGCAGTTCTTTCTGCTTGGTTCACATCTTCTCTTACTATACAACATCTAACTATAAATATTGTGCTGGGTCTCATAGGAATACCCAACTCTAACCACATTCTTTGCTGGAGAGATCATCAGCAGGAAGCGGCCATTTCTCACCCGAAAATGGGATGCAGATGAGGATGTGGATCGTAAGCACTGGGTGAGGTGAACACTTAATTCATATGTTGCGCTCAGTGCACATCGGAGGTCAGAGTTCAAAGCGTTCCTCCATTTCCAAGAAACCAAATTTAAACAGTCGACATGGCTGATGGCTCCATCAGTTTGTTGCCGTCAGCTGTACGTTTGCCATGGATGTGTGGTACTTGCATGTAAATATTTACATCAGTTTAGTACATTGTTACACACAGAAGTAATTTAAATGTAATTTACTAATATAAGTGAATAAAGAGTTTTATTCATTTGACACCATTTGATAAAAGCAGGGGAAGTTTCCCATTCAGAGCTTCAAGTTCGAGTATCGTTATCTCACAGTTTTTTAAGGAGGCAGTCAGAAATGTCCGACCTCTGATGTGACATCGAACACATCATTAGTCTTCACTAGGCCCCCACAGGATCTACAGTCGGCTGGTTTACTGTGACATAATCAATTTTTGTTCTGTGTCAAGGGCAAGTTCCAGGCCTTCTACCAGTATGCAAAGACATTCAACTCAGATGATTTTGACTATGAGGATCTGAAGAACTCCGACTATATTTTCATGAGGTGGAAGGTGAGGTGCTGTCTCAACTGAGCTTAACCATATATTGTACATTACCTCTGAACTACAGCTGCCTGTGTTTCTCTCCCTGTTTGCCCCCTCAGGAGCAGTTCCTGGTCCCAGACCACACAATCAAAGACATCAGTGGAGCTTCTTTTGCTGGATTCTACTACATCTGCTTCCAGAAATCCACAGCAACAATCGAGGGCTACTACTATCACAGGAGCTCTGAATGGTAATGTTTAGCAGTTCTGGGAATATTTAGAAGCACTTTTGTGATTGAAAGATTGTTTGATTAAATCCTACACCAGCTAGAATATTCTTGGCCTTCTAACAAGGTGGTCTTCCTAAATGAAGATTAGTAGATGTAATTTTAAGTCGGTGAAGTAAAGCAATAATTCCTGCAGTTGGCTAAATTTGATTTATGTGGTCATACTTGCTGGTTATAAGCAAACATAGTCCTGCTTTGTTTTCTATCTTGAGTAATTTCATTTTTATTTGACATTCTTTGGCATTTCTCTCAACTCCTTCTGCGCATAAAGGTTTAGCTGTTGTTACAGATACCCGCCAATTTTAACTCCATTCAGGTTTTTTTTTATTCTGTCCTAATTAACCTGTCCTCTAACTCCCAATTAGTTAAAACCACTTATGTTTCTTTCTCCAACAACAGAATACATTTATTCATTACATCTTATTCCTCATTCTTTTCTCTGCATAATTAACTGTTGGCTTTCAGATGTCAACATTCAGCTTTTATACTTGTGAAACCATTTTTATTTTGGGTTTTTTGGGGAAATTGGATCACAGTTGGGTTGGAGGAGTCAAGTGAGTTCAGTTAATAGCGAAACCTCCCTGGGAAGCGTACCTCTATATATTAGTAGCACTGAACTGAACACACTGATTGATTCCATTGCTGGAAAAAAATGCATGCCATGATTAGTATGAATTCATGACCAAGTTTAAGCAAAAGAAACCGCATTATCGTAAATGAATTGTCACAGAAGTGAAGAGAAAATAAAATATTGCCTTTAGATCATATACACGCTTCTTCAGATTACTATGTTGTAAGCATGATGAGTTCATGTTTCCATATTCACCCTTGTTTGTCCTTTATATCTGCAACATGCCATCTCTGAGTCTATCTAATCCATTTGTGTTGTGTTGTTTCACCACAGGTACCAGTCTCTAAACCTCACTCACGTTCCTGAGCACAGTGCAGCAATCTATGAATTCCGGTGACCACGGCTGCCAATGTGGATCTTTTGTTTTTATTCTGATGGACAAAGACTTAAGGCAAAGCAATGGTCTGCAGATGCTACTGAGGAGGAACAGGAGAACAAGTGAGGATGAGACTTTGGACTATACATGTTCTCCATAAGTGGGTGGACAGCTGATTGATCAGTGGATGAGATATGGGACAAATGAATGTATGTGTTGGAGGTGAAGAAGAAAGAGAGCAATTTCTGCTCCCTGGCTGGAGCTTGTACAGTTAGAACCAACAGCAAGGACTGGGTGTGGTTCATACAGTGTATCACTTTCTTCATTTATTTTAATGTCTGATTAAAAAAAAAACCGCTTGGCACGGCATCTCAAGGCACTTTATAAGCTGAGTTGGGAATTTCCCCCTCTTGTTTTGCTACTAGAAACATTTCCAGCTTTCTTCCAGCCAATGCAGAATGAACAGCATAAACGCATTTGAGTACCGACTGACAAGGATTTCTCAAGAGGAGTCCGCTGTTATAAAAACAATATGTTAAAAAATAAATCACCAAGCCTGTGGAAGAAAAGCAAGGGAGAAGTTTGGGTTCAGGATTAGAGCTTGAGATTGGAGCTTGAGCTAGCTTATAAGCTAGGATGACAGTATTTTTTTTTTTTAACTAAGCTGTTTCTTTGTTTGCCTGCAGAAAGGATTTCTGTTATTTTACTCTAAAAGACGGACACAGAGTGGCACAAAGGATGCTTCACCTGTATTCATAAAACTGCTTTGGAGATTATTATTATTATCACACGTGATTGCTGTGGATCTTGTTGTATTGAGTTACATTTGCACAAGAGTGGACTATATGTTACTAATGCCCGCAGTCGGGATTTGTCACTCACACTCATGTCCCAGCACACAATGAGGTCAAAGCTTTTTTTTTTGAGTCCTTTTTTTTTAGGGTTCTGAGCCAAAACAATCACATACAAGTATTCAGAAAGTATTTTTACCCTACACTTTGCATTGAGCAAAGAACTTTTTACTTCTTATCTATCATTTAAAATTAAGATCCCCACAGCTCCCACATGTATGTCTCCTCGACTATGCAACATTTTCAACATGGCCACTCTCCAAACATAAAACAACCAGAATTTTATTCTCTCCGTATAGTATATGAAAAGAAAAATAATCTATCTTCATGAAAAGAAATATTTTTGTTAAATAGCTTATCAAAACACTCCCTAATCATGTTTCCTTTTCATGTGATGGTGCCATCTTTTTAAAGCTTGCCAGAGTTGTATGATAACAGATCAGAGGTGTGTTTGAGTTTGAGCCTGGCATTGGTTGATGGTGTGACTGTAAAGAATGGATTGTGAATTTGACAAAAAAGAAAAATCATATCAAAAAACTCTACTCTGTGTTTTGTTTTGTTTTTTTATTCAAGCTATATCTTCATACCACGTCAAACGTATTTAGTTAACGTACCTGGTATTTTAGTTATATTAAAAACTAAAGAAGTGTTTGTATACAGTAGTCAAAATTAAAGAATATTTAATTTATTTAATATTTAATATATTTAATAGTGTTGATGTAATTTACAAATAGAATCTTGATGCAAATCCTGGTTCAATATTTGAATGTAAAAGATATTTAACAGTAACTTTTCACCCTGCACTGCCCTCTGGTGTGTTTAAGCACTTTGTGCAGTCTAGTTTTAGGATTGGAAGAGAATCAGGGAAACGCTGTTTACAGGGAGACTTCTTCTTGTATCACTCTGGGCTATCCAGATAAAGCATGCAGCATTACTGAGGCAGAAACAGTGGTTGTAACAGGATGGAAGGAAACAATTCATCTATGAAACCTTGAGCAATGCTGAGAAACCAATCAAGACTAAAAAGAACCTACGGGCTTGACAGCAGAAAAAATATATATATAAAAAATATTAATATGATGTGTTGATATTCTTACAATACCAGTTTTAACGTGTTGATGTTAAGCAGATGTAATTATCACTAAACATAAAGCACAGCTGTCATTGGTTGTAGTGTCATTAACTAAAACATGAATTTAGAAATGAAATTTGAAGTGAAATGAAAACAACAACAATGTCAACCACATGGTGGCGCTAGAGGAAAAATCATTATGATGGAAACTCCATTGCTCTTTAGGTACTGAATTTCATGGCTATCCAGATCCACAGTTACAGAGGTGGTAAATAACTATTTCCATTAACTTTATACTGTGTTTAATTACAGTTTTTAAGGTACTTTCAGTAACATTTCCAATTTATGTGACTTTTCATTTTACTCCACTACAGTTCACAGAAAACATTGTACTATTTATACCACAACATTTATAGTACAGCTTTAGTTACTAGGCAATTTTTGCAGATGAAAATTCTTAAAATATAACTATATTTGCTATTATGATATGCCCAGCTATTAGTGCGTAATGTGATTAAAATTAGCTTCATCTTTACGAGTTGCTGTTTTTGTTCTTCCTCAGCCTAGATACTAGTCCTTGTTATTTTATTAATTAATTTATTAATTAGCAGTGGACTATTTTTTTAGACGTACATTTTTCCTGGGTTTGGAGGAATCGTAGTTAGTGTAACGTACAAGACATTAATAATGCCATCACTGGAGCCATACCGCTAACACAGCTAAAACACGCCTATAGTTTCTATAAGCTGTAGCTTTCCAAACCAGGGCTTTTGTTTTGAAAGGGTGAGAAACAGAGAAACTACTCTGCCATGCTCAGATTCAAACAACTAGCAGGATGAAAATGCAACCTGACCTCGCGGTGGCAGCAGAACATATTGTTAGATTTGTGAAAAGTTTTTATCTTGTCCCAGGACATTTCAGACTACACATAACTTAACTCTAGACAGTTTTTAAAGGTTTTTTCATAACGTTGGTGAAAAAGCAGGTAGTCATCAGGAGTATACTGGTCACCTCACAACAACCTGAACCTTTTCTGCCATTTCAATGTTTCAATAACTCATTTTACAAGTTTCAGCTAAAAGCTTTGGAAAGAGCAGATTAGCTTTTGCTTCCTTTGATAAAGTTCCGACATATCTGCACAACCAAATTCTTTCCAGTTAACATCTCAGTTCCGCTTCAGCAGTTTTGGCACAGTTTCTTCGTAGGATGTTTAGCTACGAGGCACAAGAGAAACGGATGTAAATGAATGTCTGGTTATTATTTAATACTAATGATTACAAGGATGTGTGTCATCAATTAAAAAATTCCTAAATCTCCTGCCAACAATCTACTGTAAAGTAGCCTGTGTGGAGTATGGTAGTTGAGTTTAGGTTAAATCGATCAGGTGCACATTTACCACAACATTTTAAAATTTAACAAACTTTTAGACAGACTAAACTCTGTCTAAAAAAACAACTATTGAACGTATTGCTCCTTTATCCTTAATACAGGATAAATCAGTAGGAGGATTTATCCTCTGGTGTCACAATAATGATCAAATTTTTTATTGTAGTATGGAATGTACTGCTGTGAAATAAGACATAGGGTCTCTGGAGAATGAATCCAGTGAGTAGACAAAATTCAGTGTTGTTTTTTGTCTTTTTATGGGATTTTCTTGACAACAGAAATGTACAAAAATCACCAGCCTCACGAGCATTATAATAATTGTGCTTATTTCAATGCTAATGTTGCTCCGTTCCTATGTCGGCCATATAGTAGCAGTGTTTTGTTTAGTTTCACCACAAGCACTTCAACATATTGACTCAAGTCAAAACTGAAAGAAAGCATAATTAATGGGAGGTATATTGTCAGTGGAAATGGAAGCACTGGTAATACTGAATAGTTTACTTACTTAAAGTTCTGTACATCAGTTGTACAATGAAACAATTGAGTAATTAATTTGTAAGGTATCTGTGCTTTCCCTTGTGGCATCATTACACAATCACACACATTAGTGTCAGTGAAGATTCTTCAAGGTTTTCTGGAAGTTCAGTGGCCATGACTCAACTTCCACATCATTCATTACTGTTGCTCTGATTAGCACATACAGCATGATAGTAAGGCCTTCTAAGGTGTAGCACTTGTTTATCGACTTGTCCATCTTACTATGTAGGATACGGGTCACTTCAATTATTGCACGCTCTGTGAACAATACTTAATGCCTTTAAAAGCCACTACTAAAGAATTACAGACATACACAACTATCATTAATGTCTAGTAAGTGGAAGAAAAGGAAACATAGGAAATGCAAAGACAGGATGTTTGTCAGAAGAAAAAATGCTAAAGCTACTTCTGTTAGGTTTACTCTGGGAGTTAGCAGACCAAACTTAGGTGTAGTTGATGACTGTAATTGTTGTAGGTGTCACACACAAAGGAAAGAACCAAAACACCTGCATCCACTGGCCCAAGGTTTCTCAGGTGTGTATCAGTTGCAGCACTGAAAATACATTTTAGCTCGGGCATGGTGCCTGTGTGTGTACAGTGTATATCTGTGGACCAAACAATGACTTTCCAGCACTGGCTGTATAATTACCGTCACTTGTTTGTCTACCACTGCTGAACTTCCTTACTTGTGATAACAGATTCTCAGAAACTGTGCACCCATATTCCCTGACTCCACCTTCATCTTTCTCAAATCAAAACATGAATCATTTATGATTTTGTTTTTTGATCTTGTTATAGGGTGCTATTTAAATAATGTTTATCACACATATGATCTGACACTGTATCTATGATTTTATACCTGTTTTTTCTTGCTTATTTTTTCTTTCAACACATAAAAAAACTAAGACTTTGCAAAAGTGAACAATAAAAAAGAAAGCACATTTTAGACTTTCATTAACATCTCTGCATCTTGTCATTCAGTGCATTTACAGTCTGCAGAATTTGGCAGTGTTGATGAGGAGGTGTGCTACAAGCTGCGAACTCTGTGCTTCATGTCACGTCCTCACCTGTGGTTTCCGGTTAGCTGAGGTTTCCTAATCCAAACACATGTGGTTTATGGCTCTCATGTGATTGTTTATTTTATTACACACAATACAAATTACTTACCTCCTCTCTAAAAAAACGTAGACAGGGTGTTTGCTCCTTTCTTTATGTTTGTAATTTGTTGCCTGTTAAATTAAAATGTACAACCTACTGTATAAGATTTTCACAAAAGTCCACACTGAACAAAGTCCATGAGAATCTCTCAAGTAAAAGTTGTTGTTTTTTTCTAAAAGAATCTTGCAGGATGACAACCCACATATTCCTGTAAAGGGCAAGCTGCAGTATTTCCCATGCACCTGGACAGGTTCTCTGACATTTCTATTGTCCGTTTCAAGGAAGCCCAAACAAAGAGGTTTTTGTGAAGCCAATATGATGCTGTCTGGTGCTATGTGGAAAATCCTGGAGATTTGATTTTCAAAGGAGGGACTGTCTTTTTGACAAAACAAGTAATTAATCCCAGGTAGATGCACACATAGATCCTTTGTAAAGCTACACTTCATATTGAATTATTATCTGTCTGCACATGTCCTCTGTGTAGCTGAGGAATGCACGCATACAAATAACAGAGGGAAGTTTTGATACCTTCTTCTGAACAGTGAATGTAATTGATTACTTATTGTTTACTGATGTCTTATTGCATAGCAATTGTTTAACTGGAAAGGTTTTTTTTTTTTTGGGGGGGGGGGGGGGGGGGGTGTTAATGAATTACCTCCCTGGTAAACATAGTAAACAGACTTCGTTATTCACTTTCAGAATTATTGAGAATAGAAAAACCACATGATTATTTTTTCACTTGAGAGAAACAAAAAGCAGCTTTGCTTAGCTTTTTACTCTAGATACATGAAGAAAGCAGATATCTGTATGTTGTTATTTCCTGTGAGAAATTGTTTTAAAAAAGATATTTCTTTTTATTTCAAATTCTTTTTCAAATTTGTTGTTGTTCTTTTGTCTTTGAAACTTTTTATAGTGTAATCTGACATCACTGCTTCAAAACATCTTCAATTAGTCCATGTGATGAAAAAAATGTACTTACACAGGACCTTACAGTACTGAATTTAAACAAACGTTTCTACTGTACATTGAGAGGGTAAAGACATCAGTGATGGCTTAGATTACTAAGATAGACTAGACTTACATTTCCGTCTACACCTCCAACTCCTAATATTCACATACTTGTATTTGTGCTTGCAAGAGGTGTGTGTCAACTAGTATTTGTTTGATTGTCCAAAGATGCCTAAAGAATTCAGAGTCATAGTCATCAAGTGTGGTTTTACACTGAGCTGTTAACATCTTCTGAGGTTCACACAGGTCTGGATAGTCCTGACCTTTAACATCACAATGTCATGTATGTTTGTGTGTGTCTACAATTGTGTGTTGTAAGATCCTGGCATCACTTCAGACAATGTCTCCACACTCACGTTGCATCTGATGAATGGTTTGGATAACCTCATCTCCCTCTGGCCCTCTCATGCTGTCCTCACTTTGAAGAAACACCTGCTCCACCACACACGAACATGCGTACCCTTACCCATTTAGTCAGTCTTAACAGACACACACGTGCACACATACTCAGAGCACTCCACACTAGATTCTGATAAGGGATATTGCTGTCAGATGATGAGAAGTGTCAAGTGACTGCAAGTGCAAAAAAGTTTTAATTATGAGAGCTGTGGGTGCAGGAGATGCCAGTAAGTGAATGAGGAAGGCAGGAGGGGAGCGGCTGATGCTCTACTCAATTCTTCAAAGAAAGGCCCTGTTTTTGTATAAGAATAAAACTTAAAAGTGTTAGAGAATGAAAAATCTTACTAATCTTAAAGGAACAGTTTTTACAAAGCACTTTGTGACATCTACTTGTAAAACTAAATAAGTTGAACCTAATCATAAACCATTTTACTAAAAACTACATTGTTAAAAAAAAAGAAAAGAAATGGATATAATTTGGGCAAATGCTTCTAGTGCTTTATTAACTCAGAAGTGCAGAGATGACTATAGCTAAAAAAAACAAACAAACAAAATCTGATAAAAAAAATTAATTTAAGTAAACAGTAAAATGCCTCAACTGTCTTAAAGAAACAAAGAGATTTGAACCTTGGATTAAGACTCACGTGACTGAGCTGGGATCCTTCATCCTCATGATGAAGTGATTCTTGATAAAGGTTTTACATTAAAAATGTACTGACTGAGCCTCTCTCTCTCTCTCTCTCTCTCTCTAAATATATATATATATATATATATATATATATATATATATACATATATATATAAATAACTTAAAATTTACTTCAACAGTGTCTAAATGGGTTAAAGCCAAAGTAGACTGTTATTATTATATCAATGCAATAAAAAAGGGATAAATGAAGCATGTTGTTAACATATATTCACTGAAACAACGCAAAATAACGAGTCTTCTCGTTTATAGGCGACTTTATCAGCCGTTTATTGTAAATGTAGGTAAAGACTGAATCATTCGCGTGAAGTCATCGCCTGAATGAATTGTTTTATAGTGTTTTAGGCAACGTGCCTCTTTCCTCGCCAGACGTCTTTTCCAGTTAACGTTACATGATGCATGATGCTCGTGAGTAATAAAAGATCCAGCTCCACCTGTTTGATTGTTGCTGCTGCTGCTGCTGCTGCTAATCACGCTTTGTGCGTGTTCATCTCTCTCTGCTCAGGTGTGGCTCCGCCTCCAGGAGATGCTATAAGTGCGAGCCCTGTCGTTTGGCCTCTCAGATCAGCTGAGGCAGGTTCGCAGCAGGCTAAAGGCCGTTGGAGAAGCTATTGATCCTGTGAGCTGAGACACAGTCAGAGGAAAAAAGACACGATGGCCGGAGAGCAGCGCTTTGTGATCAGTGCCCGCATCATTGGAGCGGTCCAAAGGGACACACCAAAGCTCAGAGTGAGTTAAAGAGCCTCAGATAGAAACGATTTATCAATTTATTTTATTTAAGTTTATCATTTTGTAATTAATCCGTTATAATTTGTGATGGCTTTGATTTCTTTAAACAGGTGTTCATGATATCTGTGTTATGGACTGATGAGGCTGAAGTGATTATCTACAGGTCATTTCGAGAGTTCAAAAAATTACATGTAAGTCAAAATTAAAACAACAATTTAAAAAAATATATCCACAAATCTGATTTGGTATTGAACATCTTGTAACATCAAACGTATATATTTTTTTATAATTTTTCCAACAGAGGCAGCTTAAGAAGAGGTTCCCTCTTCTTAACCCTTTCAGGAAAAGCGACAGAATGATTCCCAAATTTAGTGGTAAGACAACTCCTGTGAACTAAACACTCGGCAAACATGCCATGTTTAGCTTTTTGCTTCTCTGATGAAATCTGAAATGAGCTAGAGTAGCCTGTCAGTCTGAATTAGTGTATGTATTCGGAAGTATTTAAAACATATCTTCTCTGCTCTTCAGGGAAGGGAAGAAGGGGCAGCCTCACGCAGAAGGGATCCAAGCGATCTGTCAAGCGCATGAAGTTCTTGGAGAGCTACTGCGATGAACTGCTCAAGTGCGAACAAACCGTCACTCTGAGTTCAGAGGTCACGCAGTTCTTCATGCCCAAAGACTGTGACCTGCAGCCAGACTACACCAAGAACAGGTAGCGTGTGCAGTAGACTTTCAGTAGAACATTTTAGATGTTTTGGTTTTTGATCAACAGACAACTGATTGTTTCGACCATAATCTTCTCTCTCACACACACAGCTTCATGATCCTACTGTCCGATGATCAGCCTGCGTCAGGCGCGTCAGGTGGCAGAGACTGGGGTGTCACTCACCAGCATGGAAGCAGCATCACCCACCCATTTGTCACCCAGACCTACCGCTGCGTGGCAGCCTACGAGACAAAGGACACAAAGAATCGTCCGTTTAAGGTGGCTGTGAATGAGAAGGTGGATGTTCTGATCAAAGATCCTAAAGGTCAGTGCTTTAGTTTTTTTTTTTGACTGAAAATATGATACACATCAATGCATTTTATCTTTGCAGTTACATACATACCTCCCCAAACTTTAAGCTGTCTTCTCACTCTCTTTTCATTTTTTTTTTCTCTGCAGGCTGGTGGCTGGTGGAGAACGAGAACAGGCGTCTTGCATGGTTTCCTGCTCCCTATCTGGAGTTGGAAGGAGAGGATGATGATGACGATGACTCTGAATTGCCGCCACGAGGTGAGATAATCGCTTGTCAGTTCAATTTTGATGAGCAAGAATGCGCCTAGACAACATGTTTTTCCCACAGTCAGGGCTGGTCCCATTAAACAGTCTTGATTGTATAACTGTGTTTTATTGAGTTTTACAGCCTGGGGCATTGTTTGGCATTACTTGTTCCAATCCATTTCAGATGCACATTCTCGGCACAGGAAGTGACACACAAATATTCCCACGGATGATTTTAGCTGTACAGAAGTACCCGGTTTATTGTTAAAGCTTCTTCTCTTGTGTGTGTCCTATAGGTACTCTGTACTGTGCTGTGAGGAGTTATTCAACAAAGAAGGATGACGAGGTGCCTGTGCCCATTGGCTCTGTGGTGGAGGTGCTGAGAAAGTCTGACAATGGCTGGTGGTTCATCAGGTATGCCAGTGATCTCATTTCTTTCCATGAGTGTCTCTTCACCGTCTCTATAAATAATTAGAAAAGGAAGAAATTCCCACTTTAAAATAAATTCTCCTCTCCTTCTAATCCTCTCATCAGATTCAATGGAAAGGCAGGTTACATCCCCTCCATGTACCTGCAGCCATACAACAACCTACATTCAGGTATTTTCAGCATGCAGAGAAGGATGCATAGCTCCAGTCTAAACCTTCATAACAGCAGGGAGCCACAGGCTTCTTATCCACCCAGCATCAGTGAAGAAACCGACCGAGAGAGGGATTCAGCCGGTCGGTTCACAAGTGAGACCACTGTGCCTAGACGTCTCCACAAAGCCCAATCCCTGAATGTTCTCTCCGATACCTGGTCACAGACACAGATTGAGGAGGATGCTACGCCCGCAGACCGTATGCGCAGCATGAGCAACACCAGCGGTGAATCCAGCCTCTCTGACTTCTCCTCAAGCAGTGAATCGTCTTCAAGTTTAAATGAAGAAGAGCAGGATCAGAGTCGTGGCGCAGAGGAGCCTAACATCAGTGACAGCGGGCACAGCAGCCCCAGCACAAGCCTCTCAGACCGTCGTGGCTCTGACATTAGCACAGAGAGTTCTGGATCTGTCAGTGATACAGTCTCAGTCGCTCCCAAGGTGCCACCTAGACCCAAGACTGAGGAGATCCTCACCCGCTGCACCACTATGACCCGCAAGGCAGCCCTGGACACCAAGGCCCGGCTTCAGATTCAGCCAGAGCCCATTCAGACCCGCTAGGGAGATACAAAGAAATTACAGAAGCACTTATAAAAACACTTTACATGACAGATCTACCACAGAGAAGCTATCTTTTAATTACATTCTTGTTCACTGAAATCCTTTGTATTTATTGTGTATTCATGTAAAATGATTAACGTCTTCGATCCATGAGTCTGTCGAAAAAAACATATCAACCTCAACAAAACTAATGTCTACTGAAGTAATGTCTGTAAATGCTCCATGTGATCGAATAGTGCATGGCGTTCTTGGTTTTGATATTGTAGCTTCAGTGAAGCACTGGAAGGAGCAGGTAAATACAAGGATAATGTTTGTAACATTGTCATACAGTAGTAGAAAAGTATTTTCTTTTAAATTTGAAGCCACTTGAGGGGAAATCTAAGTGGCTTATCGGAGCTGAAGAAATGAAATATATCTCTGTGTGTTTTATGTTTCCATGTTTAGATGCAGCTTTGTAGAAATCAGTGCATGACTAAAAGTTTTTAGAAAGAAGAAAAAGACAACACATTGCACCTGTATGCACCATTTATTTATCACGGCCTTATCATTAAAAGATTTCACTTTTCACTACATAAATAGGTTCTTTCGTGTAATGTTAATCAAATGTGGGCATTCAGCAAATCGTTAAGGTATAAGTGAAAGAAGACTTTCTGAACAACTGCCAAATTTGCTGGGTGTGGCATCCAAGCTGCCAGCTGACAGAATAGCTGACTCGCGAGCTTCTTGTCAGAGCATGTTATTAAAAAAAGGAATGTCTTTTTCTGATATACTGCTTGTTTTTTCTTTTATAATCTGTATTTATGTGAAAAAATTAACATCACAACATGTGAATGTAACATTAAAAGGCAATAAAAAAAATATACAAATAATAATAACAAGATGTCCTTCATTCATGTGTGTTTAATTTAATGATAGTTTAACATAAAACATGATGGCCAGACAGAGACAGTATCACCATCATGTTTTTAAATGTCTCAAGTATAAGAATACACTTCAAAGCACAGAGACTTGAGTGTATAGAGATAACGTGCTGAAAGAAATGATCATTTCGAGATCATTTTAATCACAATGTTTTAAAAGTCTGTTTTAGTTTATATGCATTTGAGGATGTCTCATAGGGTCAATGGAGCTCTAATGTAAAATGAGACCATAAGTGGATTTATAAGCCACGAGTGCAGCTGAATGCCACTGACAGAAAAACTTATTGGTTAGTATGTGATTATAAATAGTAAGGAACAAAGCCATGTTAACATTTGACCCTATGAAGTATCATCAGTGTGTGGTCATGCAGGTACTTACCGACACATACACGGAAAGACAAAACATGTAATGTGCACCTGCCCCACTGACAAAAGGTTCATTCTCTGCTGTGCAGAGGCGTCAAAAGAAAAAGTACAGGTTGAAATCCTTTACTGAAGTAAAACTTTTGAACTTTCTAGTAAAAGTATATCAGCTGTACAAAAACATGTAGTTCAACTGACTTCAGGTATATCTCATAGTTTTATATTTTCCCTTGACAAATTTATTATGCAATCAGTTATGACAGAAAGACCGGTTTGACCATCATCTGTTCACCTCACAGCTACAAGAACTTGGGTTTAATCACTGGGTCGGCTGAGTGTCTTTCTGTGTAGAGTTTGCATGTCCCCCTGTGTGTGTGTGTGGGGTGGGGGGGTGGGGGGGCGTATCCTCCGGGTACTCCGGCTTCCTCCCACCATCCAAAGAACATGCATGTTTGACTGGTGACTGTTTGTTTTGTCTGTAGGTGTGAATGGTTGTTTGTCTCTATATGTATGCTGTATATTTACAGCTGGGACGCTGGGTTACGAGAACAAGAGATGGAGAAAATGGACGGATGGATGGAACACTGATGTTCAGACTCAGCTAAAGTGGTTAATGGTTTGCTTCTGTTTATTTTCAGTTTCTGTTAGGTTCTATATCTAAAGGTAGTTGAATTTATTTTTAGTCAAAGTGGAAACAATGATGGCCCCCTTCACTTGCCTAAACACCTCTTTCATCATCATGTTGAAAGTTCCAGTGAACAGAAACCAAACGCGAAAGTAACACTCAGAGACTCCTCCAGACACGTTTATCTGCTTAATTACTCATAGAGTAACTATGGCCATGCAACTGCTTGTAAGCCAACTGTTCCAATTTCCATGAGCCTAAAGAAAGAGCGGGTGTATTTGTGTATGGAAATGGCTGTAATACCTGTATGGTTAATACCATAATTCTTTCAGACCACTTGAATTAAAGCTGAAAGTCTTGATTTTTCCTCACATGTTGAGTGTTTTATTTTAAATTCATTTCAAAATAACAATGAATAACAATGTAAGTTTCCTCTAACTTTTAGCTCTGTTGTTTTTGGCCTTTAAATCCCCAAGGGAAAACGTAGGATGCTAAACACTCCACTGTGCTCACCGGCTAGTCTCTAGTCTGCTGCTTGCTGCTTAGCAGGTTGTGTATGGTGGAAATGCTGCAAACAAAACAAAGAGTTAAAGTAATTAAGCAGAGCTGGAGTGGGACAGCAGGAGGATTTTTATGATTTCTGATTGATGACTAATGTTGAGACTTTTTTAATGCTGCTTCAAGCCTGTGTTGAAATGTCAGATGGCAACATGTTTATTGCTAAGGTTTTTCATAGATTACATACATACAGGTCTTTGACGTTGATGTCGTTTAACAAGCAGAAGAGTAACTGAACAATGAAAAGTCCTAATCTTATCATTGTGTAATATAACACTATCAAGGTATAAAATAATGTCAAGTTAATAAATAGATTGTATTTGATGAACAGCTCATTCTCCTCTTATTTTGAAATACATTTTCTATTTCTTACAGTAAGGGTGTAATTTAGATAACAGTCATATTAAAAGTATAATAATCCTGTAATATATACTACGGTAAAGATTATAGTTGCTGTAATATGAATCACAGTAACAGCTTTCTGTTTTTTATTACACAGCAAACACTAAACTACAGTACATGAGAAAGCATCAAATTAGTTGTAAAATGATTTACACACACTTGCTCGCTACTTGTTGCCAGCGTTGGTTTGTCATTTCAACAGGAGTTTTCAGTCTGGATGTCCTGGCTGGTGAACTTCTTTCTCTGTAGGAATTTCCCTGGATCAGTGAAGAATCCAGTGGACATATGTGCAGTAATGAAAATACTTCTGTGACCAATTGTTATGGTCATTAATCAGCCACTGTTGTTTGGTTTAATCACTATTAAATAATATTTAAAACATCTGGTGATTTAAATGAGAGATTTGTTTTGTTCAGCACTAATTTATTAAGAACCTAGTGAAAACAAGTTTTATAACCATGAACAGATATTCAGCTCTATCCATATTTATGTGTATGTTGTCAGTGACGATTTTACTGATATATTTGGTAGAAACATTCTTGAGACACAACATTTCCTCATCTCGGAGCAGCATTGTGTTTCCGTCAACTTACAGCTGTTATTAGTAGTAACCTCCCACCTGTGTAATTTGCCGGAGGCAGAGTTTCCGGGCTGAATTAAAAGAAACTATTCCTTCAGCACCGACATCCTCCTGTCAATCAAAGTTGTATAACAGAACTAAGATGGTAAAAATTTATTCAGTACAACTTTTTACAAAAATACAGTACTGTGCAAAAGTCTTAGGCCACTATTGGATTAGTTTTTCAGCAATAAAGAGACAATATATATATATTATCATGGATATACATATACATAGGTGTATATGTGTGTGTATATATATATAGATATATGTATATGTATATCCATGACAATATATATATATATATATATATATATATATATATATATATACATACATATCTATATAAATATAAAATAAATATATATAGATATGTATGTATATATATATATGTATATATATATATATATATATAGAGAGAGAGAGAGACACACACACACACACACAGAAACACAATTAATTGATGCTGTTGCAATAACATATATAATGAGTAGAAACTAGAAGACAAAAACCCAACACTCACACACTTTAATTATCTAGGTTAGTGTTTGCTAGATGCAAAGAATTGCTCCAGGATGAACAGAAACCTTTTAGCTTCCATTGAACTAAAGCATTGTCAAAACAAATAGGCTCATACTTTCGGATTCAGACTTGACTTTCAGCAGATAAATATTTTTAAAGATGCTTCCGTGACAGATTGTAATTTTCCCCGCCAGGTCACCCATTCATTTCTGCTTATTATGTCATGCTAATTACACCTACGCCCTCTTCACCTTTCACCAAAGAAAAACACAACATTTCACACTACAAACCAAAGTACCAAAAAATGTTTCAATACCAAGCAGCGACTCTACTACCGATTATTTATTTTCTTTGGATGATTGAAGCAACTTTCACACGCGATACATACAGTTTTCTCCCTTCCAGTTCTTTCATCATTGTGTTTTGAAGCTAATAATCCCTGTCTACTGTTTAAATGTAAGGGTGTCTCCCAAATATGTCTTGTGTAATAGCAGTACATATACTGCAGAGGTATGTTGTTGTCTCAGTTGCATTATGCAAATCGCATTCAGTGAGATGTGTTTCTAACTGTGCAGGTCAAACAGTTTCTTTAGTGGCATCATTTTAGAGGTTTTAGTTTGGGTCTTGTCTTTTACTGGGTTTTTGTCATCAATGTTTTGTTTTATGCTGGGGAGAGGGGGGGGGGTTGTTGTTGTTTCATTGCTATTGCAGCTAACACCTCTTTTTCCTGGTTTGGTCATGGACATTTTATTTTTGTGAGATAAAACTATGGTTTGGTTAGTGTTACACCTCACATAAGGGTGTTGTGCTTTATGTGTGCTGATCCCTCAGCAGTTGAGGGAACGCATGTGCTGGTGTTCATTTGAGTAACAAAACCCATTAGGATGCCTTTGTCTCACTTTTTTGTTGTTGTTCTGCTCTTTTTAGAAGGTTTTAAAGTGAAAGGAAAGGTTGTGTCCACAACCTGTGTCCATGGCCAGTAGTCTATGTCACATGTGGACTGAAACCTACAGAGAGAAATACAGTCGACTCCATTTAAGTGCACGTTGCTTAAAGACTATCCCCATACATATGGAATATGTAACAGGGTGGAGAGGCAGTCTCGAACGATAGAGAACACAAGGGTTACGGTGTAACCCCTGTTCTCTGAGTGAAGAGACTGCCTCTCCGGCTCGAGGCTGCTCGGTGTTGGGTTCCGATCAAACTATCACTGAGCTCACGTCTCCGCGACGGTTATATACCTTACGGAGAAGGCGTGATTCCGGTGTGTCTTAAAGGACTCTCCAAGCGTCCTGACACGAGAGGTCATTATCCCCGTACATATGGAATATGTAACAGGATGGAGAGGCAGTCTCTTCACTCAGAGAACAGGGGTTACACCGTAACCCTTGTGTTCTGTCCACTTCAATAAATTAATTTTACCCTTAAGTGGTTTCAAACAAACAAACAAAAAACTAAATATGGCAGTGGGGCCGTTGACACAAACATATAAATACAACAAACGATAAAAAAAATTAATATAAATTCACTATCGTGAGACACACAAAATAACTCAGAAAAGTCCTGTGCCACCTCCCTAGTGAGCGAATGCTATTTTTTTTCATTGAGGCTACAACAATTCTAAAAGTGTTCATTCGTGAAAAGGACAGAACAAAGTATACGTCATCAATTTCTGTTTGCTATAGATGGTATTTTCTGCAATAATCTAAATGGAATGGAAACAATGGAAACTCCCTGTTTTCAAGGGTAACCAGAGTGAGCTAACATCATCTGCACGGCACTCCAAGGATACATGGTTATTTTAAAGATTTCAAAACTCAAACCATAAATCTCAGCTGTGATGTGGTAATTTTATGCGCAACGAAGCAAAGATTGCAAAATTTTCCACTGAATCTGAGTCAACAGTGATAATTAAACACAATCCCTGACAAACAAAGAAAATATTTTACCTTGTGATTCAGATTCATATCAGATACTATATGTGTTTCTGAATTTATCTGATTTCATCAGTGATAAACAAATCCACAGACCAAGGTAACTATAAAAAGATTTGTATTCTATTTGTTCAATAAAATCTAGAAATTATAAGAAAAAGAAAAAGATTACATAAAAGTGATGCTTCATAGCATTTACCATGAAGGAAATAGTGTCTGGATCATTTTCCTTGCCAAGAATCACAATCACTCGGAATAGGGTAACATGTTTACTTATGGGAGAGGCAGCCACCATCACAAAGAAAGGATTTATTGTGTTGACAAAGACAAGGAAATCTCAGGTGAATAATTTGCCAGAAGCATGAAGCTGATGGGAAAAGATTTCCACAGCATTGACTGCTGACATGCATTTTAGTATCTACTATCAACAGGTCATATTTACAGATTGTGTGTTTGTGTGTGTGTGTGTGTGTGTCATAGTTACGGTAACTGGCAACATCCAGGAAGTGGCACGTGCTGTTGGGTTTATGGTCAGTTTACTACCAATAACGAAAACACAGTACACAGTACAATACCATCACTTGTATGTTTAAATACACTTTAATGGTGCAAAACTGAGATTGTATTTATTTTAAAATCAATAATATGTAAAGCAGAAAATGTCCATGTGCACATAAGTACACTAAAAATATATCTACTTAAGAGCTCAGTATCTGAAAGAGCTATGTAAAACATGCACATTGCATATAAGGAACTTATATTAATTTTTTTCCAGGAAGAAACGGGGCACTTGTGTTATCTAACAGTAAGTTTAATCATTGTTATGAAAACAAGTAGAGGTTTGCAGGCTGGAAATTTGGATGAGGAAATTTGTCAAGGCTCAATGAGAAGTATGTGGTCTTAAAAGCGATTGTTTTAGGAAAAACAGATGCTCAGTCATTTTGACTTTGGACACAATTTCACTATTCTGCAAATTCTGATGTAATAGAAAGAAAAAAACACACAAGTCTTACTTATATTCAAACCATTCAACCACTACCAAAATGCTGTGTTCAATGTCCATTGTACATGTGTACATGCCATATTTTTTAAATTGTACTTTTACAAAAATAATTGAGGAAAGGGGATGTTTTAATTGTACACAAATGTGCATATACACTAAGAATGTTTTTTCTGTTTCCTTGAATACATAACTCAAAAGTCCTCAGACCTTTTCAAGGTTAAATTATTCTAGATGTCTGTCAAGACAGTAATTATGTGGGGCACCATTAAGACTAGCTAGACTGGAATTCTAATTATGTTTGTTCAGCAACTGACTCAATATCTTGTTTATCCTGTACCACTCTCTGAACTATATATTTTCACCCCCCTTTCACTTACAGTATATAATATATAAGGACGTTACTGTGACTGAAAGACAAGGGGGGCTTAGCCTCCAGGGTTGTAGGAAGGAATTAGCACGTACACTACCAGTCAAAAGTTTGAACACACCTTCTCTTTCAGTGTTTATTCTTTATTTCTATTGTTTTTAATGTTATACATTAAGACTGAAGACACCCAAACTATGAATGAATGAATTATGTAGTAAAGTTGCTTTGTTTTCTCAGTTAGCCTAACGAGGTAGTCACCTGGAACCATCAACTGTCTTGAAAGGAGTTGAATACTTGTTTCACTTCACGCTCCGGTGCAACGCTTCATTCCACACATTCAGGAACTGACCGTTCACACTGTCTACATCTGACAAAGTCAGGTTAGAACTGAAACCATTCCAGATGAGTGAATGCAGAGTTCAGCCAAAGCTGAATGTAGCTACTTCTGGGTCACTTTTTGTTGAATAGATAATACCATATTTATTATTATATTTATTTATTCATCTTTTCAATCTTTTCAGTATTTTACTACGTTATATAATAAAAATAAAGAAAAAGGACTGAAGGGGAAGACTTGTCCATGCTTTTGACAGGTAGTGTATATGAAGCACTGAAAGATTTTCCCGAAACCTAATTAGGCTTCATTATAAACCATAATTAAACCAAAAAAACAATAAATAAACCAAAAACAAGGAAAATCCCAATAAGATTAAAAACCTCTTTTTTAAAGTGAGTCCTGACCATGTCAGGTGAGCGAGTCAGGTGACCGCGAGGAAGAGGTAGGATTGGTTAGGACAAGGTATAAACAGGAAGTCCAC
>JAUYWH010000011.1:5846465-5869309 GCA_034779795.1 Ctenopoma multispine | reverse complement strand
TTTAAAAAGAAG
Organism: Ctenopoma multispine; assembly: GCA_034779795.1. Lineage (NCBI taxonomy): Eukaryota > Metazoa > Chordata > Actinopteri > Anabantiformes > Anabantidae > Ctenopoma > Ctenopoma multispine. The sequence goes on along the minus strand of JAUYWH010000011.1, from coordinate 5,869,297 downwards.
AAAAAAGGGGGAAGGTTTATTTTTGTAGCCTTAAATGTGATGTTGTAATTTTACAACCGTGGGTCCCCGGGGCGTTAAGCTGCTGTAGAGAGTCGGACGTTAACGGAAACGACGGAAACTACATGTCACTACTTGTTTGCAGAGTTGTTGAACAGAATGAAGCAGTCAGAGAATCACTTCATAGTGTGAAACTGCGAGTGGGTGTCAATCACTGTTATTTGCTTAATTACACATCTTTCTTTTTGTTTTGACAGAATATCAGTGCTGCGTAATACTGCTGTTATAATCAGTTCTTAAACTACAAGTGTACAACCCTGGGGGCTAAGCCCCCCTTGTCTTTCAATCCCAGTGACGTCCCTGGCACAAAACAACCACAAAATATGCAATAAATGACCAAAAACAGATGCATTACAACTGCACAGTCAATGAAAAGACCATAACAATACACAAAACAATAACAAAGACCCACAAAACAAGGAGAGAGAGAAATGCAAAACAACCACAATGGTATCAAAATGATCCCAAAGAAACACAAAGTGACCAAAAAAGTGGAGGGAAAACTACAGAGAGGACCAAAACAATCCATCAAGACCTGAAAGAGTCATTCTGTTTTCTGTCTGAATTAGAGACACACACAGGAAATACCATGTTTTCATAAAAAAACATTCATGTCATCAGCTGTGTTATCGTTGCAAGAGTGTTTCTAATGATCACTTCTCCTTTTAAATGAATATATTTGCACTAGCAAACATAACGTGCTAGAAGACAGTACTAATGTTTGCTGATGATAGGATAGTATAATAAAATATATAAAAAAAAACTGTTGTTTACTACTACTACTACTACCAGTGGACCATTGTCTCATACTCCATCCATGAGGTTAGTGGAACATAAAGAAATATCTAGTTCATGTCATACCATGTTCAGAAGCATGGAAATTTGTTTCTCTTCAAATGGGTTCATAGGTACTAGTAATGACTTCCTAATGTGTGATATTATTTCCAGAATAGTACATTCACTGCAGTGATGAATTTACATCTTGTAACATTTTCCAACAGATTTAGATCCTGTCCAATGAACCATAACTCAACAGCATCACCATGAACAAACTCCCACAGAGTGACACACATATTATCACACTTATTTTCCATGTGATTTCATTTTATGCATCAGGACTTTGTCCTCGTTTTGCATTTTGTACAGGCTGTTTTTCATTATGTTCTGTTGAATGTGTTAATTTGCTTTCTATCTTGACTTATGTGTCATTAATTTACTTCTGTGTTTAATTGCAGAATAAATATAAATACAGTACAGTATCTTCGATACATTTAACATTCGGAGATTTGTATGTGTATGAAATCTGAGGTGAATGAGTCGTGTTCTCTGAAGCATTAGAGCAGAGCTAATAAACACAAAGAAGTTTTTTTTTTCCAGCCCAAAGAAGCACATTTCACCTGACTTGCAAATCTGGAGTGAAGACTTTATAAACCTTGTTTGCTTTTGCTGATCACGGATCAAAGAGTGTGAAGAGTGTGTACTGAACAAACGCATTCCCAACTCACTTGTACCTGGATGGTTTCCATGGGGTGAAGGTGAACTGGCACATGTTCCCCGAGCAGCACCTTCATTGATAGGCTGCTATACCTGCAGTGTGTGGAGAAAAACTGCCACTTCTCTATTGTTTCTGCTGCCATTAGACATCTTGGTCTCCATTATTCCCAGCAAACCCATTTGTTGGGAATAATTTTCTGCCTGATTGCACAGCTTGAGGCTCCTGTCTATGCGTATGTGTCACACTGATGATGTGTCTCTACTCTGTGTGTGGGTGTGACTGTCATCTGGGAGCCAATAAATAACACATTTCTTTCCAACTTTTATTTAATAATATGTAGTATTTTAATTTTTTTTGCCATCTTATCAAAGTGACGCTGAGTTGTAAACATCAAAGCAGCAAACACATAAAGAAATAAATAGTACATACTGTATTTAGGGTTCATTCACATGTAAACATTTGAAAAAGGTATCACTTGTACTTGTTGTCCTTATATAAAGTAGAGTACTCTGTTGCTTAAACTACAGCAGACCTGTAAAAACCTTATACTTCATCACAGTATGTCTGTCCCTCTCATTCTGCTTCTATTTCTTTACCCTTTTTTTTTAATAAATCCTTTTTACTGGCTCCTCTGTCGTTTGATTATCAACAATGAGGCACTAGTCCGACTCTGCCACAGAGATCTCTGGTGGGATATTCTCTATAGACTCTGTGGAGGAGCTTTGGGACTGTTGGGACTGGGAGGTCTGAGGACTGTCCACCCCAGAGTGCATCAGGGGTAAGTAGATGTCATCCATGTTTGGCAGTACAAACACTTTCTGTAAAAGACATGATTGTGAGTTTGTATGTGTTGCTGAGAAGAGGGAGGAGACATTGTAGGTGAAGTTTTACCTGAAACTCATCCTGAAGTTTCTTCTCAATCCACTCTGTTACGTGGCAGAAAGTCACCTCCCTCTCCCCCAGTTTGGGACGGACATGCAGATCGAGTTTGGGTGGCACACAGAAGCTGTACCTGCAGCAGAGATTGGAACACTTCTATAATCAAATCCATCTAATCTGTATTGGGATTGTAATCAGTCATATTTCAGTCTTATGTTGTCTCTAGGTTTAAAACACCATCAGTGATTGGTAGAATAAATAAATGTTCTTTTGGCAGGAGACGAGGTGTGAAAATGAGTCACGCTGCAGAAAGTCACAAACTCATGCTGTTCTACAAAATCTTATTTGTGTCATAAAGAGCATTGTTTCTGAAACTGAAGCGCTCAGCATCATGCAGTAATCTGACAATAGAGCACTAAATGTGTATATAGTGTATATTTTCTGAAAAAAAGAAGATCATCTCTAAATCTAAATCTAGCAGAAGATGTTTTTTTTATCATGTTGTTGCTATCAGTTGTCAGCTCTCAAATATCAATATCAGTGTATGTCTTATAAAAACCTATTATTGGATAACAAATTAAGAGGATTTCTGAAATTATTTGAATAACTTTCCAAAGATATTTGAATGCATATTTTTATGCATATGCATCTCTGAATGCATTTTATTTACCACTGACACAGCAAGAAAACAATCATCTAAGAGTGTTATGTCAAAAATGTAACCGATTGCAGTCTCCTGCATTTCAGCCTCTGCATGTTGTTGCTCTTTGTTCATACCATATCCTGTCAGTAGGGGGAGGTGGGATGTTGACAACCAGAGTCCCGGACAGCTCTTGAACCTCCACAGTAAGCAGCAGGGGTGTGTTGGACATCTCTTCAAACTTCTTCTTAATGAACTCATTCTCTGTCGCCTTCTGAAAGTACTTGGATTTAGCGATTTTGTCCACAAATCTTAAAATCTTCCTTCCAGTCTTACTGCCCCCTGTCCTGTAAGAGCAGATTAGAGAGGAGAGGAGAGGAGAGGAGAGGAGAGGAGAGGAGAGGAGAGGAGAGGAGAGGAGAGGAGAGGAGAGGAGGAAAACCTTTAGTATGAGCCCAAGATGTAAATGAAAGCTACAACCAGCTGGAGTAGAGGAAGGGTAGAAGTAACACTTAATGGTTTCCTACTCTAAACATCTTTTGGCATTTAATGAAAAAAATACTTGAATTTTTTTTCTTTAGTGCTATTAAAACACATACACAATATTAGTGCATATAACTTACCCTTCAGTAGCTGGTGTGGATCCTTTCTCCCCCACTTGGCCCTGAGGCTCAGAGAGAAGCACCTCTTCCTCATCAGATGAACCAGCACTGGAGGACTCCTCATCACTGTCTGCCAACACACTGAGGACGGGCCTGCAGCTGGGAAGATACACAGGCAGTCACATTAGCAATGGACGGATAGAAGGATGAAGAAAGGGTATCAATACTACTGTTTCAGAGGTTTTTCCATCCTGGTGTAGATGCACTAAATCTTCACCATTTTCATTATTAAAAATATGTCCAGTTCTGAACATTAATTGGCATCAGTTCTGTCCACCATGCGGATAGATGCACTAATAAGATCAGATCTTGCAATTACTGTTGCTGTGAAATAAATACTAACAAACACAACTACAAGTTTTCTATTTCAGTGTAAAGCTTTTGATGCACTTTAATCCCTGCTATCGTGGGACCAGGAGAGACAGGTCTATGCTAATCAATGTGATATGAGGCTCTGCGCTGTAGATTAAAGACTAGCGGGATGACAGGATAGAAAGAGAGAAAGAGAGAGCTGTAGGTGTGTAATTGTGACTACACACCTACACATCTCATCATTTCTAGGTTTACTGTTATATTACCCCTGCCTCTTGGGCTTGGTAACATGATGAAATATACTTGAAACTAGAAACACTATTCTTTAGGGACACGTTTACACATAAAGAACATCTTATATCCTCTGTGTCATACGCACATGTATAAGCATGTTATGTGTAGTACTAACCGTGTGCTACCAGTTTCAGTCGTACAGTCTGTGTCCTGGCCGCCGTCCTTTCCTAGTTTGGACAGATTGAACTTGGTCTGCAGGGTCATCTGCAGGGCACCTGTGTAGACCAGCTGCAGCTCCACCCACAGGCCTGCAGGGGGCACCAAACAGGGGGAAAGAAAACTGAAAACAGGATAATTTGTTGATGGGCAGTTGTGTAACGGTAAAGTAGGCGGAGAAACAGGGGCTGAAACACTTAAATTCCCCCTGTCATTCAGGAGTGTTGTCTGCCAGATTGCCTGATTTTAAAACACATACACACTCATGCCATATGCTCTAAATATTGAAGGGCAGTGGCTCCTGTGTATCAGATTACAACGGGATAACAACGTCTGATCTGATGCTCTGCAGTACTCCGCTGTAAACATGTGAGCAACAGGTGAGCTTCTTTCTCTTGCAATGTGTATATCTGTGCGTATATGTTTACATACTTTGCCCTCACCTCTGTGGTTAACTTCTGGTTTGGAGGTAGTGGTGATATATGGCATGGAGCAGCCCATGTCCAAGTCAGCCAGAGTCAGTTCGTTCATAAAGTAAGGCAGCTGTAAAGAATATAACGTATAATATTTTAAACTGTTACCCAGTGTAGCACATTTCCATCTAAACTCTTCAAACTGCCACAATAACTTTCAGTAACTCGCACTCTGATTTTGCTGAGCTTCTTCTGAATTTTGTGGGAAACGGCGTCAGCCCAGTGCTTCTCCCGCAGGAAGTCCCAGAAGATTCGACCAATTAGAGCATTAACCCACGCAGTCTGGCTCCCCGCAGGATGCTGTGCTAGATCACAGGTACACTGTAGAAAAACGACACCTGAGTCAGGGCTGTGCACGAACAAGAAAACAATGTCTAGCAAAAAAGTCGAATCGAGGAAGTGGATTTTTTAAATAGATGAACTGTAAATAGTTGCTTTCTAATATATTATAGATGATTAATAGACATTTAAACTGTCGCTCTGCAAAGAGCTTCATTTAATTTGAATGACCGGATGATTTATAAGCATTACTTACGCCTCCTTTGATGGTGGGGCTTGTCTCTGTGCTGCTGGCTCCAGGGCTGGAGAGGGGGGTCATTTCCTCTGCGGCCAGGAAACGAGTCATGTAGCTGGGGTAGTCTAGAAGTGAATGGCCCCTGATGTTGCTGGAAGTGTGACTGACATAAGCTGCGTGGGTGCAGGGAAATGGAGGTGTGGAGGGTGCATCATCGTCACTGCTGCCCACTCTGCTGGAGCCTCTACTGCTTGGAACATTGCTTGAGGAGCAAACACTCTGCGCTGGGTCACCTGGGAGGAACGCAGGAAACCTGGTTGATTAAGATGCAGAAAAGTTTCTGTTTTCTTTTCATTCTCAGTGCTGTTGAAATAAATGAGTTTTGGTTACAATTAGTATTCACAGAAATTGTTATAATAAGGGGATACTTAATGATAAAGTATTTAGCTTTTTCAAATATAAATAAGCTCCAAAATGGTCTTAATGGGTGCAGAGATGTTTGCTTCTAAAAGGTTTTGGAGCAAGGCTTGCTCTATTTTCTATAATAATACAAGTAGACAAGATAGCAACTTCACTAGCCACCTACAGCAGAATCCCTCAGCTAACCCCAGAAATGTAGGTTTAGTAAATGAGTATATTTGTCTAAATTCAGGTAATTCCTTAAAATAACTAAACCAAAACCTGTCCTGACTCTATTTACTTTCAGAAATACAATAAAAAACAAAACTGGTGCTGCTAATACATTTATTTCTGATCCAATTACCCTCAGGTCACCAAACAACTGTGCAAGCTCTGTGGTCCCTTGAAGGAATTGGCTTTGAAATACAAAGAACTGGAGCATGTAATTCATAATGCACACACTGTAAAGCACTAGTATAGATGTCCTCTCTAGAAGCCTTCTCTAAAGCATTGTTAATGTTTCTCATACCTGATCTGGACACACATTTGCCAGGCTTCTGTCTGTCCCTCTCTTTCTCCTCCTGTGTATCCCTGGATGCCAACAGGAAGTGACGAAACCACTCTTCTTTCTCTCGTCCTGTGCGGCCAAACAAGTAAAGAGTGGTGGGAAAGTCGTGGGTCTGTTTTGAGGAACTTTGTTTTGGACTAGTTGGTTCAGCCTCCAGCTCCTCTCCTCGACTCTCCTCCAACCTTCCCCCATCCCCTTGGGAGTTTGCCTTTCTTGCCAGTTGGATGCAGATGGGATACTTCGGGTTCCACATCCTCTTCCGAGCCAACACAGATGGCAGCAGGAATACCTTTGGGGAACCAGTTACAACATTTTGTTAGTCAGTTATGTCCCATTTCTGTCCACTTAACTATTTTTCTAATTGGGTTTTCTCCATGTTTGTTTTTCTCCTAGGCAATATAAGCAGTTTCAGACACCACAGGAATGTAAATGTTGCTCTAAAAGTCATGCATTAATTAGTCATAGTTTCTTAAACATGCATTAACTGGGAAGGAGACAAAGCTACTGCAGACAGATTTCTTTAGCATAGAACATTGTTCGATCAGTTCAGCTGAAATTGACGTGACATTTGGAATAAATCCTAACTAAACTGCAACCCTGATTATGTTTTTGTAGTGAACGTAATGACCATGTTGTGGTGAAACATATTTTTTTAATGAATAAAGTGTCACATTTATTAACAGAAAGTGAGTCACAAGGAGGCTGTATACTGTTAAGGGCTGACGAGCCGCAGAAACAAGATCGAAACCAAAGTCCTGCATGAGGTTAGGTTAGGTTTGGTGTATATTCTATTGACGTGTTAATTATCTGCAATTCGTCATTCATGATACTTGTGAACACATGATCATTATGTTAACAGAAAACATAATGCCGTTGCAATTACATTCCCCACACAAACACATTTGCGACTGCAAATATGGATATAGGAAGACTGCACTGTTACTGGTGTAGCTGTAGAGTCTTAGTCTCACTTATCCATGAGTGTTACTTTACTTACTGTTATTTTACAATATTAGTTTTACCATGTAGAGCATGTTGTCTTGCTCTGATTCTATACCGGACTAGACAAAGTTAGTCTATGTTTACTGCAGATCAGAACATCACCAGAAACATTTTGTACATTGTACTGTCTTTGCTACGTACGTCCTATTAGAAAATACAGAAGTCTTAGCAACAGTACAATTATTTCCTTCTTTGTCATACTTTGCTCTTTGCAAGCTGAAAGGAGCGTGACTTAATGAAGGTGGCCTCGTGGACTCTCTCGTCATACGTGGCCCTGCGGCTGATGTTGGTACGTGGGGAGTCCAGACGAAGACAGGAGCCCTCTAGCGTGGCAAACACAGAGTGAGTCAGAGCAGGATGGTAGGTTTCTGGGTTGTAATCATGTATCTCATTCATCCAGCCCTAAAAACACAGAAGGTACTGTAAGTGTTGATTTACATCAACACCATGCACAGTCTCAAGTGAGTAATAGACATCTAATTATTACATTATTAAGTTATAGAGTTTGTCAATAAAATGTCAACAAAATTAATTCTTAACGTGGACAATTTCTGGGACAAATGCAGTACAGAAGGCTTTCTTTAAAATATTGTAAGAAGTTAAGTCGTGGGATCAAACTTTGCCCATTCTAAATATGCACTTTTTCATATGGACAACTGTGAATTGAATGCACTTACATACAATACAACGTTGCAGTTATTTACTAAACACTGTCTGTTCTAAACATTTGTCATTGTCTGTGTGCCAGAACACCAGAAATGTTTTCATTTTCTCATCTGATTACCAGACAACCTCTGAGCACCTTACAAACCTTCCAGCTCAGACATTCACATCTTAACAGCCCTCAGACTGAAACCAAACCACTAACAAGCAAACAGGGGATTTAGCTCAAGCTCCCATTTCTAACCACCACCACTACCCTCCACCTCCCACCTGCCTTGAGTGCTGAGAAATTACAGATTTCTCCTGCCTGGATTCTCCACTAATTGCCTCTGGAACTGACAATGTCTGGGTGTTCGCTGTTCTCTCCGGTTGCCCTTTGTCAAGTTCAACCAGGAGGAGAACAATAAAAACCAACACCGATCTAGAAGTTTTTATTATTGAACATTTTAATTGCTTTCTGGGCACCTGCCTGCCACTTTCAGAAGCTTTCATCTATGAAGGAACAGGTTGGCAGAGTTGCTGCTTCGTGGGCTTCACACTGTTGTGTTTTAAAGTTAGCACCGTAACTTTTTACCGTGTGGGAGTCGCTTTTTAAAGTGCATTCAGAAATCTGTTAATTTCAGTAAGTAAGCTGTCTGATGTAGTTTTGCATCAGTGTGTTTTCTTCTGAAAGGTTACAACTCAGAGTATGTTATGAGCCAGAAATGTATCTCCATTTGGTTATTGTTTACTTATCAAATAATCCTTCCTGCACTGGAGAAAATATGTTTTGTATGAAGTTTCTATGGTTAGAATCCCACACAGGTCATTTCACACTACCTAACAGGATTTTTTTTTGGTTAAGCTTTGACTGGCCCTCTGTTAATAAACCCTTAGTTTGCTCTCTTTTGTGAAACGTCCTATATATTCAATATAAAGCTAGAGCCAGTAAAACTGAAAACAGAGCCATGTGGGTCACAGGTCACATCTTCTACTTATGGGAAACATGCTGTAAAACATGTGAGTATTGTGTGTGAGATTCACATGGCTGACATTCATTTACCTTAAGGCTACCAGACTCTGTGCTGTCAGAGCTACCTGACAGAATCTCCTCCCCCAACAAGATGTGTGCTGGTCTGTAGGTGAGGGCTGCGCAGCGAGGCCTGGAGGAACCCATCCTAATGAGCAACAGTCCTAGCAAGAAACCTAGTGCTAATCCCAGAACCAGGCCGGAAAAATATGGACTGAGAGGTAGGATAAAGTAGCCGTAAGACAGCACTGCCACACAGAATAAACTCATTCGTGGCAAAGGATGAGGAGGCTGAGGAACAGTCTGAACCACAGGTGCTGCAGAGGCCAGAGGACCAGCAGGTGGTCTTCTCGCCTGTCTGTGTGTCTTGACAGCTAATACTTGCATCATATCACCATCTGTACATATTTCCAGCTCCTCATCCCGGTGTTGCTTTCTGATGTGATGCACAGGGCAGTGAATATGGTGAGTTCTCCCAAGATGTTTTACAGAAGGCCACTCAAACACAGGCAAAACTTCAGCATCTGCTCTCCTGTTGTTCCTCACAGGAGATTCAGAAAGAACTGTGTCTGTGCTACCTTCCTGTGCTAAAACTCTGGAGCTGCCCTGGTGACCCCCCTGAGCCTTACACTGGTGTTTGGGGCTGCCTGCGCCCTCTTCTCTCCTGATCTTACTGAACATGCTGCTCAGAGGTTCATGCACAGCCTCTGAGAGCTTCCTCTTGGTGTCCTCAAGCTCCATTTTGAAGAAGCCCCCTTTCAAACCTTCTCCACTAGGGGAGAGTGAGCTGGGAGAGGGGGGTGCAGTACGAGAGTCCCCATTGCTTCTGGTTTTTGTTTGGGTCAGCTGCTTCCACAGGTGGAGGTTGAGGCGGGAGTCTGATTTTGATTGCGACACCTCAGGCTCTGAGCGGGAGATCTCAGTGGAGATCGATTTTACAAGGCTGAGAAAGGGTTTGGGTCTCAGAGTTGAGCCTTCTTTCAACTCCAGCTCTGTGGAGAGAGACTTCACCAAGCTTGCAAGAGGTCGGTGGGTAGGTGAGGAGGGGCCAGGGGAGAGAAAGCTGCGGCCAGTGGCGGAGCAGCTCCCCAGAGAGTCAGGGGAAGAGGGAGAAAGTGGAACGTGGAAAACTTCCGACTGCAACCCTCTGTCATCCTCAACAGAGAGCTGCCTCTCCTTGGTGAGAGAGATAGAGGGATAGTCCTCATCATGGTCAAGGGAGAAGATCAGTTCACTCTCATCCAGACTGTCCCACTCGCCTTCCGTCCCAGTCAGCTGAATCACGATCCCGCGAGGGAGATGCCTCTTGGTTCCATGTGAGGTGGCACCAACAGGAGAAAGGCCAAGAACTGGACTATGGGGCTCCTGGGGAGGTATGTCACCTCCTCTTCCTTTATCATCACTTCTTCTTTCCCAATTTTTTTTGCTATCTGCCATTTCTGGAACTTACATCACAGAGCCAAGGCACCTAGGAGCCACTGAAAGAGAATAAATAAAGACCATGGTCAGCTACATTATTAAGCCTCGGAGTCAGAACAAATAAAAGCAGTGAGGGAATGAGTTTTAGAGAGAGAGAGAGGGAACATGTTTTTCCTTGCTCATGTCTCATTTTTACCAAAACTGCTTACCAGTGCCAACTATGCATTTATGTGCAAACGTCACATAGTTTAGCTCTGAAGAGTTGTGGAAATCTACATTAATCTGAAGACTAGTGAGCCTGAATCAGAGCCAAGTAAGCATCTCTCCCATAGCTGTCGCTCCACATACTGAATGAGTTTTAAAGGCGTGCAAAAATAGACAACACAGACTTTCCCCCCAAATGTTGCACAAACTAGGACGGCTCAGGCTTGGATCTTCTGGTCTTTAGGGGTCTGACTGGATGTTTGTGTAGATTTTCTGTTCTGTCACATAACCATGAAATGATAAAGCATAATTTAGTATTATACAGGAAGATTGTATTTTCGTCTATATCAGGAGAGTAATCGCCTACAAATACCTAAGGTTTTTGTAAAAAAAAAAAAACATCACCACACTTAATATTTAGCAAGTCATTTCCCCAAGGAAAGAACAACAGTTTCTCCCAGTCTCATCCCTTTAGGAAACGACTGTCAGCCATAAAAACCCAGGCACAAACCCCCTCTTCTCAAGCTGCTTAAGGAGTTACTTATATAACCCTGAGATGAATAGTGAGGGGAGTTCAAACATGCTGTCTGTCATTCCCCCCATGTGTCTTTTTTGCGTGTCACCACCATTGCGTGTTTCCACATAAGCCATTAAATAGCCACCACCTACTCACTTGTCAGAAGGATACAAATTAAATCCAGTGCAGAACTGAGTGAATATGTGTTATCACCTGTCAGTATGTGAAAGAAAAGAGCAGTTCTACATCACTGAACACAGGCTTGGAAACAGCACAAAGGCCCAGTAGGGACCCTTTTATTCGTTGTCTCTCTGGGTCAAGTGCCCTGCTCTTTATGCAAGTTAAACCCTACCTCCGACTGGTGAGATTTACGTAACTGTATTACAGCGATGTGTGGCACAATTTCAACCAATTCCACAGCAGCTGGTGGATTCTGACTAATCTGCTCTCACCCAAAATGGACGGTGGATATAAACCTTACAGACGCACATGCAGCCAAGCGCTAGACCTTTCTCATACTGTAGCTTTTCACGGGGGGGCAAGGAGGGGACAGAACTCCCAGGCACATTAGGCTAACAGTGTCTTGTCCAAGCTAATTGTTGAACACTGACACACCAGACCAAGGTTGCCGTATTGTCATGCTCGTTTAAAAGTTGCCGAATGTGAACTGCAGATGCTCCCTAATCCAGATGTTCTTATATCTAGTCACTGCAGCTAAAAGGTTAAGGTGCATCTTTGGGTTTTGAGTTCTATGATATCTACTGGAGAGAAGGCTTTAAACTAAGCATGTAGGTTTGACCCTGTGGTTTAATTACATATCGATTCTGGGTTCTACCATGTGTTGAAGTTTTCCTGGATAAGACACTGAACCCCAAACCCCTGACATCTAAAATGAAGCTGCCTGTCCACAAGATTTTTTTAAAACAAATTGTCTCTGGAAAGTTTTTTGAATCTTGTATATTCAATGATTATTTCTGTATGTAGAGTTGTGGACAGACTAACATGACGCTAGGCTAACTAAAACATAGTATTAGTGCAGTTTCTAAATGATAAACAACAAGTATAGCCCCACTTCACTGATAGCAGGCAGTTTATCAAATGCATAAATTATTGTGTTAAATTTTTAAGTTTTTTTTATTAGAAATATTCAACATTTTACCCCAGAACTCCCTAATATGTTGTAAACATATTGTTGGGTTTGGGGTTTGTCTGTGACACCTCTAAAGGCTGCAGAAAGCTGAGTAAAACTACAATGTCGTTGGTTTAAACTTGGGTGGATGCGGTAAATTTATAACAAGTGATTATTTACTTTAAGTCTCCAGTTGGAAATCCCCTTCATGATCTTTTGATTGCAGGGTCGATAACACTGATCATTGGTGATGTGATGATGTGTGTGATCATGTGATTAATATAGTTTAGTTTAATGTGTTTGATCCATCCTTTATATTCTCATCAGTGAAAGTATCAGTTTAAAATCAGCATCTGTGACTCAGTGTGTGTGTGTGTGTGTGTGTGTGTGTGTGTGTAGGAGTTTGTGTGTTTGTGCCCCACCCCCTGATCAGACACGAACAGTAACAACCTCAGATTAACATTAATGCAGGGTTTTACTGTGAAATCTGACAAATCACACGGTTGGATTAGGGGCTAAACCAACATTTGATGGGCTGTGCTTCAAAGCTAGCTCATCTCTGTGACCCAGTGTTGATCGAAGTTTTAATGACATCACAATCCTTTGGTGTCAGTGGTCTAACTCTCATGTTTAAGGCCATATACACACGAGTGACATATTAAAGGAAAACTCTGAATAAATGAGTGGATAAATAAATGTGCATGCTTCTGTTTGGCTGAAAATAGATTTAATCTGAATTAAAATGCAGCTTTTTTTTTCACAGTAGCTGTAATGTACTAACTGCAAACTGTAAGATAAAGAAGTTCATTTGTTCCAACTCACTTTTTTAGCTAATTACATTACACAGTATGTGGGCTGTAATATGTAACACTACTTATTCCAGTACAGTGGTTCACCACAATACACCTACTGTAAAATTAGCAGATTCATAAATCTAAAGTTCATTTAGATCAGTTCATTATATGTGCTATGTTTCAAACAATTAAGCTCAAACTATCTTATTGTAGCTTTTCAAATGTGAAGAATTGTCATATTTTTACTTTGAACTGTTAATTGAATACATTGAGAAAATAACCTGCTAATTGCTAATTGAATTCCTGTTACACTGTTATAAGAGAGAAATGTCTGACAGGTTGTCTTGGGTGTTAATGGTTCATGCACCTGCGGAATACTGAAAATACGTTTCTGCTGTAACACAAAGCAAAATATGAATACAAACACAAGGGGGTCATATCTTAAATATAAATACACACAGTACAGCATGTTGTCCCCCTTAATCAGTGGTCAACACCTCCACTTCTCTCTGGACTTCTCTAGCAAGTTAAAGTGACTGAAAGAATGTTTCTGCGCTATTATCGCATTTTCTGTGCGGGAAATTAAAAAAACATCCTCCACAGACTCCAAGCATCTTTTTCAGATAAAACGGACACATCTCTCTGTAAAATCGCAAAACTGCTTGTGTTTAGCAGAAACAAACATGCAAACGTCACAGCATAAATGAGGAGTGTTTACTTACCCTAAAATAATGATGTCCATTGAAATGTGATGAAACCCACTGGTCAGAGTTGTCTTCTGTTAGTTCCCTCTTCATCTGTGCGCGTAAAGATCGCGGCGCGAAGTCTCGAGGCTCCCTCTCTCTCTCTCTCTCTCTCTCACACACACACACACACACACCTCCCCATAACCGAGCGCCTGCATCCAGATGTGTCATGCGCTGCCGAAAATCACAGCTCACCAAACTGATTATGAAAAGCATGGCCGCGCTGCATGATAATCCAGATTAAGAGTCCTGCAGCTCCGCGAGACGCACACATACATACATAACAAACTCACCCACACAAATATGTGTAAATACTGTCTAATTGCACTAAACAAGGTGACGGTTCAGTTTAGGCCTGCAGTTAACATTATTTCCTCAAAGTGAATTACTCATAATCAAGTCACATGCCTGGACTGGTTATCAGATGAAAAGAGTTAAACATGACTTTTCATGTCAATAATGAGGATATGAGGATGAGTTTCCTCTCTTTGTCTCTCGTTTTCCCTCCCCTCCTCCATCTTGGCCTACATAAAGCACATTGGAAGCCCTAGAAATGACAGTGAAGAACAGGGCAGAGTGGTGTGGAGTCTTCATCCATCACTGACTGGAGGTGTTCCCGAGGGTGCCTCGCTGCACTCACACCTCATGTGACAGTGTACAATATGTGAGATAATGATGAGGGTTTGGTCATTTAAATGTCCATTTTACTCAAACAACTGCCCTTGTTCTTATTTTATTATCTGTTACTTTTGTATGCTTTTAATTTTCTGACTTTTCTTTGCACTCTGTCACAGATTAATTTTTTGTGTTCATTAGCGGGGTCATAGTGAGAGAAACACCAGGGTTCCTACATGGAGAAATAATCCAAATACTATTAACGGTAATGTTTTTCTGCTATATGTTCCAAGTTATGATAAAAATTGGTTCCTAGTTGGACATTAAACTCATTATTTTGATCAGTAATATGTATCTGTCCCATTTTCTGTCAGAACATTGGACTCATAACTTAATTTATCAGGGCTGAACCATGTATAAATTATAATCTACTTTCTATTTAATTAGTATAATTAAAAAAAATACCTGATAACTTTAGAAATCAAACTGTATATAAACTACTTTGAATCAACAGTAAGTTAGCATTTTGCAGGAGCAGGAACTCCAAGTCAAACAAAATGAATATCTAAATGCCACTGTTTCTATTTTAAAAATGAAATCATCTTAATATTCTATGATTTCATTATCATAATAAATCTCTACAGACCTCTGTGTCTTAGTATATTACTTTAATCGCTGCCTTACGTAAGAATGAAATCCAGACTGTATTTGCTTGGTCTATATTTAGAGTGCAGCTATGAAAGGCCGACTGTTTTACATTTCTCTTCAGCATATGGTATTATGATAATTATGCAGCTATTACTTCAGTACGTGGGTTTGTGAGATAGGGCCCAGGGGGTTTCAGTGGTCCGACTAACCCCAACTCAAGCTCTGTGCATGTCAGAGCGACTGTGAGCATGTGCATGTTGGCCACCCCCCCCCCCCCTCTAAACACAGGAACACAGACACATACCTTGCCATCTGTTGACATATGAAGCTGTTCAAAAATAGCCCTCTACCAGAAGCTTTCCTGAGTGGCCGGCAGATAGGCAGAGCAGGGCTTTGTCGCATGTCCGCTCAAGTTGTCGTGTCTCTGCAGTGACTACATGTTGGTCGCCAACAAACCACCGCAGCTCTGGTTGATTTGAAAGGTTTAGTAAGTGTGGTCATTTCTTTTTAACTGTCATTTATGATCTCTGCACTAAAGTGACTGTTTGAAGTGAACCTAAAAATGGAGCCACTTCAAGACCAATTCATGGAATTCCACCCTGTACATGGCACCAACGTCAGACTAGACAACTCAGGAACCCAGGCCACTCGGGTGGAGAGCTTTGCCAACGGAGTGTGTTTCAGCAAAAACCCTCTGAAGCCTGGGGAGATATTTCTCATTGAGATAGAGGATAAGGAGCTGGGCTGGTGCGGCCACCTCCGGGTTGGCCTCACTGCCAGGGACCCCAGCACCTTAGAGGTGGTACCTGAGTACTCCATCCCAGATCTGACAGACTTAGGCAACAGCTGGATTTTTGCCATCACCCGTAACCACAACAAGATCATAGAGGATCCTGAAGTCCAGGAGGATGTAGACGGAGGACTGGCTGCTGGTCAGAGGCTTGGTCGCAGGGAGGATGAAAATGGAGGTGGAGGCCAAGTAGGAGAAGTAAACATTAAAACAAAGATGTTCTTCACAGACTCTCACTTGTTCATTGACAGTGTGTGCATCCCCAGAGACAAGCTCGTTGGTAGAAGTCGGCCTGGACGCTACAGCCACATTTTGGACGACTTGTATAAAACCAACGCCCTGCCTCCCACAGCCAGGCGTAGCAGGATAGGAGTGTTGTATGTGTGTAAAGGGAGAGACCGGGCTGATATGCATGTTGTCATCAATGGTGAGGATATGGGAGCTTCTGCAAAGGGAATCCCCACCACCCAGCCTCTCTACGCAGTGGTGGACGTCTTTGCCGTCACTAAGTGTGTCCGAATAGTCCAGGTGGAGTATGGATGTGAGTGTCACTGCATCTATCTGCAGTTATTCTACATTTGTTGCAGCTGTATCACTTTGTGTTCAACATGGGCCTCTTTGTAGTTGTCCTTTGGTGGTGGTTTGCATGTATGAAGTTGTTTTGAGCTTTGTTATGTCCCCGCTGAGCTTCTTTTTACACGTTTTTTGTCTCTCTGTTATCATTTTCAGTCTCTTTGTATTCATGTTTGTCTGGAGTTGTTTTGTGTCCTGTTTTGAGCTTCTGTATTGATTTTGAGTCTCTGTATCTTCACTTTGTGTGTCTTTGCTGTAATGCTGTTTTGTTGTGTCTTTATTGTTTTCCATCAACTTGTGTGTTGTTGTGGTTGTTTCAAAAAGAACATTAACTTAGCGTGTGTTTCTTCAGACATGTATGGGATGACTGTGAAGTAATTAATTCATGATTTGAATGCATATATTTTTTTATTACAAATACAATTTCTCCACGTCCTTCGTTCTGTTAATCCACAGTCTTTTTGTCCTCTTGTTTCATTTGCTCCAGTCTCGTCCTTGCAGACACTGTGCAGGAAAGCCATCCAAAAGCACATTGTGCACAGGATGGCCATTGAGTGGCTGGAGCTGCCAGAGGCTCTCAAGCACTACTGCAAGTATGAATGAAGGACATGACCCGGGACAGAAATATAATTTCTGAACCCTCTTCACGTTTCTACCAAGAAAATATTTATTTTAACTGTGCAACTCATTGTTTCATTCATAAAATAAAACTGAAAGTGTTTTGATGTTGCTCCTGATGACAGCGCCTGATAAGGATAAGGCAGGGATTATTTCCTTTGAGATGACAACTTAGCTAAGCAAATTCACCGTATCTGTTAGGTGCGTGTCTTATGGATTATGCCTCAAACCTTTGGAAATACCTGTAGCACTGGACATTACACAAGTCACTGTAATAATGCAAATATTCTGAGATGTTACGGAATCTGACAAATATTAAATGTTTAATCGAAACAGAATATAATCCAAATTTGTGTAATGTAATTTATTGTAATGTCTTACTGTCTCAGTTTAGACAGGAAATGATATAACAAGGTTACTAAGAGAAAAAACAAAGGTGACAGTGAATTTTTTTCAGATCTTATGATACTAAATTTGAATTCTCACAGACAGAGACGAGCTGGTAGACACTGACATCTGGTGTTAATGCAGACAACAGCAGTGGGCGGAGTTCTAAAGGAGGAAAGAACTGCTGCTCCAGCACTGCTGTAATCTGTCAAAGCTGTTTGGAGAAAGACCGAGTCTAAACATTAGCCTACTGTGCCTTCATTTGATCTGCAGAGACACTGTAACATGTCTTTCTGTCAGTTTGTAGGCGGAGAGATCTACAAAGATCATTTCAAACCAGGTGAGAAGGCTGTTGAACGGCAAGCAGTGATGTGATGTAATCTCCCTTTAGTCTGGATTATGGAGGATAAAACCACAGGTTTAATTTTATTTGATGGCTGGTACTTCACTTAATATAAGCCTTGTTCAGGGTGATTTGACAGTATAACATTAACTATTTTAATAGTACCATAATTATCTATGGTATCTATAGTACCATCTGTTATGTGTCACAGTGGTGTGTACAAGGAAGGACAGGAGGGTGATATAAATAACATTTGTGGATGTGGAGACTTGATAAAAGTAAATGTACCCAATTTAAATTTCATGATATTTTAGATTTTTCAAATTAAAATGAATCCAACAGAAAATATCAATAAAAACAACACCATCACTATTCATAGTGACAAAGTGGTAATATATTTCTGTTTCATACTGAAATCAGCATGCACCAGGCGTTATGGTATGCTTCAGTAAAAAGAGAGTGTTAAAATGGTTCAGAACTGTTTTTCAAAGAAGCAAATAAAATAAAAGCAAGAAAAAAACTTTGTGAGCTTTGTCAGCTTCTTTTCCATTTTTACTCGTTAATCATCTTTTTTCCTGTCTGCCTTAGCAAACAGGGGGTGTTGACCTCCTACTAGCTCATTTTAAATAATTAGGAACCAGTACAACAACTTTCAACAACGCAATTGCCTCTGCAGGTATGTATGTGTGCTCCAAGTGTAACCATCCCCTGTTCTCCAGTCGGTCCAAGTTCTCCCACTCGTCTCCATGGGCGGCTTTCACTGACACGATCAGAGAGGATAGTGTCACCAAACTGATGGAGACGCTCACTGCATACAAGGTCACAGCTACAGCTAGTTTATTATTATTTTCATGTTGACTGTGTTGTGGAAGGGTTGATAATTTATTGTGACTTTAACTCCTGTGCTGTATGTTTGTCAGATTTTGAGCCATACACGACACAGCATGATGTTTAATGTGCGACGGTGCTGCGTGTACGCAGGTCCTGTGTGGCAAGTGTGGCAGTGGGCTGGGCCATGAATTTTTGAATGATGGCCCAGAAGAGGGAGTCTCTCGTTTCTGAATATTCAGCCACTCGCTCAAGTTTGTCTCCAGCAAAGGTAAGATACCACAGATATGAGGGAGTCGTCTGGACTAACATTTGTTTCATAACAATCTTATTTTAACTTTAGCCACTTCACCCAGATCACGAAACCTTTCCAGAAACAATGACCTCGGTTAGTCAGGACAATCCACAAACCTCACAGTCAACAATTTTAGAAAATAATGAGAATTGTCCACAGTGGGGTCTGCAGATTCTCTCATGTAATTAGGTGAGACATGTGGGTTTTGAGAGTTTTTTTTTTTACAGTCTTTTGTTCTTGGTACCCAGGAGAAATCCACTGCTCTGAGGTTGTAGCAACACAGTGGCAGAGGACAAATGTGCTTCTTTTGTTAACCTGTCATTTTAGCAGTGGTGGAAGAAATATTCAAATCCTGTATGTATGTAAAAGTAACTGGACACTGTAAAAATTAGATAAAAGTACAGATATTTTAACACAGAATGCACCGGAAGTAAAAAAGATTCGTTATCCATATGCATAGTTTTTATGAAAAAACATACTTAAGTAAAATGCATAGTAACTTACATCACACTTTAGTAAATGTCAGTGTCTTTTCACCTGTGCATTTGTTATGTGTATAAAATTTGCCTATTTTTCAGATTGTTCACTAAGCAACAACACAATGTTGTTCTACTACATTACAGAAATATCCCATTTTTGTGTGGTTTGATAATTTTTCTGTAATTGTGGATCAACATTAGTATAATTATGTGTGAACATGTGTATTTCTGTTTTGTCTCTATCCCAGGCAAAGACAAAAAATAAAGAGCGAGGTGTGAGTGTCAGCTGCTGTATGGGCTGCTCGGTCCAGGGCGTGTGAACAGTTGGGGTCACTGGGTGACGTGGACAGGAGAAAAGCCTGAGAGGAACGTCCTGTCCACTGAAGAATCTTTGACCAGTCTGTGACACAGCAGCAGGACCACACCTCTGCAAATATTAACTTGTCGAAGGCAAATCTAACCATATTATCTAAGCACCTTTCTAGTCAGTCTGCTTCTTTGGTATCAGTTTTCTTTATTTATTTTAAGATCATGCACTAGTAAACTGTTGACTCGCTGCATTGTTCTTCGTATTTGTCATGTACTGTAAATAAAACAAAACTTTTCAAACATGCAAAAATGCAAAGAACCCATCTCTCAGAACTCTAATGGACAGTTATCCTCCATGTTTACTGTATCTTCATATTTATATAAAGTATGGAACAATAAATTATAGTTTGATAATTTTTTTGATCTCTACTACAATTCATATGGAAATATTGTACTTTTGCTATGTTTTTACATTTCTCTTATAGACACAGTTACAAGCTACCTTACACATTTGGAGTTTACATAGAAAACATAGACGTAGTGGCCAACCCCAGGGTTTCCTGACCACATGTCGAAGTGTTTCTAGACAAGACACTGAACCATTACTCAAGTGAATTACTTAAGTATCAGTTCTTATTGTTATTATTTGACCTCTGCTTGTGAGAAACCTTGGACTAGCTGAAGTTTCCTAGACTGGCCTCTAGATGGCGGTATTATCCTTTTTGATCACATTCACTCCACTACAGAAGTGTAGGTTCCCCAGTTTTGCTTTGCTGTGCTATGTAAACAGAAAATGATACTATCTGTGTTGATGTACTACCTGCATGCACATGTAAAAAACCTGCTTGATATGAATGATATCTTGCATTAATTATGGATGTTGATGAAGGTTGCTTCAGTAGCTAACAGGGGGTCTGACTCTGACTGTGGTCCCAGCTGTAGGCCATAGTCTTCGAGCTGCAGGGCTTGGCAGAGACCCTGAGGTTTAGAGGAGTAGCCTGGCTGCCTGGTGAGAGACCGAAGGCTGTGATTACAAAGGAAGTACATATATGCAGACACACACACAGAAAACGTGTGCCAGTTAATACAATACCATAGTTGTCTTGGATGTTTCTCTTCACCTTGTTAGTGAGTCTCTTTTCGCCATGTTATCACATGCATTGTTATGTCACTTCATAATATTCACAAACACAGAGACAAAAAAAACACACACACTCCATACTCAATTTTATTGGTCTCCACCACACACAAGTTAAGTTTAAAGCATATTTTCTTTCAAAACATCACTTCTTGTAGTGTGCAATTACGAGCGGTCATCATAACATTCATGGATGTCGCTGAACTCTCAGCATCAACAGTTTGGATATTCTGGAGCACCACTCCACATCCATCCAACTTTAACTTCTACACCATGCCAAAGGTATTCAAATGAATTTCAGGCAGAGAAGTCTGACCTTGCATTGAGGTTGTTGTGGCGGAGTGAATTTCCTCACATGTTTTTTTGGCAGGGAAATATTCTCAAGTTTATTCTTTTAACATAGTTCAGTCCATTTGGTGACTGTTTTGATCCAAACTGACTGCCTTACTGTGTTGTGATGTATGAATTTTAAACATAGGTGGTCCCGCTAGTAATCAAACCCACAACCTTGGCAGAGGTTGTGGTTTTGTTATGCTTTGCCTGTAGTACTGTACGGGAGCGGCTATGACAGATAAGCATAAAGCAAATAAAGGGAGATGAGGATGTGATTGCTACATCACATGACAGAGGTGAAGTCTGTTATTACAGTCCATCAGTCTCTGACTTTTGGTGCATTCCAGCTATAATTTACTTTTTCTTAACATGCCAACTGTACCTCAAACTGTCATTTATACTCCATCTACTTCAGTTTTGCTTCAGTCTTCCCACAATACTTTTCTTCAGGATATTCAGACTTACTCTAGTCCTTCTTTCTTTCCTTGTTTCCTCTTTTGTTTCTCTTTCTTCCTTCATTTGCTTATTATTACCATAAAACAACCATACTAACAGGTGCGTGTTATGCATATTAACATTAGCTAATTAGCACTTTGCACACATTAAAATGTTTTTTGTCTTCTTTAGATTTCAACAGTGTAACATATCATATCCAGCAATGACATTATTCTTGGATTATTAGATACTGGAGCCAGGCCCATTCGTTAACTGGAACTAAAATCGCTGCCCTGTTGTTGTGTGCCTCTGCCAAGCAATCAAGTTTTTAGCTGTGGTAACACAATTACAAAATAGTTTTCTAATAATTGGTTAGCTCTTAAAGGTTCTAAGGCAACAGACCACTGGAACTAAGAAAGAGACAGTAGTGTGTATTTTAATCAGTTCATCCACGAGTCATTGATAAGAATTTTGATCTATGACCACCTAAATCTAATTAGTTCATTCCTGAGTCCAAGTAGACATTTGTGCCAGATTTGAACAAATTATCTTAAGAAGCGATCATGTTAACAAGAATCTAATGGACAGATGGACAACCTGAAAAAAATCATCTCTCTGGAGAAGACAGTCACTGTTTACGTGGGATTTCCCTTTGAGATTCATCGTAGGTGAATGATAGTAACCTACACAAAGAGTGTTTTGGCAGCAACGAGGTACCACGTGTGTCTGGATTTGGTTTCCACACAGTTTTCCATGAAAAAATGAAAGAAGCCGCTGAAAAATAAGTGCTTTCTTAATGCAGTGTCAACTCAAGAGACTTTTGTTTAGCACTGAACTTCTCCTCAAAGTGCAGACAGCAAACTGTTGATTGGCACAGGTCATTTCAGAACATTTCTACTGCTCTGTTGGATTCAAGGACCCACACCTTTCCCCTTTAGACTGTACAGGGTAATACTCTGTTAAATATAAAAAAGCTTAAGGGGCTTATGAAATCACATACCACAAAATGATTGAAAGAGTAAAGATAAGATTAGATAAGATAATCCTTTATTAGTCCCACAAGTGGGAAATTTGCATTGTCACGGCAGAAAGTGGACAGTACAAAATAA
>JAUYWH010000011.1:5828577-5846365 GCA_034779795.1 Ctenopoma multispine | reverse complement strand
TGTAGAAAGCAGTTGGTGGAGTTGTAGGAGAAGTCTGCAGTGTAGATGGTGAAGAGGAACGGTGCCAGAACCGTTCCTCTTCACAGCCTTGAGTTCTCACATACTGTGGTCTGTTTGTGAGGTAATAAGATCCATGTGATGAGGTGATGGTCCACTCCAGTGCACTTCAGCTTGTGGGTAAGATGGTGTTGAAGGCACTGGAGAAATCAAAAAACATGATTCTCACAGTGCTCCCAGCAGAAAAACCAAAGCAAATTAGTTTATTATATGAAAGAAAATATTTTGGCATAGAAAACAAACACATTTCACACTCTATAAACATTATTTTAGAAAGACAAAGTGGAGAAACGTCTCGTTTTTGTCCCCAGAGTATTTTGGAATAGGCGACTTCTCACATTTATGGTTTGTAATTTCTCTGAGTTTCAGCTCATGAGCTCCAAATCAGATAAGATGATTATGCAAAATTATCCCATCAGTCATCTCTGCCTCGGAGCTAAAAAGCAGGTGGATGACATCATGGTTATTAGGGTATATTAGAGCAGTTTGTCATGCCAAAACACATGCAAACACTAAGACCTGCATGCACACGCAAATAATAGTTATGTTATTTTCTCAATCTAGATATGAATGCCTTCTCTTTTGTGGGTACAGCGGCTGCTTTGCACTGAAGGCTTTGGCAAACTAGCACCGTGGCATGTTTGTGGTATCCTGCCTCACAGTACACTACAAAATCTAATCTGCATTTCAGTAGTATCAGACAGAATTTGTCCTGGTAACTGTGAACTGCCCCTCCCTCCCTCAGGAATATCAAAGCGCCTTTGACTCTCATTGTTTGAAGGGAAATCAGTCACTACTGTGGTGTTAAAATAAGGCTAAATAGTATGTTGTAATTTATATTTTGGTGTATTCTGTTGGTGCTTTTCTGTCTGTGACGCAGCTTCTTACTGTGCTTCTAGTTGTTTACCACATTTCACAGAATGCCACAGAAATCAGGCCCGAACTTGCTTTAAGTCAAAGGTGTATGATGAGCACAAAGTAATTATGTTCAGCTCAACCGTTGCTGGCTGCCAGGTGGTTTATTAACATCAGCATGTGTCTGATGTGACTTACTACTTCAAACACCATCAACAAGCAGTGAGTCAGTGGTGTGAGAGTCACTCAGCATCTGAGCTGCCACACTCCGTCCTCTGGACACAGAGCAAATCTTTACCATCCGTCTTGCTTTCCTGACATGCGGTGCTTGTCGAGTGCAGAGCCCAACTCAGCAGGTCCCTGTGGACCCCACACATTTCTCGCCCATACATCACACTCTGAGATCAAAAGCATCGAGCTGCTGTTCAACACGTTTGTGGACGGGCTGCACACACAGCAAGGTATCGACATCTTTGAGCTCCACATTTGAGTTAAAAAGCAACAAGGGACTTATTGCTACTCTTCATTCATGTTGAACAATGTCTCATACTCTCTAGTCAATGTGCTGTTTGTCATACATACATATGTACTGTACAGGAACATTGGTGTGTTGCTCATCATGGTGTGTTTCTGCATAGCTCTATTCTACTAAAGTGATGTGTTTCTAATTTGGGTGGCCTTACCCTTTAACAGACATCAATTTGAAAACAGGAATAGATATGGGTTTAAAGTTTACACATAGTCCTTTATAGCATGTCTGGCAGCAGCAGGTAGAAGCAGATCGTCATCTGATTCGCCTTCTGTTGCGCTGCATTTCTGCTTCAGCAGACGATTCCTCCTGACAGCGCCGCTGACTGTTTGTAAACATCGTCTCTGAGCCCCGTCTAACCATGTTATCTTCATTCCCGAGAGCAGATAACTGCGAGACCCAGCGACATGGCTTCAAAGCTGCTGAGCGAACCCAGCCAGAGCACTGCACGCTGAAAAACTAATCAGGAGCTTTTCTCCAGGCCTCTGCTGCAGACCTGGGTCGGTGATATGGTCTGAAAGCAGACTGTGTGTGTGTGTGTGTGTGTGTGTGGTAGTGGTGGTTAGAGGGGTCATGTTTGTTTAGGCTGTCTGTCTGATTCGTGGGTCAGGCTCAGACTCATAGAGGTATAATTCTGTGGTGAGACTGCTGAAGATCTTACAAGGTTTTTAAGTTTTCCTGAGGCCTCTTGAGCTCCAGTCCATTGATTTCTGCAGCTGCACAGTTGAAACAACAAATGGAGGATTGTAGAGCATGTTGATCGAGTCATAACTTTGAAAAAGCTCCTGTTTTGCACTCATCTACACAAATACTACGACTGAGACCCATGCTAAAATTAGTCCTTTTTATTTTGTCCTCGGGTTCACGCAGTCTACCAGCATGGTGCACCTCTGTGTTTGCAGCAGCGTGCAGCTCCTTATATACGTATCATTCTCCTCTTTGGAATTCCAATACAGAGAGGATAAGTAACCAGAATGATTATAGGCCAGTCCTTATTGCATGAATGACATCATGACTGTATTTCATTGAGTTGTATGGTTTTGGAAATCCTCTATATACGGCACAGTAAATCGCACAGTAGTAGCATGCAGGCCAAGATTCTTGGCTTAAATGTTTGGATTTGATGCAAAGGAAAATGGGAGGTCAATAAGGGAATCCGTGCAGACAAGAAGACACACGCGCGCGCGCACAAAATGCACTCACATAACCTGTGAGCTGAGCGGCTGAAATTCAGCTCTTATCAGCACATTTCACAGGGTGGTCTTTTTAGCTTGAGCTACACCTATCACAGAGGCTGATTGCTTACTGCTGTATTCTCCTGTGATTAAAGGAAGCTTACGTCACCTGTACTTTAACTTCATTCCTGTGTTTAGTTCTTCACTGTTTCATGAGCTCACTTGTTTTTGTCACATAAAGATTTTTACTTAAATAGTTTTGCATTTTGGGAAATATGTGTGACGTTCTTAGCAAACGTTCTGTTGTACATGCAAAGTATTGACACACATTTTTGTTTGTGCTCAATAATGATGTGGACACTGTTAAACGTCCATGGATGCTCAAATTTAACTGAAACTCCTGCTTGTACAGGCAGATAAAAAAATTCCTGATAAACAAATTGATGTGATAAGAGCAGATAAAGTGAAGCCCTCAGCTCGATGATGTTTTTGTTCAAGGTCTGTACAGAAACAGGAAACCTTTTCAAACCCTATGGTTTCAAAAGGTGCACACAGTTGCATAGACCTGTTGTCCTTTTGTTACCAGAAAGTGGAGAAATTTGACAACTGGAAATATCATTTCAAAATGGCTCCTCATCCGCTGAATGTAACAATTCGCTTCAGGCATTTCATCTCTTGATCTCATAGTAACAACAATGTCAGATGTCTGAAAATTAACTCATTTTTCTTTGTGTTGTTGTGTCTCTGTCTCAACATAGCATGACACACCTGAGGCCTTATCTCTTCCTGTATTTTTAGTCTAAATAACTGTGAATGAGGCCAAAACGCTTGGAAAAATGTGACTGGTCAGCATCGTGTCATCACAGATCAGCAAATCATTATGGTTCTATTATACTGAGAGTACAGTTGTAATGATACAGTATGTAATGATAGTAAAAGGCGGCTCATTCCCTCTAAACACGAACACAAAAACAGACAGAAGCTGGAGAGGCTTCTGTATAGACTGTATAGAGTGGTTACTGATTAACCACTATGCTCTGCACCAAAAGTCTAAATATGATAAAACAAACAGGCCTCAGGTCAGGTTTAGCAGGAACAGCTGCTCTCACCTCATTTAAACTGGTAAACAGTTTTGTATTTTTACCCTCATTTCCCTGTGTCATGCAGTGAGCCAACTATCCTGTGCAGGCATGCCTGGCACTTGACGTGCCTTCTTAGTTCTCAATTGAAAACATTTTTCGAGCTGCGAGCTCGTAGCCACACCCATGTCATAATGTACAGTGCTGCTGTTCCCTATACTTACCCAGCTTGCCACAGAGCTCTGCCCTGCAGTTATGGCTGAGAATGTGGCCCTGCCACTGGCTTTCACACAACACACAGATGCTGGGGCTGTATAGACTGATAGTTGTTGATGCTTCGGCCGTGTGTAAAGTTTCAAAAGGGCATTTCGTACGGGGTTTGTTTTCTTGGTGATATTGCTAGTAGTAAGCTCACATTATGCAGTGATTGTGTGTAGTTGTCTGTGGCATTGGTTCCTGTCTGATTTGTTGGTAAGGCCCAGTGACTGACTTATTAAGAATTCTCCCCACTGATCCCCAATTTACATGACACACCTGTAAAAATGTTGGTATATAAATTAAATATTTGTTAAACTTACTCAGAGCCTCAAAAAGCTGCATTTACCAGAACACACCACACAGCAGCAAATCGGAAATCCAAATGACTTTCATTGGACTGAACGGGCTCCATCTCTGATTTTAATGATACATTCATAGCATACACAGT
The DNA here is from genome assembly GCA_034779795.1 of Ctenopoma multispine. NCBI lineage: Eukaryota > Metazoa > Chordata > Actinopteri > Anabantiformes > Anabantidae > Ctenopoma > Ctenopoma multispine. Next base: position 5,841,964 of record JAUYWH010000011.1, on the reverse strand, counting down.
ACTGCATTCAGACCATAATTACAGGAGGTGGAATAAAATCTTCCATGTTAGCGTGTTATTAGAATTCCAAGGAAGACATATAATGAATTTCTGACAGTGTACGTCCCCTTGACACAAACAAACAGCTATGGACAGGTAGCTGTTCAGGATTTTTCTGTTCTACAAAGTTAGCAACTGCACTCAAGTCAGAAAGATTCAAGATTCAAAAAACTTTATTATTCCCAGATACAGAAACGGAGCTTTTCTTCCCCTTCTTCCAATATGTGTGAACACAGCATTAAATGATAAGGATATGATATTTTATCTATTCACTGTAACGTCAGTGACTCCAGAACCTGATTTTACGTTAAAGCTAACAACTTTTCATATAAACCTTCTATGCAAACTTTACTGGGTGGTTAAAATGTAATTATTTTTTTTGCATAAGAGAATTTTGTCCAGAAAATCTTTCATAAAGTGTAAAAACCTTTCTTCAGCTTTGTATCCTTTAATCCACACTGTTCTTTAATGATGTTGCCTTGGGGAGTTTGGTGACAATTTTCTGTGTGCGTGTTGTGTGTTTCAGGCTCAGCGTGAGACAAATTCCATCCAGGTGAGTTAACAGGCCGACTGAAGACCAGCTCCTTAGTAGCTCGTCACATGTATTGTATCTCCAGTGATCCAGTACAATACTGGGACGATGCTCTGTGTTCTCAGGTGGCACAATGGCTGCAACGCCCTTCTGGACAACTTGAGAAGTCTGGTGTATTCACTTTGACCTGGCACAGTAAGGGGATTAACTATTGTGAAACACAAAGGATGAAAGACTTTTAAAGGAGACACAAAGAAGTTTCATTTTGCGTTATTAAATTTACTTTTTTATATCTTACATCATTCTTTTTTTTCCTTTTCTTAGAATTGAACACACACAACTCAATCTTCCTCTCCATTTTATATATTCAAACATCAGTTGGTTTTGTAAGAGGTGACGATATCCTGAGAGGCTCAGGAGCAGAGGGAACATGTGAAACAGAGCCTGTCTTTGAAGCAGCCGCTGCAGGTCGTCGCAGGGACTTTACCAAGGATTAAAGAGCAGAGCAGTCATTGCTGAGCTTTGCACAGCTGTCTGCCTTCCCACAGCCAAAGACCTTACACAGGTGCGCAGGAATTCAACACACAGTATGTCACTTGTGCACAAAGGTGTTTATTGTGTCTGTGTGCAAGTGAAATAGAACACTTTAGTTCAGGTGTTCCCCTGCACGGTTCTCATACATTAGATTAATTCAGGACTAGATAGATACACACACTGTAAACATGGTACTGGGTGATGTGTATATATATTCTTTCAGTCTTATTTAAGCAATAAATATATATTTTATTATATATTTTATTGTTACAAAGAATGTGTCATTCAACAAATTGTGTGCCGTGTCATTTCTTCATTATGTGCGTTACCCTGTATACAAACAAAAAAACAAAAAAACAAGCAAATACATAAAAGCGTACTTTAAGACTTGATTTTTCCTCTAACCTTTATCTGTAAATAAAAACTTTCTTTAATTTGGTGAGAATCCATTATTATTAATGAAACTTGCGACTAACGACTTAGCAGCTTTAAATTTAAATAGCATATTTAAATGCTAAATTCAAACATTTATACATTTATTTATTATATTAATTCTAGTGTAAATACAGACAACTACTACCTCATAAGAGAGGTGCATTTAATATTCACTATGTGGAGATTTTGTTTCTTGCATTACTGCGGAGCACCCTTCACAAAATCATACAAATATGAGCCACTTTAGCAACCGAAGCAAGTAGAAGTCTGCTCTGTATGGCACACATTATACAAAACAACAGCAAGACCACGTTATTGATCACTGCACCTACGGAGTGGCACGTCTCCAATTGTTTTTCAACATCGCAGTGAATCAATATGGTGGAGTGCTCGAAGAGTTCAGAAGGGTAAATGATGCCTTCTGTGTTTGGAGACTCTGAGAAATTGACATACTGCCAGGTTGGAGGAGGCTTTGGTCGATAGATATTGTCATCCCCTTCAAATTTATCATCCATATGGATATGCTGCCATGTAGCACCTCACTTATCTCAACATATAAGATGCAGGTGCCGATATTTTATGATTTATAGTTTTAACTCACACATTTAAGGTAAATAGGTTGAATATCCAGCAGCATCAGTTTCAGAACAGTTGAACATTGGAGGTTCATACTGTCTTTGTGTTCAGTGTAAACCTGTATTCAACAAAGGAAGATCTAATTCAGTCCAAGATGTGAACTCTGTGGTATAATGAATCATACTTCTAACGTTATACTGTAGTATACAGGTGGACTGTCCACATGTGGGACAAACAAAATACTGTAAAGGCTCCTTCCCTTCAGTGAACTCAGTTGTGGTTCTGTTGGTTGAAAGAACTGGGGAGAACAGATAGATTTAGAAAGAGATCACTACTGACTCTGTAAGAACAGTTGTTGTTGCCGACCACAGAGACTTCAAATAGCTCCAAACATTGGGATTTAGTAGCTACGCGTGTAATTTAACACATTTTTCCGAAGTAACAAGTTGAAATCAGCTAGAATTATGACATCTATTATATTTTTGACTTAGCAACAACTATGCTATTGTAAGACACTAACAATACTCTCAACACTCGAGAACACACGCAAGAGCACTGGATTAGCAATTGAGGGGGTGTTTTAAATAACTTCACTCGTTGAAGTTCATGTTGTGCAACAAATACTCGTTTTTTTTGTGAACAGCTTTTTTCATTTTGAACTTAAGAAATCATATGTAACAAAATATAAAGTGTACACAGGGAAGCATAAATTGGATTTAAAAGTAAATGCATTCATTGGTGATTTTAAGGTTTACATGGACACGAAATATGAAGAATGATGCAAAAGACACCAGAATTTTATAAATGAAGCAACAATGCACACATAAAACATTTCACCTTATAATTAATATTTGAGTGACTATATTATTTGGCATGTGACATTTTTACGTGCTATAACTTGAAGCTGTTTCAAGGGAAATCTAGAGGGATATTGGGATTATGTGGAGAAGTTGTACAGACGCCTCTTTTTGATGTGTTACTATCAGCAGGTTATCACCAGAATTAGCACAAACCTGAAAATTATCAAAAGTAGACACAAAATGACACAAATTATATTTTTATCTGTGCCCACTTTCTCGTGATCTGTCCACAGGAAGGTGTCTATGTTAAAGTGCAGCACTGTGCACAATGAATGTCTTAAGCTGTTAGAGGTGTTTTCTTAAACATAAGTATAAACGTGAAAGCAGGTGAAGAGAGACTGACGGTGGTCTGAATCACTGCATGTTCACATATGTACACTCACACAGATAGAGAGAGAAACGAAATAGAGAAAGCTGATGGCACCTGTCTGTCCCCATTAGCAAGGAGTGTAAAGGTTAAATGTGCGTGTCATGACTGGCTCCATGGGACTGTGTGGTCAGAAGGACCAGCAGACAGCAGGTGGCCTGTAGGAGACTACTACTACACAGACTAGTAAGGTTTTCAAACTCGCAGCACGTTTTACATGGATGTGGTGAATATTAAAGGGGAAATGAAGGTAAACTGCATCCTCTGCAATCAAAAACTAATATCCCCACTACATCATGTTTCTAAAATAACGTTTTCCTTCTCATCCAGTGCAATACAATTAAAGTAATGACTGTTTCTCCTAAATTGCTTTCATAATACTGCGAGATGAGGGTTTCTCTCTGTGCGTGTCAGCTTGGAGGGGTGCAACGCGCCTGTTGATTATTTTCTTTCTTATGTTAGTGTCGCACCGGTTGAGGATGAAAGGGGCGTGCGTCTGGTGTGTCTGGGCGTGGATTTGGCTGTCCAGCGGGAAGGAGTGAGGGTTTCCTCTGCACTCGCTGCCAAGGAGCGACGGGAGCGCACAGATAGTGCGGAGACGTAAATCTCCAGACACCTTTCAGCTGAAACTTATCTGAAACTTTGCGTAAGTTATAAATAAACCCACGAGGTGTTGCTGATGCTGTGACAAGCTGAAGAATCCAGAGAAAGACAAATGGCGAGTAAGATAAGCTGAGGAGCATGTCGAGCGTTATGACGCGCGGCGGACACATTTTGAGCAACTTCCCGGAACGAGAGCGTTGATTTTTCTAAATTTGTTTTCAGCTTGAGTAACTTTCTAAGGCAGTAGTATGAAGTCCTCTGATATGGCATGTTTCCTGCATTGTGTCCTCGTGCTCAGGATTGCGACTCATGGGATGTAGTAAATGGAGATCTGCGTTCAACTTTGGACACCTGAAGGTGCAGTCCAAGCTTTCTGTCTTCTTTACCATGATCATTCTCTTCACATACCTCTTTTACTGCCTCAACGGATACTGTGACTCCCTGCCCAGACCTGTGTATGACCAGCAGACTAACATTCAAAATAAAATTGTCTTAAATGATGGACAAGACGCGTCATCAGAGCAGCGCAGCGCGTTCCACGCGTCCCCAAACTCGTTTGTCCAGGAACAACTATCGGACTTATCGATCAGCGATGTTTCATCCAGCAACATCTCTATAGCAAATAATTTCGGCAGCAAAAAGTTTCCTCAGGCCATCATCATTGGGGTGAAGAAAGGTGGCACTCGGGCTCTGCTGGAGTTCTTGCGCATCCATCCGGACGTGAGAGCCGTGGGCGCTGAGCCGCACTTCTTCGACCGCTTTTACGATAAAGGACTGGAATGGTACAGGTGAGCAGGTTTTCAAGTTTATCTCCTGTCACAAGAGACGGTAACATTGCCCTAATAGACTGCGTCGTCTCTCTTTATCTGCAACAGTTACGCAAAAAGCGTTTTTAGTTTAACCAGCCTGATGGACATGGTGATGTCTGCGCAGTCTGAGAGTAAAACACTAGAGCTCATTTCATCTGCGGTACAACATTTGTCTTCACATACTGTCCCCAAGAACTAAATGATGTTCCATTATTAAAATGTATTTGTCTTTCTCCCTTATTATAGTAAATGTTATGGGACACTATGACACATGGAACAAAAACACAAATCTATTGATTAGTCCACATACACAATATTTCTGTGCAGTCGCACACGTCATCTTCATTATTATCTCTCAGCGCCAATAGGATGCTCTGTTGATAGCTTAGCTAGGATGACAGCACGTTCAGTCCCCTGCCAATACATCGCTGTTTATTCAGCTTATATACTGCTTCCCTAAGTGTCTGTGCTGGTCCCCTGAGGGCCTTTGGCACTAGCAGCCTGATCACAGAGGGAGGATGGGTTAGTCAGTCAGGTGGCTGCGTGGCTTCAAGAGGATGAGCCAAAATGATAGGGATATATGTCTCTACTCACACATTTTTACAAATTACAAATGAAATCATTTTAATGAAAGCAGCACATAGAGAAACATCCTGAAATGTAAGTTAAATAATGTTTGTACTGTTTGAAGCATGCTCTGAGATCGAGCATTCATTTTAATTAGGTAGTATCTACCTGATATTTGACAGAGAGGCGAGGCAGAGGAGGAATGAGGATAAAAAGATGTGTGGTGTAAATGACAGTTTCATAATGAGATGTGGAGGTGCAACAGAGAAAATGTGCAGACTGACAGAAGCAGGGAGAGATCACGATCACTGAGTACCGAGCGGCTCACTGTGCAGCTCAGGTGGAGCAAGTACAGATGAGGTTTGACAGCTGAGCTTCAGGTCTCAAAAAATATAAAGTAAATGTCAGTAACAAAAGTTTTACTACTTAGAGAATGGAGACAAAACTCAACTGAGACCAGTGACCTTTTCACGTTCATAGGAAACTGACCTTATGTTGTACTCTTTTAACACAGACCTGACCTGTGTGCCTCTCTTTTGTCTCTTCCTCTTCTTTTCTCTTGTGAAGGCATAATAAAATGCGTGTTTTTGCTCTCCTCTAATCCGCTGACAGCTCGTGTCAACACTGTGTGAATTGAAGCGGTGTAATGACAGGTCGGCATGAACACAGACAACTCAGGACATGAGGACAGGCGGAGAGGGATTAGGTCCCAGTCGCAGTTAAACAAGGCTTGATGAAGCATTAGTCAGCACCCCAGCACCCCCAGCCTCCCTTATATTATAGTGCTGCTCCATGATGAGCAGTCTTCCTACACATCAAACTTCAGCATTATACTAAACTAAAAGTTAATTCTAACAGTGGCAGACAAGCAATAAGAGTTACTGGGGCTTTTCCAAAATTAGATTTTACAGATTTCTTAGACAGATAAAATAAAAAAAATCAATTAACCTCCTGTGATTCATGGGGTACTTCTGTAGTCATCAGGATATATGTGAAATCATTGTGCAGTAGCTCAGGTAATTTAAAAAAATGTAAATTATGACCTCATTTAATTACAGAATATGCACATATTGAATCAGCTATACCACCTGAGCACTACATGTTTTAGTTGGGAACATACTACAACTTGCAGTGAAGCTAGCAGGCTGGCAGAGGGTTGTGGGGGGTGAGGGGAGTTGCTGAAGTTAGTCAGAAGTAATGGATACATTTTTAGCTGAAATAATGCACCAATAGTTTAAACTCCACTGAAAACAGCCCGAATACTGGAGGCTAACAGTGTCTAACAACATCCAGTTAAATGGATTCAAATGAACATGTTTGGAATATGTTGGGTGGGGTCGGTGAGGGGGAACGGGAGTTCATGTGACGTAGCTGTCACAGTTAAAAACAATAAATATCGGGAACCACTCTAGTCTCATCCTTTCCTTTCCCTTGTCTCTCACATGTCACATCGTTGTAAAATATGAATTTACTTTCATAATGTGGTATTGACTCACATATATCAACATTGATTTGTTCGGGGGGGCACGGTGGTGAAGGGGTTAGCACTGTCACCTCACAGGAAGAAGGATCTTCCTGGTTCGAGTCCAGCTATCGGCCACGTCAGGTGGGAACCTGACCAGGGTGTGGAATATGACGTACCCCGCCTCTTGCCTAGCGACAGCTGCGATTGGCTCCAGCACCCCCACGACCCTTAAGAGGACAAGCGTTTAGGATAATGAATGAATTTGTTCAGTGGCCGATGACATTCTTTCTTTCCTTCCACATACTTCCAGATATCACATGTTGTTAAAAAAAAACTTTATTCATTTAGAGTAATTACATGCTAAATATCCAGTTTTACATATATCAATTTGAAACAGAACTGTAACATGCAAAGCCAACAAAATCATCTGAAACCGGGCTGGAAAGTATCACTTAGACATGTACTCTCTCAGAGCTCTTCATTTCAAAGTGGTCTCTCAGTCTTTGAGCTCAGAGAGAGGGCCTTGGCTCCCGTCTTCAGCTGGTAACCAAGTAAAACATATGGACATCCTTAAAGGAAGCATTTGGCAAATTGTTTGCAAAGAAATGCTTATATGTGGAAAAGCCTTGGCTTTGCCATCTACTGGAAACGATTCTGTGGTTTTGTGGTGGAGAATGAGGGTTTAGGCAGCCATGGTGTGCAAGTGAGTGAGTGTGAACATGTGTGTGTGTGTGTGTGAGCTTGGATTCACTCACACTGCTTCAGCTCTACCTGAAGTCCACCGCCTCGCCGGCGCTCTGCCTGTTCTTGACGCTATAAATATCCTGAGCATATAAATGTCATCTCCCAATATCGATCACCTGAAATAGGTTCTTTCGTATTGATCTCCGTCTCAATGCCTTTATCACTCTGTTGCAGCAGAAATGAATTAACTTCTGAATATTCAATCTTGTTTGGACAAGGAACTGTTACAGCCTTCCACAGCCGACATTTATAGCCCACATTCTGAGTGTTGCAGGAGTGGATTTACTTTATTGGCTTGTTTAGGTCACTCGAACTGTGTATGCAAAGTCACTGGTTGAGTTCTTGCTCCTGGTAGAGCCACTGTCTTTTTCTGAGTCTTCAGACTCTGTGTTGTTGTCATCTTTTCTACTCTCTTCTCTCTGAGGAAGCACAGTTTCTCATTAAGTACTGGGTGCACTATCTAGACAGGAATGTTCAGGTTTTATTACCTGTTTGACTTTTCTACCAATCACAGGGGATTTCCCTGTTGAATACCTCTGCTCACACGTTTGGAAACTGCATGTTTCAGAGTGAGTGACAGATGGGTTTTTGAGGAAAGAGCAGGTTTTGGGGAGGAATTTGGAAAAATCTGAAATGTATAGATCTCTCTGAAAGAAAGAGGGCTTTGTGCGAAAAAGACCAGGGTCAATGCTTTGCAAGTATTTGAAGTGTAAGAAGGAAAAACTGGTCAGTTATATGCATGAACATGAGCAACTCTATCTGACATGGCTGTCAGAACTAATAAACATAATATAACATGTATGTTTGTCAGAATCAACACAATATGCAAATGAAGCAGAAAGGCACGAGGGTGTAATCAAACATGACTTGATAAACTGCTGTGAGATAGGTATGGATTTTTACTTGCTGAAAAAAAAGATCTGATTCAACTCAGTAATCAATATTTTGGCAGCTCGTCATTGGTCGACCTTTCCTCTTCCCAACACGTTTCATGTCTCATCCAGTCAGAAATAATGGGATCAGATGACTGGTGAGAGACGCGCGATGAGAGGGTCACTGGAGGAACTGTGAACCTCACCAAACTTCAGTCACAATTACACAGCACAGAAAGAGACAGTTTGTGTCATTCCTCACATTCAGTTTTAAATCCGGACTGTCATACAGCAAATGTGTATTTTAAAAAGAAAAAAGAATCAAGACATGCTGTTACCTTTCCTGAGCCACAGCCATCAAAACATTAAGAGCGTACTTTAAACATGATTTATTTTATTAAACAGAGATCAGACGTCCGACTGATGAGCTGCCATGTCCACTGGACCACAACAAAATAATCCTCTTTTTATTTCCCATCAACCTCAGCCTCTTGTTTTAGTTTAGTTTACATATAGAAAATGTGTAGAGATGGGGAAAAAATTTAGTACAAGCTCCGCATGTGTAACAAAAACAGTTATGGACATGAGATTGGAAGCTAGAGAGGATAAAAAAAATGTAATAGTCCTCAGATGAAGTGAGGTATGTGCAGTAGTAGAAAGTAATTAAGTACATTTACAACAGTGAATTACAATTCTAATATACCATTAAGTATTATTTAATGTGACTACACACACAATAATTATTTTTTCTGATTCAAAAATACAACATCATATTAATTTATTAATTGGATTAGAAGTCTAGAAGGCTAAAAAAATTTATGGTAATTAATTTGTGGATTATTTCTGCAATGTATTTATAAAGCTTTTGTCTAAAAATGTCTGAATATGGTGAAAATACCTGATGTCATAATTTCCTACAATCACCTATTTACAATAACACAAAGCTCAGAAACGGATCATGAAAAGGGGCAAAGAAGAGAATCATCATCACAACTCGAATAAATGAATGTCAGACGTTTTTTTCTAAAAAGAAAATAGTGAATGAATTTGATGAATCTGCTTTGATGAATCAGCTCTATGTTACATTATGTTATCAGCTCGTGGACCTCAGAGATTTGAAACAGCCTAAGTTGTAAAAAGCATTAGAACATAACATGAAGCCATTTTTACTGCTGTATTATTTGGTTGGACAACAGATCTACACCCAGTTTACTAGTCTGTCTGGAGAGGCAGTTAATTATTGACTATGTGTGTGTGTGTGCAGACCCCTCACTTGTGTCCATCTCTGTTTAATGTCTAACAGCCTGACTGGGTGGAGGGTCGTGAGAACCTGCAGACACCCTGAGAATCCCACAGAGAAACACACCTTTCTTTGTCTGCTTCCTAGAAAACTCCCATCAGTTTGGCTTAACCAACTTATAAGAATTGGATAATTGTCAGTGATGCCTGTGCTGGCTTCTAGAGGAAATGAGATTAATTACGCCTGAGACTCTGGCACAGAGAGCTAAAGCTGAACTAGAGCTGAATTTGAGGACAAGCAAAAACAAGGTGCAGTGATGGGAGGAAATCTGGAAACCAGCACCAGCTCTCGCTTCATGTCCATCCAAACTCTAGTGTGTTCTGCATGTTTGATGTGTGAACATGCAGCCAAGACCTGCTGAGTCCACTCTGACAAGCTTGATAGATGGCACTAATAGCAGACTACTTAATGGACTGTTTCCAGTTGTAAAAGCCATCCCTCTGCCAGCAGCGATTTCCATTTTTCAGCTTTAAGACACTGCTAACAATGAGCTGAGAAACCACAAGGAGCGGCAGGATGAAACTGCTCGGAAGTGGGTTTTCAGTGGGTTTTCAGCATTTGACAGTAGTATCGAGTGTTCTTATTGGTTGCGACCCGGGGAGTTGTCACACAAGCAGAAATCCATATTGAGTCGATTAAAGGGTTTCTGAGGTGTGTGTGACCTACATATGTGTGTGCTCATTTGAAAAAACTGCTTCAGTTAAAGAAGAGGATAAACGTTACGACGTGTACACATTTAATCTGTAACAGGAGCTGAAGGCCTGACTGAATATTATTCTTGTATGTATGAAGTAACTTAGGTTGTATTTCCTGTAGTGTTTTACTATGGGTAGCAATATAGTGATACTACTACAATACATGTTACTTGTGTAACGTGGCACTGCCCAGAACAAAATTAGAAAAACAGCAAATACTCATGAGAAACTGAAACAATTACAGTAAAATAAACTACTAATTGAGTAATGAATTAATCACTGCTGTTCAATATTGCCTATAAAATAAGTGAGATTTCAATTCCAAAAGAGCTCGTCCTAACTATAATTACATTATATTACCAGTTAACTGAACTGAGTTTCATAAGTTCCCAACTCATCCCAACATCTTAAACAGCCCAATTATGTAACCATAGCATGACATCATGACATCACTGAGGTCACGGTGCAAAAGGCAGGAAGTGTCCTTCCTGTAATCTCTCCGTCTCTCAACCCCATTTTCCATCCGTCCGTCCCTCCATCCTGTGTTCAGGAGATCGGATGAAGACAGGGTGGGGCCCCCAAGGCCCCTTGCAACTCTGCGATAAAACCACACATGTAGACCACTATGAGCCCGTCAGGAACACAACTGCTGATTTTCCCATTTGATAAACCAAGAGGGGCCGGACCAATCAGCACACACACAGATACACACATGCACTCACAGACACATAGTGCACAATCTCAAAATACTCAGTACTAAATATAACTTCATGCCCTCTTCCTGTTCTGTATTCTTTAACTTTAACTAATAGTTTAGCATTTTAAAAAAATTATTGCATAACCCAAAGACCAGAAACAAACAAGGGAACATCTTGCCTGGCTCTGCCTAATGGTAGAAAAAACTAATTTGTTTAATCTGTGCACAGAAAAGCAAAACAATGTTGTAAAGCAGAACAAAATAAGATGTAATGTGCTAATTAGTGAGCTAGAGGTTTCACCTTTTATCTGGTGGCTGCGCTAAGCTTTCTCTGTGCTGGCTCCAGTCAAATCAATCGTCTCACATAACTCTTACGAAAAAAATGGAAACGCACGTCTCTCAATGTCAAGTAATTCTTTTAAGAAGAATCATTAATATTTCAGAATTACAAAACATGTTTATTTAGTCATGAAATACACACACAAACAGACACAGAGATGTTCCTCTGTCAGGAATCTCCGGGTTTTTCAGAGGAAACTCTGACTGACCGCTTCTCACTCACTCACCGCTCCCAGGCCCTGTGATGTCTCTATTAGCTGTTACGCCTTTATTTTTCCCCTCAGCTAAACATATTCTCCAGCTCTTTCCTACCGACCTACCCCAGTGATGCAAACCTCTTCAGCAAAAATACCCTTTGCCGTCCTTGTGAGTCTGCCAGACAGTAATCTTGAGATTGTGTAATAGTCTGCCACACACACTGAGTGCAGTAACATAAAGGGTGGGAAATACGGGTTTATGTAGTGCACATATTGTGTGTGGGCCTTAAAGGTAATAAAAATCTTAAATATATGTAGTTTTGGGCTGTGATGGCATCATCTGAGTTGTAGTATCTAGGAAGTACTACTCATGGTAGTCTAGAGTCAGTTCAGGTTCATTTGTTTATTCATTTTGTGTCACATAAATTGATTGTAGTTGAATAAAGCCTGGAAATAAAAGCTGTGATCTAAACATCAGAATATTCATGTAGTTAATAAATTAATATCAGGTCTTGTGTAAAAACATTTCAACCTGCAGTCGATGTGCCTTTGATTTAAAAAGGTCTTTAAAAGTATTATATTTAATTTTATGAACTTTGCAGAAAGAGAGAGCATTGATACTGTTTTTATTCCTATAACCTTAAAAACTTAAAACTGTAATTTTACCTCAACAGGAAAAATCTGTGAAACAAATCTGGACACAAAACTGAAATATAATGAAACCAGATAAAATTACTTATGATTTTATTACTTTGGCCTTAAATTCTCCTAAATATTAATACTTAAAAAAATTGAAGATATCCCTTAAAAGGTTATCTGTTTTTACATAGCAATGAATACGTTTCACAAAATGCTAAATATAGCTTGGAAAAACCATCCAACTAATATAATGGCTCACCTCCAATAGACACAAAGAGAAGCACTACTTTACTTCCCCTTTTATTGAGTTGCTTACAGTCCCTGCTGACTTCTAATCAGGCCACAGAAGTTCCTCAGCCCTGTATTTGCCGTCAGTAATGACAAACCTCACCCTCCACGCAGCAGCTTTAGCAGGTCTTTGAACACACACACACACACAGGCAGACGGCATCTATCTTCAGTTGTCTCTCTGCAGCAGCATCACATATGTTGATGTGTTTTAAAATTCCTTCACACGTGAAATATCTTCATAACAATCCCCCTTTGAAGGATACGGTAGAGGCCAAGTGGAGGCTTTGAAGTAGTAAGAGAAATTAAGTTGGGGTAGTAGAAACATGGAGGAAAGAGAAGAGGTGAAGGAAAAGGAGATAGAGGAAGGAAACAACAGGGAAACAAAACATGTATGAGCTTGAAATCTGCACATGGTGACATGTTGCATTACATGATCCCCCTTGATCCCCGGTGGTCTCGCCCTCTGAATCACAACCATCTGCTTCTGACCTTCAGGGTGGAAGAGTATGTTTCCGTGCAGCTCAGGCTGGTGGGTATTAAGAGGGTCTAGGATTCTGGCCTCAGAAAAGCCAGTATGGATCACAGCATTCTGAGCTCTGAAAACTGGGACCAGAGGGAAACTTCCTAACCCCAAAACACTTCCCTCATCTCTACTACACACACACACACACACACACAAACACACACACACATACTGAGGATTTTCATTGCTCCCAGATGTGGATCCATCCTGCGGAAGGCATATTTGGATGGTTGTGTGTGTGTGTGTGTGTGTGTGTGTGTGTGTGTGTGTGTGTGTGTGTGTGTGTGTGTGTGTGTGTGTGTG
>JAUYWH010000011.1:5813073-5828477 GCA_034779795.1 Ctenopoma multispine | reverse complement strand
TGTGTGTGTGTGTGTGTGTGTGTGTGTGTGTGTGTGTGTGTGTGTGTGTGTGTGTGTGTGTGTGTGTGTGAGTAAGATGGGTGGTTTGCTAACAAAAATGAAAATGGCGAGTGCGTGCGTCCCACTGGAAAAGTGTTAATAGTCAATTTGTGAAGCACTGTAGTAATGTTGATTCCAAAAAGTGGGAGTATACAAAACCGATAATGATCATGTTTGTTTACTCTTTTAGATTATTTTTAACCCATACATAATACAATGCAGTACTGTGATGTTATAGTGATGTTCTATAGAGAAGGATGTGGTGATCATGTGTATTTCCACTTTACCATGTCAATAGGGTAACTTATCTCTTTATAAGAATAGGTCATTGGAACAAAAAATATTGCGATTACAATACATTCTGATATTTGATTTAAACTTAGCCGATCACTTCTGTGATTTATAATTGTACTTCAACAAAGTTTGAAGACTTGCAGTTGAGACAGATTTTAAAATGTAAAGTAAAACTTATGCAGTGGACGAGACATTCTTTTACTTTCCGGTATCACTCATGTTCCAAATACTTCCTACAATCCTACATTTATCATAATGCGACTCAAACGTATTTTTGTACAGCAGTACTGGTGAATTCACCCCAAACATTCATGGAGGATGAGTGGACACACTGAGCCTGGTTCTGCAGGTTTTTTCCATTACAGGGAGTTTTTCCTCTCCACTGTCGCCTAGTTCTTGCTCGAGCCGTGTTTGTTAGTTGTTTTTTTTATAATTCTATAAGATCATGAACTGCATAGAGATGTTTTCTTTCAATTTGCCGCCATATAAGTAAAATTTGCCCCGTGCCACCAGTTTGTTACACAGTGTGCTGGAGTCTCCAGATCCATGCTAAGACTAGCCTGACAGCATCAGTAAAATCATTTTTGAGCTCTAAACTGGACTAAATGTGCATTATCATTGTCTGTTTGATCACATATAATAATGAAAAATCAAGGATTAGAAGATGGCATGGAAATTACAACTTCTCTGTTATAAAAACTTTAGCAGCTACATTACTTCCGAGATAGCAAAACTAATTACCAAGAAGCCTGATACTTAAAGTTAATAGTTTTAGTTACAGGTAGGTAAAAACTTAATATATTGTAGCTGTCTCTCTGTGGCAGAGAGTAAAGTAAATAGGTCGGCAAACCCTGAGTTTTAAAGTGTGGTTTGGCTTAATTTTAGCTTCATTTTGTTGTTACTGCAGATTCTGCATAGTGGAAATTGTACATTTCTATGGCTTAATCATTTTATATGTAGTAAAAATGTCAAAAGAGTTTGTTATTGACTCAAATTGGAAATAGTTACCTCAACTTGAAATGGAAAATCCTATTCAAAAAAAGTGTTTGTCTAATATCTCCACGTGAAGAAGTCTCTCCTTCTCTCCTGTTGCTTTTATGTCTGACGTAGGTCACAACACACAGCTTGCTAACGTGTCCTCATATCAGAGTCATACACTGCAGTTCCTAATAAAAGCACTAATAAATCACAGCCCACCCACACAGACGACAGCTAAACGTCACATTTGCACGCACAGATAGGCTAAACGCACATCTGTGTACTTTCAAACTGCGTTCCTGCTCCAGATGCTAACAGTAAAGGTGCGATGAAAACAAACATCAGGTCACTAGATCTGCCTCTAATCTTTTTGGAAGCCACACAGAGGCTGGCATTTGGACACTTGACACACACCAGGTATCAGATAAAAAAGAACAAACACTGCGTTTTCATCTTTAGGAGAGAAAAAAAGAGATTAGACAAGTTTAACTAAAGGGTTCAAGTTAATGAGAGGATTTCGTGGCATCTTTGAATTGCTGCTGTTTCTTATTTTCTCCATCTGTGCTCTAACCTCTCATTCCCTCTTTCCATCTCTCCTTGCCCACTTGTTCACTCTACTCCTCGCCCTTCTTCTCCTACCCTTTCCTTTTTTCCCCCCACCTTCCTCTTTGTACTCCACCTCTGTGTGGCCTCCTCCTGGGCTTTTTTTGTTGTAGCCAGGCTGTTCTGTGATTACAGGCTCGTGGCCCAAAATGTAAATACAATGTCAACGGAAACCCCACTAAACTTCACATGAGACTTCATGCCTTCCATTAGACAGATTGGATTAAATTAAACATCCACTTAGCGCAATAAGCACACTCACAAAACACCAAACACTGCAAATACACTGGCACCTCAGCTGGTTTCACTTTCAGATGTGGTTGTGGGCAGTGGATGTCACTGCCTGCAGCCATAGAGAAATACTAAAAATATCTTGCATGTTTTCCAGCATCTTGCATTCATGGGTTGTTGTTTTTTTATGCATTTGGATACAAAAAAATGTAGAAGACACTGTAGGTTTTTACATTTTGATGAAGAAACAGAAAGAGTAAAAAGTTGCATGCTCTGATTTGTAAAACAATCCAGTGTAGGGACAACTCATAGATTTATTCCGACGTTTTTCTTTCCCTTAGGTATTTGCGTTTTTTCTCAGATTTGTTTAGCCCCATCCTTGTCATACAACTCAGAAATTTCTTATGAACAGCCTAAGTTGTGTGTTTGGTGTTATCCTCGTAACGTCATGCCAGGGGACATTCTGGAACTGTGTGTTGGATCAGAGGGAGAAATGGAGTCAGCTCCATCACCACACACCAGAGCTCAGAGCCCCGTAAGCCCATCACTTAGAGACCAACCACGAAGACTCCGTCCCAACCATCCCCACATGCCTGCTGAGGAGGGAAGGGGGAAGCATGGAAATTAGCTAAGGGATCTTTACCAGTTGCAACACTGGCATTCCTCAATGCTTGGATTTCTATAACTCAAACTGAGATTTGAATCTTATTAAATGCAGTCAGAGAGGTTGGAGGAAAATTGGCAGGATATTTTTCACAGCGGAGGTTATTAGATTCCATTTCAGCATTACAGTAGCATTTGAATGAAATAAATGACACAGGACAAATAGGTTTTCCTTTTCCTTCTCTTTACCCTAATTTTATATACAGTCTGCCCTGGCATGTTATATGGACTTTCAATCAAACACAGGCTTTAGTTAGCGTTTGTTGAACTTTTAGAGGTACTACTGTGTCTTCTCAGCCTCTGAGTCATCCAAGAAAAGGTAAAAGATCAAGAGTGAGAGGCCAGCCCAGTCCTCTGAAAACCAAAGTGTGCCTAGAATACATGAACCGCTCACGATAATAACAAGCAGAGGGCCAAAAGTAATAGCTCACACTGAACACGTGGCACGACATGTTATAGCACACTCTTGGATGTTGGCCCATTGTTTCCATAGCAATTAATAATAAGACTACTGCAGCCAAATGTTCATTTATCTAAAGGATAATTTCACTTTGTTTTAGCCATCATCAGTTACAGTCGTCATTTTTTTGTGTTGTTTTGATCTTAACTGTTTTTCTAATATGCAATGCGTGTTGAGGACTTGGATCTGATTAGAGACACTCCATTGAGAGCTGGTCCAAGCAATTGTCCAAGCAAGTTAATTACTGTTGCTTTTGGGTAATTAATAAAGTAGTTCAAGTACCTTTTCAGTGAGAATGTAAAAATAATTGAGCACTTTTGTAAGTAAGTTAAATAATTACATCGGTGCTCTTCACTCTCCTTTTCTGCAGCATTTGGCTGCAGTGCTCTTATTAGCTCAAGACAAATTCCTTGTAAGCTCGTGTGCGTACATGGCCGGTAAATATGATTCTGGTTCTGACTCTGCATAAGCATGACTTAAAACGTGATCATATATTTTCCAGTTCTACAACCAGCTTAAGGGAAATCAATTGAAAAAATGAGACCAAAATATTAAACATTATTCATTTATTTGTTGTGGAAAATGATCCTATCTTACATATTTATGTGTAGCAAAAGTATGTGAACCTCTTAGATCTTCTTTTTTTTTCTGGACTCCAGTGGACCATCAGGCAGCTCATATTCTATTGGAGAACATTCAGCACCATTGATGCTCTCATCAGGAGTGGTCAAACAACAAAGATCACACCAAGAGCAGAGCATGTAATAGTCCTGGAGGTCCCGAGGAATCCCTGAGTAACAGTTTGGAAACTAAAGGCTTCTCTTGAAGTGGTTAATATTAATGTTAATGAATCCACCATCAGGGGAATGTCAAACACCAATAGTGTTCATGGCAGAGCTGCAAGGACAAAACTTTCTCCAAAAAGAACATTGGTGTCCGTGCACAGTTTGTTTAAGGCCACGTGGATGAACCAAAAAGCTATTAGAAGAATATTCTGTGGATATATGAGACCAAAGTACAACGTTTCAGCTTCAATGAGAAACGTTATGTTTGGCAACGACTGAACCCTGCACTCCCGTACTTCTTCCACACTCAAATATTAAAGATTAATAACAGTTAATGAATAATAATGTATTATTAAATAAGAAAAATAATTGTCCATAGTAAAACAGATCATTTTTTCGGTCCTATTATGTAGAAATAGATATAATTATGAAAGGTTCACAAACTTTCAAGTGCTATAATATGTGCTTAGTTTTTTCAAACAGCGAGTAGACAAAATAGAGAAATCCAGGAATTAAAGCAAAAAAATTGTTGATGCATTAAAAAGAACAGACAAATATTGGTAAGTATAAAAACAGTAATGCAGCCTTTATTTCAGTACTGTGGGACTCTCTCACAGCATCGGGAAACACAGAGGAGAGAGTCCAGGCAGTTATGGGCCTGTTTAGGAGGAGGCAGCGAATGAAAGGAAATTACTTTTCTGAGGTTAATATAGCCTTGTGGTTTTCCTACAGTAGCTACTCACAGACTCCTTCCCAGTCTGCGCTGACATGGTCACTCCATCAATGCCAGCGGCTAATGTCATGTATATCTCCCTTTAATCAGAGATTTAGCCCACTAATTACAAAGCTAAATCAAAAAGCCTTCAAGGCAAATGAGGCATCATCAAAGGAATTTAGAGAGTATTAAGGGAATGTATTAATTTTTTCTCATATATAGATATTATCTACAGTTTTATTTTTAACAGTCTCTCTTTCTTTCTCTCCTTCAACCAGGAACCTGATGCCTCGTACACTGGAGGGTCAGATCACGATGGAGAAGACCCCGAGTTATTTTATCACCAAAGAAGCCCCTCGTCGCGTCTCCTCCATGAGCCGCCACACTAAGCTCATTGTGGTGGTGCGTGATCCCGTGACCCGGGCTGTTTCTGATTACACCCAGACTCTGTCCAAATCTCCTGGGCTCCCAGCCTTCCAGAACTTGGCATTCCGAAATGCCACCACAGGCCTCATTGACACATCTTGGAGCGCCGTACGCATCGGCATATACGCCAAGCACCTAGAGAACTGGCTGCGCTTCTTCCCACTCTCACGCTTTCTTTTCGTCAGCGGCGAACGCCTCGTGACCGACCCTGCAGGTGAGATGGGCCGGGTCCAGGACTTTTTAGGACTCAAGCGCGTAGTGACAGACAAGCACTTCTACTTTAACCAGACAAAAGGATTCCCCTGCCTAAAGAAGCCGGAGGGGAGCAGCAGGCCCCGCTGCCTGGGGAAGTCAAAGGGCAGGCCCCATCCCCAGATCCCCTCTGAGGTCTTGCTTAGGCTCAGAGACTTCTACAGACCCTTCAATCTCAAGTTTTACCAAATGACTGGTCAAAATTTTGGCTGGGACTGAACGGCACCAAAGCTCCTAAAAACTCTTACCTTGAAGACACTGAGCATTACCAAAGCCTTCCTTATTTTCCTCAGCTATGACTGTAGGATCTGCCAACACATACAAACGTACTGCACTCCCACACATTTACAGAACCTTTGCTAAAGAAATTTGCAAGAACCTTAAATTTTAATTGTGAGACATGCTGGTTGTGTCTCATACTGCTGTACTGTGATGGGTGCAAGCCAGGTGGTAGAATACTACCTGTTTGTTTCAAGCTGGAACTCCAAAAGTATGTTTAGCCGTACATGGCTGTCCGAAAGACTCAGCACAATATCGATATTGAAAATAGCAACCGACAGAACCCAGCAATGCAGTGAGATGTACTTAAAGTTAAACAGACTAACAAGCTTAGACAGATGGGCAAAGCTACGATAAGCCAAATGACATGTTGGAGCTTTGAGAGGGACACAGGAGCTCTGCTGCAAAACTGCTCAGACAGCAAGGAAAAAAAGCAAAGGAGTTTTAAATATGCACCACTGTACAATCAAAATAAATGAAAATGTGTGTTGACTTAAATCACTTAAATCTCATCTGTGCTGTTCAATTAATTTCTGGATAAATTATATGAAACATTTCTACAGTGTATGCAGTTCTTTACGTCAGTTCTTTCAGTCCAAGCTTGTTTTTGTGGACTGTTTTTTTTTTATTTTATATTTAAAAATTGTAACAAATACAGGTGGATACCTGGAACCAAAGCTGTATGTTAAAACACAGTACACAACGCGCTGTAAATTTCCTATTATTTATGCTTGTGTAAAATATTCTTTACAGACCACGTGTCTGTTTCAATTAGTCAAAACACCTCCACACATGATACTTTCATGCAACTGTATATTTCTAAAAGTCTAATTTATAAGATGACAAACTATTGGTGAGATGTTTTCTCTGAAAGTTTTGTATTTGAACATTTTCTGGAAATTCTGACTAAAACCTTTATTCTAAATCATATGTTTTGGGATCATGTTTGCACTGTATTTCTGAGAACCACTCTGATCATGCTCTGTATTTATTCCAAACGACCCCATTTTGCTGCTGCCCAGAATATAAAATACACCTGTTGAGCAGACACGGGAGGACTACAAAAGAAAATGTAATTAATCATGATCTGGAATGACTTGGTGAGAAGGTGACATTTGTTTACATAATGTGGGATATATATTGTGTCTTAAATCTTTACCTTTAACCTGGTCATAAAACTCACAAGCAGCTTGAGTAAATAACGTTAGAGCTTTTAGGTTTGTTTAGCCTAGCATGAGGCATTATGAATAGGCATTCATATTTTTGGAATTCAGTTTCCTGCTGACGGAGGAAGATTGAAACTGCTAGTATAAGTTTGGTGAGGCATGGACAGCAACTGCCATTTACAACTGTGTTTATGAATACCATGTGGCAAAATTTAATTACAGTACATTACATGAGATATTACATACTAAATGTCAATGACAACGGGACAAATTATGACCTCTTTGGTTTTTGATAATACTGGGAATTGAAGATTTTTTGTATTCACTATTGTCTTACATTTTCCTCTTTAGGAAAAGACAAAATTATGACACACTGAACTCATGCTAAACACCCAAAATACGACTAAACCTGAGCAGTGGAGAAACATCTCTGCTGTCCTGAGCTGATTGGTTGGATTGTGCACTATCTGCAGAAATGGAGGTCTGATTATGGACTGTGGACGGTCCAGAGACAGGTCTACATATGATCAGCTAACGTTTTTAGAATTTTGGTATTGTTTAATAAGGATAGCCATCATCACAATAGGGAAGCTAAAACGAAAAAGCTTTATATGCTCCTTTTAATATCACTAAGACAGCAAATATGTGTACTCAAAATATTGTACTTGAGTGTGTATTTGAGCTTTGGGCGGTGTTTGGTCACTTTTGTCTTTGGGAAACACCTAAGAGTTCAAGTATGCAGAGAAGAAATGAGCATGGTGATGGTGGGGTCATATGCCTGTAAAGACACAGGAGCTAAATATGACGTTAACACAGGACTGTAGTATATATGATGTGTAACCAATCAATTTATCAGGGTGATTGGAGACCTTTTGAGGTTGGCAATCTGACCTCTGAGCCCCCCCCTTGACCTGTGAGCCTGGTCGTCATAAACTACTGACTGCTACCACCAATGTGCTGGTTAAATCTCTCTCTCACACACACACTTGCACAAAAATAAATACACGTTCATACAGCAGCCCCCCCAGATCCATTAATATTGCATTCTCAGCCTCAAGGACCACCACTGAAGGCAGATACTCGAGATCAATAACTGCCTGTTTAGTTTATGGGCAGTGGGAATATGTGCTCATTTGTACTGTGTCCCAGTGTCGCTTTGATTTAACTGAGGGGCTGAGCATTGGTTCCTACCATAGATTTGTGAAATATTATTTAACACCTATATTGCTTCCATACATCTGTAATCGATGCAGGGCCTTAAGAGAAATACACACGGGTGCACACATGGATGCTGGACCACTTTAATCTTTGGAAGGCTACACAGTCCTTATGGGTTTCTGTGACACCCATCTGCTTTCTTATTTATGTGGTAGTTAAAGTTCATATTTCTTTACAAATGAGCGGGGGTCTCAGTTTGATTCAATTCCCAGGTTACTATTTCTCAACAGATACATTCATGAAGAGGCCACAAATTAGGGAAACCTGGAGTCTGTGGTTCAGGCGACATTTATTTTGTTGAACAGTAAATTCATAGGTGACCTTAAATCTAGTGTTTTTAAAGTAAAAATAGATAAATTTACTGTTTATATTGTCAATACATATGCTCAGTTTCCCTTATTTATTCAGGTATTTACATGAGCTTGCAGGTCAATAATTAACTCAGTTTTGTCATAAAAAATTCATAGAATGATCTTTGATAAACCTACTGTATGATACATGTTTGTATACATGACGTTATGTTGCTAATGTTGTATAGTGAATATAATGGAACAGCAAAAAATCTGATATATATTGTAGTTCAGATAAAACATGGCATAAAGAATTAAAGTGATTTACTAGACATCCAAAAACCATAAATGTAAATGTTGCTCAGTATGTTCTGGACATTTAAGTCACTGTCTACTTTAAACTCACCACTTTCACAGTTAACTACATTTTCAGAATAGATTTTAGATAATTATCAGTTAACTCAAGAATGTTTTACTTAAACTTGCTGGCATTATACAGGTGGTTGGTGTTGTTTTCCACCCTGCATAGTCTCTAGTTATAGAATGTCCTCAAGTCACACAAGGCCACTCATGAGAAAACCAGCCGACTGTATCGCAGAGTTTACCGCTGGTGAAAAGTTTCCTTTATGTCTCTCCTTGCACCGGAGAACCCTGAGACAGCAGCAAATCTTTCATTCATCAGCTGACAAGATGGTTGAGCTGCAGGTCTGCGGAACAGGCCTTTATCCAAGAAGCCCTGGCTCTGTCCCCGATACACTTCTGTCACTCACACAATCATCTCCCAGTCAGTAATAAATGTGGGTGGCTCTAGTGAGAGTGCATTGGATAAAAAGCGTCTGCCAAGCAAAGTAAAGTGCATGGGATCAAAACAAAAATGGATTAGGCCAAACCCAGAGAACTTCTCTTTACCAACAATGTTCAATTGAACTAAATGCTAATGTCATCATGCTAGCATGTCCACAATGATCTTCTCAACATGTTAATATTAAACATTTTTCCTAATCTTATTTTCTATTTTATTTTGTAGCATACACCTCCCAAGGATGATGAGAGTTTCATTAGTACTGTGACCGTGCTACATGGTAATTACCAAGATTATTGAACCCCAATGGAGAACATATGTCTGTTCTAAATGTCATGATAATTCATCTAATAGTAGTCAAGATATTTATATTTCACTCAAAATCGCAATTGTCAACCTCACAGTTGCACAAGAGGACACTAAAATAAAGTGAATTTCATCCTCCGTTGACCATGAATGTCTGTGGAAATTATCATGGAAATCTATCCAGTATATAGATATATATGTATCCAGTGAGATACTCCAAATATCTGGAACCAAATGGTGGACAAACCAACCAGCATCCTGGCTACAAATATGACCATTTACTAAATGAATATAATAACTTCTTTCTCAAGAAGCAGAATCTACATTAAGATAAAATTTGTCATTTAGTATTTCATGCTTTGTAGGGTGACCGAATGTTGCCTTTATTCAACCCCAGTGAATAATAATAACTAAAATGTAAAATGCCTTGTTTTCAATAACCAACCTGAAAAAAGTCACACAAAGCCCATCTACTGTCCACATTCCCTTTTACTGACCCAAACAATATCTCCCCTCCTGAAGTGACTGAAGCAACTGGTCGCTGTTCTGCTTTATGACTTGCTTCACAGTGTGAAGGTCAGGACCAGCCCTCTAGTCTGATCAGAGGTCAGAGTTCAAAGTTCATTCCACCAGCACAGTCACCTATGCTCAATTGACCCTCACGTGCAAAGGGTTATTCTACGACTGACTGGAAGAAAGTAATTAATATATTACCATTCCATACCATGTAATGAACCCATTTACTGTGAGTAATGGAGCTAAACTGGTCATTATTAAGGAAATTGTTTGGGGATAAACATTCCATGTGACAGTTATGAACGATCCCTTATGTTTGGCCAGATTGTGGCTGACTCTGACTGTGGTGGAGTTTCAGTCAGCTTCAAACTAATATATCAGTCTGAAATATAGGTAAGTGTAATATAACCCAAATGAAGCATAGATTCAATAAAGCAACTGCCTGCCAGAGTGATTTCTTTGTGGGTGGGATATGCGTTTGTGGTCATTTGATAGAGGAGTCATCTGTTGCCCTTTGACCTCAAAGTATGGACCAGTGAGGAAGTGAGAGGGTCTGCTGTCAGCCAGACATGCCCAAGTCTGACACCTTAACTACTCAACACTAAGATCCTTTATTAACATGTACCATATTTTGTCTGACACTTTTCTTTTTTGTTCAGTGCTAACCATCCAGCTATTCTGTTTGCTTCTTTGCCAGAAACCAAAGGATCTTTCTCAGGATCTACCACCAGGCACAGAATGTTCAGACTGAAGCAATTCTCAGATAATTATTACATGAAGACTGTCAGAGGTTGAGGGATTCTTGGCTAACAAGCTATCATCAAAACAAGCTTCTCTGTTGTAGAAACCACATCAGTTCTAGCACAAAAAGCATAGTTGCTACTAATCAACTGTATAGAACACGTCATGGATGAAATACTGAACGGATCTAACAGGTACAAGGCCAGCAGACCCCGGAAAATAACCTCTGTATTGAGTTACTGTTAACATTTTCTGTTGGAAAGTCAATCAAACAACCACAAAAAGAGACAGAAAAACCACAGAGAAACTACAGAGACTCAAAAGCAACCACAAAGAGACAAAAAAAAAAGAAACGCAAACAGACTACAAAGAGACACAGCCTAACTACAAAGAGACGCCAAACTACTTCAAATAGATGAAAAACACAAACAAATACTGCAAAATAACCACAAAGACACATAAAAAAGCAATAGACTAAAACAAAAATCTACAGAGACACAAAATGACCGCAAAGAGCTGCAGGACACAAGTATAAAAATAATGACCATGAAGAGATAGCAAATAGTGCTAAAGGGACAAAAAATAACAAGAGACACAAACTGAACACATTGAGATGCTTAACGACCAATGACGGACATTTACTGTCACAGTTTATCATTGCAAAGCACTAATGCACTTTTAAAACTGTGCACTCTGGCCACCATATTTTAAACTTCACTTACAGTATAGTGACTGAGACCAATTTTTATGGTGTGAAAGGAGCGTTGAATCTCACTTGTATACTGCTAAAAAGAACTTGGTCAGCTCAAGAGGGAACTGGAATCAAAGCCCTGAACATAAAAAAGGTGTCCTTCAAAACTCTCAGTCCAGCTGTTGTCTGTTTATCATAACTGCCTGAATGGACGCCAAATCATACAGCCTGTGAATGGTTTAATATGAGGCCTTCTCTACTTTGACAAGAAAGCTTTAAATTAGGAGAAAACCCTTGGTTCTGGCTGCAAGAGCTGCATTCCTCCAGTGAAGCAGAGAGGGTTTGCACCCCTGTTTCCTCTTTAATTAGCCAATCATGGGAGGAACAAAGACATGTACCATACATTAATTACAAATCATTGGGAATAAATCCAGATCCTGCGTTACATGCTCTTACATCCTATTTTCCATTTGAACGGCCTCCTGATGACAGTTTGCTTAATGAATGAGTCCTCTCATTGATTCCACCATATGTCCAGGAGAAGCAGTTCAGTGAGGTTCAGGGTTGTTTCAGATCCAAGATGTTTGGTGGTTCTGTCATTTAACGTTTCAGGAAAAGAAGGAGACAGAGAGAGTGGTGAAACAGTCAGACGACCAACCTAAAAAGCTTCAAGACATTACAGGATAGATTGACTTTTAATATAAAAAATAAGCTGAGCAAAGAAAAAAAGTGGAAAACAGAACAGACAACCTGTCCTCTGGGAGGGTAATCAACACCTAATGAAGCTGACCTCACAGTGGGTATCTATCCGTGACCTCTGACCCTTAAATTGCAAGTCAAGCTTTTGAAACAGACTAGATGTCCTGCTGGGGGATTTGCAGTTATTTTTAACAATGAACTATTCCTATTAAGTATTATTTTGTATTAATAATTATCATTAACGTTATTGTGAATATTTATTGGCTATTGAAACTTTTAGAAGATGAATTAATCCTAGTTAGTCATTAAGTGACTAATAGTTTTAAAAGAGAAAAATCTATTAAAATTGTATATTATGTGTATTTATTTGTATTTTAATTGTATTTTATAAGAACCTTAAACGACCCCACCACCACCTCGCTTACCCACTTTTTTTCTTCACTCTTTTACTCAGTTCTTATGAGGCTGCAGTGTCGGCGTGTAACCCTGTGTGCCGTTGCAACAGCTGTTTCTGCATCCTGTATTCTTTAGCCTGCAGTTTGACAAGCCAGCAGCCTGCACACTGACATATACTTAGATTTTTTTAGCCAGGCATTGCTGCCATTTTAAGTTATTAATTTGGCAGCCTTCTTTTTTCCAAGTACCCTTTGTTGTTGTATTCCTACTGTAAATCACGCTGTGTGGGCTACACATCTTTCCTTGTCTGTTTCAGAAGGGTTTTTTTTCTTTATTTGCACCATTTTGGATTTCACACTACCACCCAGGTCAAATGGTATAAAAATCATGTCTTCTTATGTAGGTGAATTCACTAACGTGTGTGTATGTGGTGTTAATTTATACAAAGACATGTCACAGGCAGATGCCACTGTATGTAATAGGCAAGAGCAGATATTCCCATTTCTAACCCTACAATTCCCTTGCACCTCCCTCTCTCCCCTATCCTTTGTTTTTCCCTTTGCACCAAAAGGTAAATCAGATGCCATTCCACATAACAGATGTCTGGGGAGTCAGGTCTCCTCTTGCACACTAAAGTCTCTCTCTGAAGGCTCTTTTAGGTCAGATGGAGTTTCCTCACTGCCGCAGAGGAAAAGGAGAATGTCTTCAGGGACCTGATTGTCTTTCAGCTGCTTGGGAAATGATGCAGGCAGGAAAAGAAAATCATGGTCATGGAAATAAAAAAAATAGCTATCGGACATGTGCATCAGTGTTACTGCTGCTGCTGCTGTTTAGTTCTTCTAAGTTCATTTGACAACTGTTCTGTAATAAAAAAAATGTTGCTTGCTATAAAGTAGTGTGCATTAAGGTGTTTAATTTTAGCATTTTTAAAGTGTTTACTTTTGGCAATATATTAAGGTTAACTTATACCTTACATTATTATTATTATAATTATTATATTATAATAACCCATTCCACACAAAATAAAATCAAAAACACTGAAAACAAAATTTCTTCTATTTCTGTTTTACTTATATTTTAATTTAGTGATTAATATTTTGGTTGATCAGTTTAATTGTTATTCATAATTATGTTCATGTTAAAAAAGAGTAGCTCGATTTTTTGGTTTATTTTTTACTTTTTTTTTAGCAAATGCATTTGGAGTCTCATGGTCATTTGAAATCTGACAAAATGTATTAAAAGGTTTAAAAAAATTTAACAATGACAAATAATCACATCAGTATCGTTTATTAAAAATATTGTGTAAGAAAAAAAAAAATATGCCACACTTTTTCTTTAATCTCCAGTCAATTTAAGTAGCCTAAGTATTTTCAATTTTTTTCGGTTGATAAAATAAACTTCAAAATCTAATTGTGTGTGTCTGTGTACTTGTACTTGTAAGGTTATACATTGTGATGCATAATGAATGTTAGTTAAATAATGTTAATTAATCATCTATCTTATACTGCTGTAGAATCAGTGTATAAATAATAGTAGCTAAAGCATTATAACTTGTAACACTAACAAAGTTAACATTAGCCAGCTAATGCTAATATTTTTCTTCCAAAAACTCACATTGATCAAATTAGCTAACTTATGCTGCAGACTCACTCTCCTCACTGAATGTCAGTAGCTCTGTCTAAGCAAATATGGTCCGAAGTTATGAGAAAAAATCATCAAGCTCTATTATCTCCAGTGATTATCTGTGCAGATTGGAGACCATGTCCTCTTCCTGTGTACTGCTGGAAGCCAGGCAGTAGTTAATTCCTTCTTTGGAGCCAGAGATGAGAACAATATCACATCTCATCCCTCAGGGGCCTGACAGAGGACAAGATCACCTCCCTGAGTTTCATTATTTAATATCAGAGTGCTTTACTCAGAGGCTGCAAGGAGGTCAGAGATTTATGGTCGGTGTTCAATAAGAAGTGTGCGTGTCACGCACACAAGAAAACACGAGCACAGAGACACATCAGCCCAGGATTTACAGACAATAGTTTTGCTACAGAGATAAAAAGACAGACTGATGCAGATTCAGGTTAGAAAGGGTGATGGAGAAAAAGAGGGAGAGCAAAAAGATGAGATGTGGGCGATTAGACGAGGATGAACAGTGTCCAGGTCAGGCCTTCAACACCGGAGAGAAAAATTAGATGAGAAGTCCCAAGAAAAATAGAAAATGTTGGCTGCACACATTTTCCATCTTTTCTTTCCTTTTCCCTTCTTGATAGGAAACAGAAAAGCTGAGGCAATCAGCAGCTATAATACAACAGATGTGGTTATCTGTCACAATTTAAATAATCAATACAAATTACATGATATAAATGCACTGCAGTATAATCGGGATTACTCTTCATCTGCTTCAAAGCATCACATTATTTTCTGACCATAATGGCTGTAGCCTGCAATGGTGCTATTTCTGTCTCTCTTGTTCCGACATCTCTTGTTTTGTGGGATAAAATAAGCCAGAAATTAACAAAAAGAAGAACAACATCAGTCATTTTTGTTATTAGTCCCAATCACTCAGAAAGACCACTCAGAAAGACAAACTTTGCTACTGATATCATTATTTTTTATTTAATATGAAAGGACTGTTCCTATGTTTCTCGTGATCAAATCAGACATTGATCACTCAGCCCATAACACTGTCTGAAATTTTAAATATGACTAATAAACAAAGGTTAATTTTCATACCTAACTCAAAGGTATGGTAAGATGTGTGTCACTTCTTAGAAACTGTCAGTATATACAGTGGCTTGCGAAAGTATCCGGCCCCCTTGAACTTTTCCACATTTTGTCACATCACAGCCACAAACATGAA
>JAUYWH010000011.1:5793319-5812973 GCA_034779795.1 Ctenopoma multispine | reverse complement strand
AGAATGGCCCAGTCAAAGTCCAGATCTAAATCCAATCGAGAATCTATGGCAAGTTCTGAAAACTGCTGTTTACAAACGCTGTCCATCTAATCTGACTGAGCTGGAGCTGTTTTGCAAAGAAGAACAACATCTAAAGAAGTGCAGGCCTCACTCGCCTTAGTGAGACAGCCAAAAAAAGCAGCATCCATCAGAGAGTTCCAAGGTGAAAACCACTGCTGACCAAAAAGAAACACAAAGGCTCGTCTCACACTTGCCAAAAAAAACATCTCGATTATCACCAAGACTTTTGGACAAATATTCTGTGAAACAAACGTTTTTGTAAAGGTGTGCGTCTCATTACATCTGGTGTAAAACTAACGCAGCATTTCATAAGAAGAACATCATACCAACAGTCAGACATGGTGGTGGTAGTGTGATGGTCTGGGGCTGCTTTGCAGCAGTTTACTTTTTCACTCAGGGCCAGGCAGGTTTAGACAGTTTTTCTCCTTAATAAATAAAATCACCTTTTAAAAACTTTTTATTGTGTAATATCAAATCTGTTTGATGATCTAAATCATTTAAGTGTGATAATAAAAAAGACACATTCTAACAGCACTGTAATTAAAAGTACAAAAGTAATAATTCAGAAGTACCAAAAGTAACAAAATGATAAATTTCATATTATTGAATTAAAAATATTTATGCATTCATTTGTTAATCTATTTAATGTTGCAACTGATAATGACGAGCTTATTTCAACATCCTGATGTGGATTTTATATTTTATTTAAAAATGTTTATTTATCACATCAAATAGATGTTGTGAAGTAAAAGTACAATATTTACCTCCAAAATGTAGTGAAGCTGAAGTATGAAGCAAAATTGAAATATACAAGTAAAGCAGAAATGTACATAGATACTTTTCACCACTGGGTGTTAGAATAAGTGTGAAATAAGAGTCCTCCTTAAAACCGTAAAATGGTCTTGTTTTCAGCCATTGCTATCAGCATTGTTCTGTTTGACTGTTATGTGAAACTGTATTTGTCACTGTGGGAATACTGAATGCGAGAACATTAGAGTCATTTCTGAGCTATGATCTGTTGTGTTTCTGTTATTTTAATGACCTATTTAAAATATCTATGTTACAGTTGATTGCCACCTCAAATACAAAAGTGTTTCAGTATCATGCATACTGTTCAAAATCTAATCTATACATCCTATCCAGGCCTGCATAACATACTCCATATACCCTAAAGCTAGGACAGAGACACTTCACATTCCCAAAGATCAATGTTCAGCTTGGTCAACCATAATTCCACCACCCCGCAGCTCTCCTAAGATGCACAGTCCATCCCACCACCCCGATCTATGACGCTGACACTAATGCACAGGTAATAGAGCACATCGTAACCTGTGCATGAACAGCCAGTGGAGGCATGATCAATAGGTAGCTAAGGGAAAAGGTAATATGATATTGATGGACACACAATTACAAGGATGGTGAACAGATATATGTGATTTTATGTCTGTGTGTATGTCATGTCTCTGACACGCACTGAGTGTGTGCCTGAGTTAATATATCTTTTTACAACACAAATGTGTCTTTGGTCAGTTTGACATGCCGTTGCATTCGTAACATCAGCTCTCCAGGCTGCAGCACACCTGCATTGATCAGTCTGACAAACTGTAGTAGTCATGAGGCCTAAAGTAAATCCATTACAGAGTGACTATGATGTTAATATTGGGACTGCATTGGAACAGATTCATGAATGAGCACCGATTTACACATCACACATGTCCTTTATGTACCGCAATCTGTGACTACCCTGTAAATTCTCTACATCATATTATTAAACAGTGTGCGATAGACCTGAACTGCAGTGAACCCTTTCAGCGAAAATCCATCTAGAAGTATTTATGGCTGCATCTAGGTATGTAATCCTGAGGCCAGAATGAAATACCAGAAGTCCAACTCTGGTGGTCCTGAGAATAACGTCACTGACAGTGAAGGGGAAAACGACTTAGAGGTCAAAGTAAATGTCCCAAAAAGTGTGGGCGAGCATCAGGCAAGCTTGTGTCTCGTAATCCAAATATAACAGACATCTGTGTAGGTTCAATAAAACAGACCCGGTTCAAAAGCAGAAAGAGACGGTGAGCTGGCACCGAGGTCAGTATCAAGTGACGACACAAAACGCAGTAAAAGAATGAAGGACACAGTAGCAATGTTGAGCTCCACAATGTATAACCTAAAGCCCAGACAGTCACTGGCTGCCCTTATAGACTTAATCACAGGCAGAGGCTGACAGTGACACACACGGCAAACTGAGGATGAACTATAACAGACTGTGCACTTGTCTTGATGGAGCCATTAAGATTCCCTCCATGCTGTAGGTCTGAACTAACCTTTCATCTCCTGCACTGGCAGTTGATCTAAAGACAGACATGTCAATGCATACAGAGACGAGGGTTAGAGCCAGGTCTGCTCACCCACTCACTTTCACTTCCAACTGCTCCGTTTGTGTCTTTGTCCACTCTGTCTGTTCTCCTAATCAAACCTGATTGACTCATTTTAAATAGATAATACAATCATTAAGATGGTGATCACTGGGGGTTTAAACTCCAAGGTGGAAGAGGGACACCTCTCCCTTGAAGATCATGAATGACATCTTATATAAAAGCAACAAGTAGAGCGCATTCACCAACATGATTAGTCATTCAGCAAGTCAGTCACCTGTCTTCAGTATAAATTTCTCTCGTTTTCCAGTTTTATTGCACATTCTGTTTTCCTCTCATTTTCAGCTTATTTTCCACTGTTAAATTCCCAGAGACTCCCAGCGTTCCCATTAATCACTAAATTAGTCGAGTATGACCTCCTCTTACTTCCATTTTAATCAAGACTCAGCTTAACATCCTTTGTCAAACTACTGTTGACATCTCATTACCTCTGGCAGAGCCTCCCTGAGCCCTGCACACAGGCTTATTCTTTATATACATCTCTCTGTGTGTTCCCTCTCTCCACCAAAACACTGAACCCCAAGAGCCTGACTGGTTATTGCCTTACCAGTCACATTCCCCCTCTCCCCGTATCATCCCTCCCTGTCTCTGCTCGTCTGGACTGGCTGCCGAGGCCATGCTAATGCGCTGCAGTACATGATGGCTCTGACTGGGATGGGGCCATAATTCGTTCCATTCCTTTTTATTAAACCCACAGCCACACTGTTATTAGTGCTTGGTGATGAGAGCTGCTCTGTAACAGCGTGATCTCTTCCATATGTGATGTTACTACCATCCCAAGGAGAGAGGACCAGGAGACACAGATGAGGCAGAGCTCTTTTCCTCTAATAGTGGCATTTGGTTTGAAGAAGGCCTAAGTGGCGTTCATGGGTTCAGAGCAGCTCTTACAGGCGTCTAATGCATCAGCACAGCACTGCAATGCAGGACTCATTATGGCCATCTCTGCTTTGGAGCTTTAGAAACCTGCCTCTAATGTATTTCTCCCTCATATGACTTGTATGTTGTGGCATGTAGCATGACTGCAGTGTCTCTTGGATATCTGTCTACTACAGAATATGTGTACAGCATCTGCTTCCTCAAAAATAGATACAATTTTTTCCTTAAAATTGAATTGAATCTTGGAGGAGCCATACACATTGTAAGCCGCAGGACAAACTTTGTCAGCGACATCTGTTATTTGCATGATCTGTTTTGAGCGGGATTTCAAAAAGAATAGTTTGGGAAATACACTTGTTTACACAGAACATCAATTCCACATGCCATAAAATCACCACCTTAACAAAGCAACACTGAAATCATTAAGCAGTCACCTCATAAATGCTGTTATTGTCATAGAGCGTAAAACTGTCCCGCTTTGTACCATTTTAGGGGACAATGCTCCAGAACATAATGATTTCATTGTTCAGTGGAACATATGCAGCAAAGAAATGTCATATATATCACACAGCAGTAATTGAAGAAATGTGTTTCTCCCCTCGTTTGAGAAAGAAAAGGAGATTTTTTGAAGGGGGGGGAGATACTTGAGGTCAAATGTGGCGCAAGATAATTCAGTCGGGGTTTGTCAGAGGGGAACTACTTACACACTAGATATTGTGAAGACTGTGTCTTTGATACACTGGGACCACAAGATGGACTTTGATGTAGCTGAAATACAGCTGTAGCTCTTTTTGTAGCTCCATAGTTAAAACGACAAATAGATGAATTTTCTAGATATCCTAAATTGACTGTGGCAGTTTATCAGGCTCTAATTTTTGTCGATGAAAAGTTTGAGATGACTAATGCTCTGTGACTCATTAATAAAGATCATGTTTATGGTAAAAACACAAATCACACAACACACAGTACACAGAATTTACTAAGGATGAATAAAACAATGCAAAACAAAATACAAACTAATAAGTTCTAATAAGTACAGCTGGTGGCATTTATTCTCCAGTCAAGTGCTACTAAATAGAAAAAGAACACAGTGCAGTCAGATGATGTAATTGTATGAGCAATATTCAAACCTCAAACCATGGAAAACAACAAATATGTAGGAAATGTGATAAAGACATGGTTTTAGTGAAACAGAAATGGAGGACAATGTTATTTCTATTTTCCTTTTCCACATTTTGCTTTTATTGATACATCAATTTGTACAAAACATAAAAAACATTTTTGCAGTGTTTAGATCTTTTTTTGTTTGTTCAGTTTGAATTTGAAAATGCACATACATCAGGAGGATGCAAATGCACGTATGGAGAACACAGTGGTTGTTAGCATTTAGCTCAAAATAGCACTGTGACTAAGTACAGACTTACAAAGCCACTAGTTCGACTTTTGTTAAATATATGTTTTCCCATGTAAACAAAAAACCCACATTAGAAGATTTGCCTTTATAATGCACAAACCAATCTGAACTTTGACTTCCATGATGGTAACAGCAGTAGTTGTTGATGCTACAGACTGCATTTCTCCACCCATCCCCCCTACTTGAGTTGTATATGAACACACTACAAATATGGATTTGGGTTATAAATGTGAAAGTCAGACAGCAGTGAGACAGAAAACATGCCTGAGCTGAGTGTGTAGGAGGTTGTACCTGGTTTGTGTAGATGCTGACATTAAATTAACCCAACCACGGCCGGATCAAAAACAACATTCACATCCATACTCAGCATCGGCAGGGGAATGTTGACTGTAAACACACTGCACTGAAAATTCATTTTCAATTTTTATTTTATGTCACATCATGTTTCCTAAGTTATACACTACATCTTCCAGGTTTAACTTAAATTCTAAATTAGCCAAGAGAACATCAGATTTATAGAATTAACAAGACCAAAGCCACAGTGCTGCTCCCATTACCTCAATACTGTGGCACAACGATGAAAGCTGACATCATCCGCGCCACTGATTTCTGTCTTATGCTGCTTTTCAACAGCACATTATTAACATCATTTAAGGTTTCCTCCGCAGTCATACACCCCGCTGGACGTGAATGTGAAAAGACAGAGTGCATTGTTCTACCAGAGCACCAGCTGGATCCAATGGTTTTGAGCAGATCCAGCAATGCAGCAGCTACAATACAGTCAGTCACACAGGTGGCAGGGAAATTACAGTGTACACATACTTGTAGTTTGGATGTGTTCCACCTCTGGAAGCCAATAAAGAGTGCACAGACTGCTGCCAACGACTGCAAAAGCTATACTTGGATGCAGAAGTTTGGGCTATGCCAAGATATTGCTCACCATGCAGCCTTCATAGAGAACAATGTGTTTTAATGATCGGATTCAATAAAATAATAATGAGCGCGTCCATTAGATCCTTAAAGGGGTTGGTTCACTGAAACAATTTATTTCATTCTGAACAATAGCCACATTGTCTTTGCATGTATATGCTCATGTTCATGTTTGTATGGGGACTTAAATTCTCTGGTTTACCGACCTACTGTAAATACTACAACTTGTCTACCCACTTCCTGCAAAACAAATGACAACATTTTTTCATCACACATGACACAGATACAGTAAATAGCAGTTCTTAGAGTTTCTGATTACAAATGGTGATTTAGATCAAACAATCTGCAGCTCTGTTACTATACAAAGTAAAAAACACACACAAGAGAATATGTAGCTGCCACATTCTGTCAACCCCTGTGGCTCTAAAAGGACTTGGACTTGGCTTTGTGTTGTCTTTGTGTTGGCATGCCTCTGAGTAGTCACTAGTGTCTTTACTTCCTACTCTGTCCTCATGTTTTACAGGGTGTCCAGTTCAAGCTCAAATCTCCTGTCTGGTGCCATCGTGGAGATCCAGTGAGCAGCTGCTAAATAGGAACAAATAAGTACTCAGATTTTTGCAATACCACTTTGTAAAAATACTTACCTAACGTCTGTTGGTGAATGACTCCTGTCAGTGTTATATAATTTATTACAACATTATTGGAGGATTGGAATTTGTTGCAACTCAAGCAGCCTTTTTAATTTTGTAGATGGCTGCAAAGTTGCCATAACTATTTTATATATGATTGAGTGATTAGATATTCCATGTAATAATGTGTAATGTTTACTGTATATGGGGCTATTTTATATTTTCATATACAAAGTCACTTATTATTGCAGCTGTTGTTTAATAGGTTAATTAAGCAAAAAGTACAAGAAGCATCTCAGAATTCCTTGTTCCGGAGTACAGTATTTAAGTAAATGTAAATAGTGACAATGAAGGGAAAAAAGTTTGAAAAAGCATTCCTTTTGAATGTCTTCTGTGTCGTACTGTAAAGGTTAAATGACCGTAGATCTTTTTGTTAATTTGCATTTAGTCATTTGGCAGATGCTTCAGTCCAAAGCGACTTACAAGTGAGGTACACACAAAGACACAGTTTGCTGTTCAGTGTCTTACTCATGTACAGGAGGAGCTGGGAATTGAACCGCTGACTGGACGACTGTTCCACCAACTGAACACAACCACCTTTTATAAATTGAATTTAAACATAAAAGTATTTTTCCAGGTCTTTTGAAGTACTGCTATATGTAAATTGTGAAGTTGCCTTTTTGTGGATCGTGCTGACATCTGATCACATGGCTGCACTTGAGTCGGCATGTGTTGGGTCTGACCAGAGTAAGTTTGCAAAAGGAAACATAAAACAAATCTGGGTGTGATAGGAAAGAATTGGAAAGTAAATTTCTAATAATTTATTGATTAGACAAAAAATTATCACATCTAGCATGAACGTTTTTAGCTAATACAGTACATGCAAATCTCTCGGGAAACTATTAAGTCCAGTCTAGCTGCATTGTGGGTAATGCAGGCACAAATTTATGGATTAAAAGTCTTCGTTTAACCACACAGACATCATTTACATCAGAGGCCTGGCCACATGTGACATGCGTGTGCAGTGTGTGTGCAGAGCTCACAAGATGTTGACTGATGTATAGGTGGCAGAATATTGATGCAGCGCATGAATTAAGTGTCCGGCTAGTTTAGTTAAGACTGACAAGTTGCACATTTCTTGACACAGTCACTATTCAGGGGCCTCCTGTAACTGTATAGCGGATTTTGTTCTTAGAACCACAAAGAATATTATCAGTTATTATTCTACATATTTTCCTCATTTTCTATGCAGAATAATTTCTGCACTTTGAATAGTCCTTTGTTCATCATGTATGTGTGACAGTGAACATGGCACAAATCACATGGCCCTGCTGTATATGCAAACACATCACACACACACACACACACAGATATATAAACAGAGAGATGAAAGATTAATAGTCAGGGAGTGGTCAGATGGCTACAAGTCCTCCAGGGAGACGACCTGAGCCAGAGAGGCCACTCAATCACAGCACATTCCTGTGGTAATTGTGTTTGCAGTCCTGTGGGTACAACGCCCTGCAGGTACCATCAGTCGGCTTTGAATAAATTCATGCCATCAGATGCAACAAGCAAGACCTTATGTCTTGTGCCTTATCATGAAAACATTCAAAAAGTAATAAAAATCACTTCACCAACTGAAGATTAGTTGATGACAAATTGACAGAGGCTTTGAATTTATTTTGAATAAGCCATCAAACAAAAAGGGATTTTTTCACTTGATTTATCTGATGATAGTTTACAGTGCCGCTGTGATTAATGGACTCACTAACTGTAGGCAGAAAAGCCTAATGAAATTAGAATTTGAAATTTTCTTTCATTTGAATAGCCAGCGAATAGCAAATCGATTCTTCTGCATAGGAAAATGTTTAAGGTATTTAATCACTCCTGTTTCACTTTATCCAACACTATGCAATGCCCATCGACACGCTGATGGAACATTACACATCAGGCTGTCTGTTGTCAAATAATCTCACTCTGTTTCGCTGTGACTTTGTGTTACTGTGTTATAAAATGCCATTAAAGTTGGCCCTGCAATGTTTTTATCGGAGATTAGGAACCATAGAAGTGCATAATAAACTACGTATTACTGCCTGAAAATCAACATTAGTCATAGGGAGGAGATATCTGATCCGAAGCCTGACCACAAGGATTAGTCATGTCTGCTGCGGAAGAGCATCAAGATTGTGTGAAACTGAGGATGGTTTATTGTTACACATGTTGATTCATGTTTAGGTGTATAAGATAGTATCATACATCAAAAACAACTTACCAGAAATCTGCCATATTCATCTCAGCAAAGCTGTCTGAGAGCAAATCTGATGCTGTGAATGATGGATTATCAAGGTATTATTAAAGTCTGAGGGATGTTTTTTCACAGTGCAGACTGACTCAAATATAGCATACAAATATAACGTGAGCGCAAGTGTGTCCTTGTGTATATTTGACAGCTATCCGTCAAGGAAAGCAGTTGCATTATTCAGTCTGCCATTTCACTGCATGTTTGCGCAGCTGTATGGATGTTTACTGTACTGAAATGTGTGTTGAAATGATGGATTTCACCCGAGGCAACATCACATTAACTCTGCCAACAGGAATTCATTACTTCCAGTGTTTTTTGTGCTTGTTTGACATGGAGAGGCTGCTCCTTTTTTTTCACCCAGGTTTACTTGCTACTTGTCACTTGTACCTTTTTTATTAAAGATATAAATATCTGTCATTAAATATTCTAAAATGTCAAAGAGCACCTCATTCATTTCTCTTTTAACTTATTTTGTACAGCTTTTCTAAATAGTGTGTTATGGTAATTTAATTTATCTGTAAATATCTGTAAATATCTGAAATGTGTTTGAGCAAGAAAAGAAAAGAAAATGTTTTCTAATAATACATTTTTTTAGATTTTGTTTTGGTTTGTTTTGGTTTCTCAGAATTAAGATACTACTACATATTTATTACGTTTAGACTTCTGGTTACATCGTGTGTACCGCAATAGCTATAATGTCCGACGGTATTTGAAGGCAGCACGAGTTGCAGATCTCGCGTGCAGCAGCTTTCCCGGGAAAAACTGTGAAGAAAACAGAGGAGGTAAAAGATTAAACTGTAAAGTTTAATATAAAGTTTGTATATAAATATGCTATTTTAATCCAATCTTAATTAAAATTAAGATTTAAATTTGTATTTATATTTCATATAATATGATTGAATGATGAATATTAACATGTTAGCTTATTTTACATTATTTCAGGCTAAGCTAACTTTAATTTTAACTAACTTTCCTTGTCTAAGACTAACTCTTGTATATTACTTTTAAGCTAAGGTAAGTCTGTTAGAAAACAAGAATGGTTTTACAGTATTTTTATTCAGGTGGAATAAAAAGCCAGATATTAAATCTAAAAATTTGTTTTCTTTAAGAGTCTGTAAATGTAATAAAGACTGCATCAGGATAATGAATTAACAAAATGGCTGCTCAGACCTACATTGCCATCTCTGAGCTGCATCCCAATTTCTCTCACCCGGTGAGTTCACACAGCTTTCAGGCAATTGCAGCAATTTGTTGTATTTCTCTTTAGTCAACATAATATCTATTTTTAGTGTCTAATGCCAATAATCAGAAATAATGTATATTGTAATTTGCTCCGGTGCTGAGTTTGTTTTGTTGTTGAGCTGTCTGGACACTAGTAATACTGTTGTAATGTTGTAAGTGTTTTTGTTTGTTTCTCTGTTTGCTTTCCAGAAAGTGGCAGGCATCATTATTTGGAAAAGTGATGTCAAAAGCTTCCCTGACAGAAAAAGTTTGTGTCTTTTTATAGCAGTGCACAGAAGTCATTTTTCTGTCAGAGTTGAACTTCAGTGTCTTGTACAGCTGCCCCCTCTTCTGGAGAATAGATGAATTAAGGTCACTTCTCTGTGTTTTCCTCTTCATGCAACACTAACCAAACCTATTTGTCTAAATTACAGATTTTGGTTCAGAACGATTCACTTTTGGCTTCACCATTAAAGATTCACCTGACTTCTTCATTAATGTGGCAGCCTGGGGAAACGATGGATATATCAATGGGCTCTCGGACACCTTCTGCATTGGAGACTGTGGTGATAAAGTTCCCCCAGGCCTTGAGAATCCTTGACAATTTGATAAATTGTTAAAAAAAAAAATTTGTTTAGTTTTTTTAGGAATAGGATTCATTACAATAATACAAAACTTAGTTTTAATCTTACGTGATTTCTTGCAGTATCTTGTTTACTGTGATATAACTGAATTTGGCCTAGAAAGTCACAGCTCGTGGTGGTAAAGTGATTGATTAGAGAGTACAATCTGCATTTTGTTTTGATGAATTCACTTTCTAAAAGGGTTGTTCTTTGCACCAATATGAAAATCATTCAGATGTTAGTAATAAGATCATTTAAAAGAGTAAAATAACAAATTTATAAGTAATAAATAAGAACATATACATAATGAAGTGTCTATGCACTCGTATTTATTTTTTTCAGTCACTGTTGAAAATCCTTTGGTTACCAACAAAGACCCAGAGAAAGGGGACAGATTCTGTCCTACAACACCAAGGTATTTGGTGCATCTGTTAATCACATTCACAGTTTGGTGCTTTTAGAAAGCTGGAATGAGGTGAGATTACCACAGTGTAATGCTGTGTAAGGTATGATGTAATGCCTAATGTCTGAGGATGGTGTCAGAGGACTTGCTAGTTCACAGGCCTGTTTCTGTTGTCCCAGCCTCTACAGGCTACTGGTGACAGAGGCTCATTCCCAAGTGTGTCTGTGTGCTGACATGGACACCATCAGTAAACTGCTACCACTGATCCACCTGCCTGTTAAGGACTCGAGAGATTTCTACTCTCTGGGAGACATAGTGGCCAACGGACAGAGGCTGGATCGCACAGTGATAAATATACTGGCTGCAGTGAGATCGGTAGGGTTCATTAAGACCACAGTCTACATTAATAATAGTATTAAAGGAGAAGTTCACTTTTATAAAATCTCAAGTTTTTTAATACCAATTTAGTAGTTATTTTAACATTAACACTGTGCCTGCATTTTTATCAACTGGTCTCATTAACTTCTATAACTTATAGTAGTGATGAGGACCAGCAGAATGGGGCTGTGGTCACAACCTTTTGTTAAATCAGTTGCCTTAAATGGGAGATGAAATGTTTGAGAGATGATGTTTTCCATACAACGGTTTGTGTGGAGTTTTGATAAAATCAATAAGAAATGTACGTGAAAGACATTCTACAGGAATAAAGCAGAGGGCGTTTCTCAACTGTTCTCCCACACTGATTGAATTAGTGGTTTTTCAGAAATAAATAGTTTTCTACAGAAAAAGGTCGGCTATGGTGGAAAATAGGCCATTAATGTGCTCTGAGCTGAAAAACAACAGTAACAAGGAGGGAAGGGTTGTTAAAAAGTGGTCGGGTGTAACATCGGTCACGGAGAAGTCTTGGGACCTGAGGTCACTATGGGAAGCTTGATAAGCAAGAACGTTTTTGACAATCAGTGTAGATGCTGAGCAAATATCTTTTGTACATTCAAGTTTAAAAATCAAACGTGATGTTTTCTAAATTTACTTAATTCATATCTTATAAATTGCCCAATAGGTTGGACTGTGTCCGTTTTATCTGTGTGGTGACAGTGGTATGCTGGTTGTTTGCCTGGAACATACCAAATTTTCCATAATGGTTCTAAATATGTGGTTCAGAGTTCAGGTTCAGGAAAAGGGTAGATCCTGCACTGCACTTTATCATGAAGGATAGATGCTCTGATAGGAGCTTCACATGATTCTGTTTACATTTTCAGATTGGAGAACCAAAGCAGTTCACCACTTCAGACGGACGCAAAGGGCAGAGGCTTGAAGTTAAGCTCTTTGATGACTCTGTCTCTTCCTTCCCCCTTGTCTGGTGTGTGATGGACCTTTTAATTTAGGAATGAATAAAGAACATAAAGCTTTAGGTTAACACACTGAAGCTCATATGTGTTTCATTTGCTCTCTCACTTGGTTTCTCTCTAACAGCTGGGACAGAGAAGCCATTCAGCTAGTGCAAACCTTGATACCCAAGGAGACGGGTTGGTTAACAGCTGCTGCTCATTATCAGCCAC
Source organism: Ctenopoma multispine (assembly GCA_034779795.1). NCBI lineage: Eukaryota > Metazoa > Chordata > Actinopteri > Anabantiformes > Anabantidae > Ctenopoma > Ctenopoma multispine. Next base: position 5,800,524 of record JAUYWH010000011.1, on the reverse strand, counting down.
AAAATGAATCTTTAATTAATTGTTATTCGCGCCTGTCATGTCCCATTAACAAACTACTGAAGAGAAGCATTGAGGTGGACATTTGATATGTGAAGGAGTGTTTATGTTCAAGATGTTTTACTGTTGTTCTAACTTTTATTCTTCATTCAAAGTGCTCTTCATAGCTGATGCAAAGATTAGTTTTGACAGTTTTCGCAACGGCATGTCGGCAGCTGTAAACTCGAAAACCATTATCACTGTCAATCCTGGTAAGATATTCACGTTAATACGAACAAAAACATAGAATCATACAGATACAGACAATTAATCTAAAACAAGACTGAAGTCCTTTATTGAAACAGCAACCATCCAGCTGTGGTGAACTGTGTATGAAAAAATAGAATCTTCCTGCTGTGCATCTAGAATATTTTCGGTAATGAAAACATTTCAAAGTCATAATTTGTTCCCAGACACCAGAGAGGCCAGCCTGCTGTTCAGCTACGCTAAAGAAGTGTCTGAGTCTGGAGCTCTAGAACAAGATGAGAAGCCAGAGGATATCCCTGGTAGGTTAATCTAGTGAAGAATTCCTCATTCTAATATTCTTCCAGTGCTAGAAGAGTATGAGTCTTCTTGTATTTTGATCTAGCTCTTCCCCTTTTTTCTATATTTATTTCTATATTTATTTATTATTTTGTATTGTATTCTTAAATTACTGATATAAAATATAAAAATGCCGAAAAAACTAACTGCAAACTGATCTTACAGGTACTCCCTTTTTAGCATGTGTTGCTTATTCACTTTACTATTATCCAAAACAAATAAAAACATCACTGAGCCATACAGTTGAACGGACATCTTTCTTTAATAAAATGAACAATAAAGTGAAGCTTGAGTAGCTTGAAGCAGTGTTCGCATATCATCCCTGCCTACTACTTTTTAGTAATGAAACAGAAATTATCTGACATACAACATAACAGGTACAGCCTGTTACGTCGCCTGTCCCCTCTCTACAAAAACAGGCTGCAGACGTGTATCTGTTGTGTTGTTTTTGTTTCTGCAGTGGATTCCATCACTGATGTGTACACAGTGAACCAGCTGAAGCACAAGGGTTGGGAAACTCCAGAGCCTTTCTCTGGCATCACATACAGCTTCATCTCCAAGCTTGACCTCGACTCATCTGTTTCAAAAGTCGTCAAGACACGGTGGTAAGTGTTTGCAATAGTAAACATTACTGTATATATCAGTCCTTGGATCAGTCTTTTATGTTTTCTTCCTCAGCTCCAGGTGTAAGTTCCAGGTGAATGAGGATGCACAGAGCTGTGCCAACCAGTTATGTCCAGGATGGGATCAGCCCTTCTCAGCCAGCACAGGCTTTGATCTGCTGGTGGACTTCACAGACCACACTGGCACCCTGCAGGCCTGCACCCTAAGAAGCCCAGTGGCAGAGAACACACTTGGCTGCACAGTTAGAACCACTTTGCAATATGATGACTATTATTCTTTGATTCTATATGTAGGGTCAACTGTTTCGAAGATATACATGTGCAGTAATTATATGCATGTCTGAAAAATCACAAAACAATGATGTATCCATTCAAACATATGAAAGGTTTTGTACCTAGTTGAGATAAAGAATTTTTACTTTTCAACTGTTGCAGACGGAGGAGTTTACCAGTTTGACTGATGACGTGCGGACCGCAATGAAATGGAAATTTCTTTTAGAGAGATGCAAAATATATGTGAAGGTATTGTAGCTTTTGCTTCAATGTTGTGTTGATGAGCTATACAAATAAATAAAAAAATATGTATATTAATAGACTTTTAATGTGTTGTAGATACTTCCTTCCACTAAGCTGAGGACCGGAATGAAGGGAGTGATCCTGGCCTGCTCGCTGGCCGACCCAGGAGACGTTAAACAGCACATGTCTGCACTGCTGCAGTGATTGTAGTCAGCACAATCATACTGACCAAGCAAGAAAGCACATATGTTACAGTTACATCTGTTTGGTTTACCTGCTGTTTGGTACAAACTAAAACACTGTCTTCTTTCACATATATATTTGGACTTTGTGTTATGTAGACAGATATACTCTCTGCATTATTTATTTATTTAATTTATTTATCTGATGTATTTATTAAAGAATGTGATATTGGTTTGACTGTTTTAGTTAAATAAAGAAATTCATAAATTAACAATCAATGTTCATTGTACCATTAAATATGTTTAATGTGCAGCCAAACACATATCGGATCTAAGTCTTTTACTTAAATAAGCATTTAAAGTCCTAAAAGACGTTTCACTTCCCGTCAGATAGGTTTCAACAGTTTTTTATTCTTCCTTAATTTTTTATTTAATTAATATGAACATAAAAAAATAAACATTAATTACTGATTAAACTGATTATTTTAATTACAGTGCAATCTACAACAGCAAACTTGAAAAATGATATAACTCGTTATATGTATTCCCACGTTTTGAGCATTTTTTTTGTCAAGTTATCGTTTATTTTTATTGTTATGATAAAACAAACCACTAGATGGCAGAACGTCAATGATTTTAGGAGACGGAACCTTTAAAACGCTGTCGCATGTTTCTGGGGGCTTCATTACTGCGACGTACTAACCTGTAAACACCAACAACTAAAGGTAATCAAAACTTGTCCAATTTCACTTGTTAGTTTGTCGAAATTGTTATGAATAATGAACTTATATATAAGAATAACTTCATACTATGGGCTTAGAAACGTTTGCTAACGTTATTTGTCAGAATTGCCAGACCTTAAACGTAGCTAGGCTACTTTGCTAACGTTAGCTTGTACGGTATAACGATAACGTTATCGTTGCCATCCTGATTTATTTTAGCAGCATGGCAGTTATTACTATTTATATGCTCAAAAGTTGATTTGAAATGTCACGATAGTGGGAAAATTACAGCAGCCGAGTCTCTTCTGTTTCAGTGTCATACATGCTTCACCCTGAGCAGTAGCAGCCCGCAGACAAGCATGAATGTGAACCAGGGGACGGTGGGCAGCGACCCGGTCATTCTGGCCACTGCTGGATACGACCATACTGTCCGCTTCTGGCAAGCCCACAGCGGCATCTGCACCAGGACAGTCCAGCACCAGGACTCTGTATCCTTACTCTAACTGTCAGACGCCTCTTGTGATATGTGAAATTAGATAATACGCTAACAGACATGTGTCTCTCAAAGCTGTAAAAGCATCAGCATCTGAGTTTCTTCACTGTCCCACAATTATCTGAAATTCATTTTTTCAATCCCAAACTTAGCGAACATGGTCCCAAATTAACTCCTCTGTATGTATCTTTTTCCTGTGGGCTTTCTAGTTTTGCCTTAACAATTTCTGTAGTGTCTGGTTCAGAAACTATAAATGAGCTGTAAAATCATAAATAAACAACTCATTGCCTTAACAGTTGTTTCCAGCAAGTAAATTCACTTGAGATCACACCTGACAGGAGTATGATTGCAGCTGCAGGTTGGTCCTTCTCATCTCTGACATGCCATGTCTACATAATTAAGTTCATAATTGCTATACAGCATATGATAGTAAGTTTACACTCTTCTTTTTAGGTTATCAACACATCCGCATGTATGATCTAAACTCCAACAACCCTAACCCAGTCATTAACTATGATGGCGTTAGCAAGAACATTACATCTGTGGGGTTCCATGAAGATGGACGCTGGATGTACACAGGGGGAGAAGACTGTATGGCTCGCATATGGGATCTAAGGTACCGAACTTCAAACTGCCTGCCTCATAACTCCTCTCAGAACTCTGTGATTAATCAAACAAAATAAACAAAATCCCCGTTTCTAACAGGTCAAGAAATCTTCAGTGTCAGAGGATCTTCCAAGTAAATGCTCCAATCAACTGTGTGTGTTTGCATCCCAACCAGGTGAGATATTAAATATTCACTGATTCATGAAATACCATAATACTGTTGTTAAGGTGATGTGTTGCTGGTCTAAGATATTTGGTTATTTATGCTAATGTAAACAAGAGTGTTATGCTTACGGCCTAAAAATGTGTAGACAACACAATGCGTTGTATTGTGTATTTCAGGCAGAGCTGATTGTTGGAGACCAGAGTGGAGTGATTCATATCTGGGATCTCAAGACTGACCACAATGAACAGCTGATTCCTGAGCCAGAGGTTTCAATCAACTCAGTTCACATTGACCCAGATGCCAGTTACATGGCAGCAGTCAACAGCTCGGTGAGTAAACAAATAGTCTTGAAATGATTAGTTAAGATATGTTATGCAATTAAAACAGTCACCTTTGGTATTTCTGTTATCCTCAACAGGGGAACTGTTACGTGTGGAATCTCGCCGGAGGCATCGGAGATGAAGTGACTCAGCTCATTCCAAAGACTAAGATACCTGCACACAAACGCTACTCTCTCCGCTGCAAGTTCAGCCCTGATTCAACGTGGGTGCTTGTCTCGTCTACACACACACTTATTTTTTTTTCTTCCTATTTACTGTCCAATTACAAATAGTAATGTTATAAAAATAAAGCTTCATTTTAATTTATTTAACTTTGCCCTATTGGATACTTCAGGATGTTGCTGCTGAGCTCTGAGAATCTCATTTGTGACATAAACTTTAGGATAAATTAGCAACTGAAAGCTAATTTCCTGCTCTGATGTTGACAATATTGACTCTTTGTGTATTGTTGTGTTTTGCAGACTGTTGGCCACCTGCTCAGCAGATCAGACCTGCAAGATCTGGAGAACATCCAATTTCTCACTGATGACTGAACTAAGTATCAAGAGCAACAATCCAGGAGAAACGTCAAGAGGCTGGATGTGGGACTGTGCCTTCTCTGGAGACTCCCAGTATATTGTAACTGGTCAGTATGTGAGCACTTGCAATTTGGTTATCAATGCACAAACCCATAAATACCATTCTGAGATGAGAGACCACACATTATTAGCAGGAAATGTCTTATAGTAATAGTGTTTGATATTCTGTGTTATTCTAAAACATTGATACTTTTGGAAATAGTAAATAATGATACAAAGCTCATATTTCTTAACAAAAACTTTAAGGCCAGGTGCAAGTGTTTTACACAGTATTTGCTGTTTTCTGTCCACAGCTTCCTCAGACAACCTAGCTCGCCTGTGGTGTGTTGAGACCGGGGAGATCAAGAGGGAATATAGCGGCCACCAGAAGGCCGTGGTGTGTCTGGCCTTCAATGACAGTGTGCTGGGATGAGGAGGAGGAATGAGACAAAGAGACGAGAGGAAAAACGAGAGACAGGATATGACAGACACTCGCTGCAGAGGTGAAACAATGACAGAAAAGCAGCAGACTCCTTCCCAGAAGGCATATATGTGTCTGCATCAATGGGAATTATTTCCCAGAAATCCTCTTGAGAAATCGGAGCCTTGTGTTTGAACAATACAGTGGCTGTTCATGCCATTTACCTGTAACTGTTGAAGTATAAAAAATGATATAAGTCAGATGAAAACACATGGTAGTATTTATCAGATTCCCAATGGAAATGTAATATGACCACTCTATGTGCAAAATGCACCATCTTCATCTATCAGAAGGACCATAATATTCTCATTAACGTTGAGCCTGGACATGTTGTTAAAGATCTTTCATGTGCTATGTGTAAGTAATTTCATACTCTTCTTAGTAATTGTGTGAATAAGTGTTGTGAGTAAATAGTGTACAGAAAATGATTCAACAGTGAAGCCAAGTCTTCTGTCAGCTTTGGTCCTTTTTTCAGTCTAATGTAGAAAAATTCTCCAGAACTAATGCAGAGAAATACAGAGATGAAGAAATAGTCTTTTATTGGGCAGATCAAAACACTTTCAATGCAATAGGAATGGTTACACATAATTATACTGCAGAAGTCGTTACAGGAAATAGAAGCAAGTACAAAAAAGGGAGCTTTATTTTGTAATCTCTGAAGTGTGCCACATTCAGACGGTATTGCCCATGAAGGGAGTGACGATGGGGCTTTGGCGATAACCATGACAGCCTGTCTCCATCTCCTCTCTCGGAAGGATGGAAAGGGACTGGGAGAGTTGGCTGCTTCAGTGGTTTACTGGCAGCTGTATGGCACAAAGGAAACAGTCAATGCTGGCTTTTGTTCTTTTTTCTTTTTTTTTATAGGGGGAGCTAAAAAGACAACTTTGTTTCCCTGATGTTTTGCTGGGACAAGATGAAGAGAAAATGCAGTCACTCTGGCAAGTAATAGAAACAGACAGACACGCAGACGTTGCTGGGAAAACAGATGTCGATGCAGAAGTAGACCAGCCTCTGTTTGCCTGGGCCTGACAAAGAGAGAGATGATAATGACTTATACAAAAAAATAATGACATCAATTTTTAATGATACAGCTTTGGAAATAGGCAATTTCACCAGTTATAATAGCGAGTTAAAGTAAGTGCTTTGGAATGATTTCAGTAATTTTGCCATAATATGGACAGAAATTACACAAACAATATATTTTACAAAATAACACAAATCGTCTTATTTTTGTCCATATCAAATTCATAATTTCCACATTTAGCATAGGTATAGTATAGGTAGGAAAAGGTGATCCTTAACTAATAACCTCAACAAAGATCGGTGAAACCAGATTGGAAGTTTTTGACTTGATTTATAAAAACACTCAAACATGTTCATATTCTCAGGAAGCATCTGCTGATGTGAACCATGCCTCACAAAAAGACATCATTTCCTCAAGGGAATCACTAAATTATGTCAATATCATTATTTCATCAGTTCACAGTTCAACTGTCTATAAATAAATTAGAGGTAGTTTAATGTAGTGTAATGCAGCAAGACAACGAATGCAAATGTCACAGTAAATCTAATCACATCATGAAGCAGCTCAGTCAGAGAACAGACTCTAACCTAGTAGAGATGCTGTGGAAAGATCTCAACAACAAAACAAACATTTACAGCAGACATCCTAAGAATAAAATATATTTGAGATGAGGCAGTTCTATAAGGCAGATTGGTCCAAATCTTCTCCTGAACATTGTGCAGGTGTGCTGCACAGCTAGAGAAAACATTTGTTTGGGGCTATTGTTGAGCGTGTCTGTAAAGACATGAAGGAGTGTAATTAGAAATTGACCACCCTTTCAATATTACAGTGTGTTAACTTAAGCACATAGTTACTTAGATCAGTTCACAGTTTACAGTGTGACCAGTTAATTGAGAAAACCACATTGTTGTGTAT
>JAUYWH010000011.1:5778726-5793219 GCA_034779795.1 Ctenopoma multispine | reverse complement strand
TATATATATTTGAAGCAGTCATAAAAATGATGAGTGTTTAATTAGTGATTGTTTGTTTTGCAGTAAGTGCAGTTTAGACTGAATTGATATCTTAAAAGCAGCCTCTTGTGTTTTTATATTTACAGGAATAATTAAATCTGGTACCTGCTCCAAATATATGAGGTTGTGAGTGAGTTTTAAGTAAAGTATGTTTTTTTTTTTTTTCTCAGCCTATCATTTACTGCAGCAGTGAAAAGGTCACTGTATAGTGTAGGTTAGTGTTAGGTTTCAGTCGGATATCTTGTTGCATTATGGAGTTGCCAGCTGACTAATTTTAAACTAACTGCCCATGCACAGGCTGTGTGGGGACTGACTAATGAACTGTGAACTCACTTTGTGGTAAATATGACAATGCCAAGTTTCTCCAAAAGCAAATAAGGCATTTGCAAAATTATTAAGTTTTTTAATATTATTATTATTATTATTGTTAAGTTTTTCTTCTAATAACACTTATTGTTTGTATCAAGGTAATTCTTTCCAAATACCAGCACAAGTCTGGTTGCTCTCACCCTCGGCTCGCCTTGTCCAGTGGACGGACCTGTCCTGACACAGAGCCCGCAGCGGCTCCCCCAGTGTGGACACCTCCACCTGACTGGCCGCCAGCACACCGAGGAACTCTGTCTGCCGCTGGGTCTCGTTCCCAGACAGCTGGAAGTGACTCTGCTGAGGACAGTATCACAGCATCTCAACAGAAAATCCATAACAGACGGGGAGTTATAATGGAAACGCCTGAGCTGCGGTGTCATTTAATAAGTGTGAGAAATCATTTCCATCTCACAGCAACAAAGTAATATGAATAAATTAGTCGGAGCAGGGGACGAGGACTGAAACCCAAGCTGCTATTAGACTGATATCTTTGCTGATGAGGTAAACGCTGATGCACATTTGCACCATTCTTCGTCACAAAGGCCGTGTGTAATTGCGCCACTTAAACCTCTGATTGGCTCTGATGGTGAACCATTTAAAGGACTGTTACACTTGAGTGGATCACATAACAACCATTTTTCCATGGCTGTAAAAGACCAAGAACTCCATTGTGCTTCTGATCAGAGAGAGACAAACGACATCTCCTCTCCATCCATAAGAGGCCTATCCTACTTCTCATAGATTAAATGAACACAATCTGCAGGAGCTGTATGAGACATGTGACACCACGGGACAGGTTCACAAAAAACGCTCAGAGACCTAACTGCAGCTTTTGATGCGTGGAAATGGGCTATTGTGCAAAAAAAGATGATAAGGAAGAGAAATGTCTTTCTGTTTACCAGCAAGGTTCGCATTACATCTCTCGTCTCTAGGTGTGGCCATTCACCTGTTCATAAATCGCAATTAAGAATCAAAAAGTCCCACGAGCGGGCAACAGGGATCTGTTCTGAATGGGCAGAGTATGTAAATTATGAATGTCAGTGCTTGGAGATTTAGAGGATTTGCCACCAGGCAGATAAACACAGTCTTTCCCTGACTAACCAGTGCGTCAGGCTGTTTTTTAATCAACACAAACAGAGGATTCTTAAAAGCGTAAAAGCCCTCACACAGAGTGACTATTGTGCCCACTCCAGGCCTCGGGCTCAGTGCCGTGGCCTCCTGTAAGGAGATCCTGAGCACGCTGAGGGGGCCTGGAAGGATCACATGTGCTGAGGAATTCAGCCGTGGAGGTGAGAGAGGGATACTGTAGGACTCTTCAAGGCCCTGTATGCTTCACCCATCTCTTTGTGCAGAATGGCAGAGAAGTCATGCAAAACATATGAAACCCAGAAGGCCGCGGCTCAGTGGATACACCTATGAGTCGCGGTCACAAATGCCAGTTCGCACATTAGCGAGGCAGCGACTTTAGAAACGCCTGGCAGAGCTAAAAGGGCAACCCCAACTTTTTTAATATGCCAAGGTGTGTTATGTAGTCTCACATATCCTGAACGTTCAGGGAAAAACCGTTGTAAAATATCACTCTTAAGTTCTCAGGTGTTGAAATATTGCTGCCTGTTACCTGTTGTGTTGACTCCTGAAGGACGGAGTGTACGTTGTCATAGTCAGACTGCTCCATTTTTCGCAGGAAGCAGCCGTCCTGGTCGACGGGCTTGTAACATATCAAACCCTGTGACACAACAGCAGAGGGTCAGATAACTTTATGATCAACCACTTGTATTACTTCTCATTTGTTTCAGCTTGTATGTTGGTCGTATTGAAGTACGTACATGTTTGATGTCAAACAGAACGATGGACGTCTGGTTTGCTGGCGAGGTCACAGAAAAGGTCATCAGGTCGTTCTGCTGGTCCACAACAGTCGACTGGTTAAACACAACTCCAGCCTCGTCTGGAACTGTGATTCTCACAATCTGTAGAGGCTGGAGAAACAAGATTTAACATTACAAATATGAAGCTGGAACGGTTGAATAGAGGTTTTCTGGTGGTTTGCGGGGTTTGTCATACCTGGGATGAAGGTTTTGACAGCCCAAGGTGCCCCGTCAAACCAAGGGCAATGATGACCAGGAGCAGAGAGGCGGAGAGGCTGACCCAGAATGTTTTGTGTGGGAAGTGGGACCGGGGCGACACAGTGGGGCCCCCATCCTAAAGAGATGTTGTCACACACAGGAATCATCACTCAGACTAACAAGCTGTTTAAACTATGCTTAGCGTCACAGTATCACAGGCTAGGTAAGTAACACAAGCCTTAGCTGTTTCTGACTTGTACTCTACCGAAGCAGATGGACTTACCTACAAGCCTATTTGTCATTTTGTGTAAATCGTTACTCATTGTCTCTCTCTCTCTCTCTCTGTGCTTACCGTGCACTGTGCTTCCTCCAAATGGTTTTCTGAACGTTTCCAGCACCTCACCATCCTGTGACCCTTGACGGCTCCTCACTCGGTCTGCTCCCTTCTCGTAGCTATCGGCATGGAGCTGTGGTCATGACCAGCGCTGAGTGAGACTCGGTGCACCTCACCGGCTTGTCTTTGTCTCCACAGACCTCCCCCTTCCCTCCACCTCCCCCTCCTCTTCGGCCTCACTGTCTCCCTCCTCGAACAGTCAACCACCTCACACAAAACTCTGAATCTTTGCCAACTTTGAAGTCGTTACCTGTAATTTCCTCCTTATTTACGTCTTCCCTGCCTAATGTGACTTAATGAGCCTTCTCAGCTTTATCTACTATATATTTGTTCCCTCTCACTCAAACACATGCATGCACGAGAGGAATTGGCTGCCCTTCGCAGGCCAGACAATGGACAAAGGGGTGAGGCTTGGAAGGCGTGGAAAGCCTCTCTCATCAGGTGAGAGGGGATATGTGGTTCTGACGGCTGCTGCCTCCCAAACGATGACAGTCCAAGGTGACTTTAAGCAGAGGATTTAGAGGGAGGTTTGAGGTGTCATTTTGAACGTACAGCCACAGACAGAGGTTGGTTTGGTTAAGACGCTTTATTTTATTACAGATCTGAGTGTTGTTATTCAGTCATTCTGGGACAAGAGACATGAAATTTAGACATTTAAAAGTAAACATAAATTACCTGTAAAACATGACTGTAAATTACTTTGACTTTATGAACTGACATGACAAAACTGGAAACAGCTGCGCTGCCCCGTGACTAAACCCAATCTGATGAGGATTCAAAAACACAAAGGAACAGAAAGCTCGAGTCAGACCAGTTCAGTGCCTCTTCCCCTCACTGCTTGTTATCTATAGTGCTTTAAACCTAAACACACATATTATGAAACGTTTCATGCTTATTTCCCTTCTTGAGTTTGACTTGTGGTTGCTTAACGGGGGGGGGGATTGCATCACAGACAGAACTGCAGCGTTTTACAGAACACTCTGCTCTGACTGTTCTCATACACTCGTCTCCACACACGCCAACACTTACATAAAATCAGAACAATACTGGAAATCCTTGCTCACATGGTATTAATATTAAATTGTTTATATTATACTTTTAATAATATTTTAATAAGTGACAGGAGCATTGATAAAAATCTACAGAGTTTCTCTTAAGTTTCTGTCTCCTCTGTCACAACAGACTTTCTTATAGACATGACTGAAATCTTAACAAAAAAAATTCCCTTTTAGAAGATCATAGACCCTTTCGTATGACAGTGGCCACATTCCTCAGGTTTACAGCAGCTGTAAAAGACATAGCTGCTCTTTGCAGCAGTCTCATCCCTGCAGAGCTGGAAGGAGGTCTGCGATGCTCTCCACGTAGTAGTCCGGCACCATCCCCTGCCTCTCTGCGCAGCCGCTCTTCTGGTGCGCCTCAGCATCCGCCACAGTGCTGACCCCCGTGAGGGTGAGGAGGGTCTTCAGGCCGCAGTTGGAGCCCAGCAAGATGTCCGTGTCGAGCCGGTCGCCGACCATCAGGCAGCGGTGGCGGTCCACGCCAAACTGGGAGGACACGCAGTCGAACATGAAGCGGTTGGGTTTGCCCACCGTCTGGGCCTGGCGCTGGGCTGCTGTCTCGACGGCCAGCAGGAGGCAGCCTGTACCTAGGAGAGGAGAGGAGAGGAGAGGTTAGGTTAGGTTGCCTTTAGGTCAGAACAGTTTGATTTAGAGTTTCTTAAATGAGCACACCAGCAACAGAGCATTACACTCCTGTAAGAAAAAGGGATGAAATGTGATGACAGGTAAGATGCCACAATCCCAGCTTCATTTGACAACCAACGACATCACCAGGTTTGCTTTCTAAGACGTGACACTTGGCACAGATGACTACACACACAGTTCTCTCTGTGACACGTGAACTGTGAAATCATGGGAATTTCGTTTCGCTTCTGCTTTTCACGCAGAGCTTTGCCATTTAAGTTTAAACTTACGTTTCACCTCTACAGTAAAGAACAAACAAACATCTAAATTCCCCAGTGACAACATTTTATGTTTGCGTGTCAGGAGGGTCTGAGGAACACAAAGAGTCAAATTCATCGATGATAAAACTTTTTGGGGGAAATATTTTGCATATCTACTAATCTGTGTCCTGGTTTTAAAAACTTTCCAGGAGTGTAGACAACTATTAGAAAAGTTTTGCACCTGACTTTTATTTCGGTATTCAAATAGTGATTCAGTAATGTGGATGATTTTATTGAAATAAATTGAATCAGCTGAGGCCTTACCTGGGACAGCCTTGCCCCCCTCCAGAGGCAGCCTGCTGTCCCTGTTGGTTCCCACGAACAGACAGTCCTGCTGGGTCAGGTACTGAAACGCTCTGTTCAGCTTCATGTAGCTGAACTGTTCATCGAAACCCACCAACACCGCTTTCACCTCGGGGTCCAGAGGCACGTTGGCCCAGTCGGTCTGCTTCCCGGAGACGTGGTCCGGTCCCACCCCGGTCTGCTGGATCCCCACCGCCTCCAGCTCCTGCTTCATCGCGTTGCTGCCTATGAGGTAAACTTTCCCCTCCAGCTTGCAGACCGTCTTCAGGTACACGGCGGAGCAGTAAGCGGTCCCGAACACCTCCTCTTCGTTCACGTCGAACCCCAACATGGACATTTTCTCTGCGTACATCTTCCTCGTCTTGCTGCTGTTGTTGGTGACGAAGAAGACCCTTTTCCCCTTCTCCTTGAGCAGGTTTATGACTTGAGCTGCTCCCGGGATGGCCTGGTCGCCCCTCCAGATGACCCCGTCGCAGTCAAACAGGACGCTGTCCACAGAGTCCAGGAGCTGTTTGACCAGCGCTCCGCTCAGACGTGCGCATTTTGAGCCAGACATCAGGAGCGACCGAACCGCTACGCGCCCGCTGAACAACCGAGCCGGTATGTACCGTCACTGTACGTCGGTTTCCCCACCAGACGTCCCACCTTACGGCTGTCAGAAAGTTCCGCACACCTGTAGGAGGAGACTCTTAGCTATACCTTTGTTGCACTTTGCGAGCGCTTCCGGCTACCGAACTAGTAAGAGTAAGTATTGGAGCACAGTGAAGTGAAAACCTGACCTTCCACTGAGTGTCACATCAATTCTCCGCTCACTTCCGCACCGGCTTAAAGGGACAGTACCGCAATACTTGCACGGACCCTGGTTTGTGTTGTTATTGTGTTCATTTTATGAAAACTGTAATGTTACAGCAATTAGTCACCTGAAAGAAGATTAATCTGCAACCATTCTCATAATTAATGTTTTACCTGGCAATTACACCTGTCTTTTAAGTTGCATCCTGGTTCTCCTCAAACAAGAACATGTATATGAATGGTATTCAACCTTAGTGTATTTAAAAAGACCTTATACTAGCTAAATAACTTTTCCAAAAGACACCCATCCACATGATGTAATCTGGTTGCTCATATGATGGAGGGTGCAGTCTTGGTTGACCTGCTCCTCCAGATGACATCATCTTAACTGAATGACCCCTTCAGTTAGAGGAGTTAGATTAGAAATAGCAAGATACAGGGAATGTAGTAGGAAGGTTCATTACATTCATATAAATGTCCTCCTCACAGTAAACCACAAGAAGCAAGTTAAAAATATGTTAAGGTGTCCTTTAAGCCTTTAAGGCCTAAACCCTAATTTATAAATGAAACTATGGTCATTTTTAAATGGTTTGTGATGAGTGGTATCAGAAGGTACAGTGGTACCACTAATAACATGATTGGCACTTCAAACCCCAGACTCCTCAATCAAGTGATTAATATTAAAATTAATAAAACTGCCCTACACATTCAGCTGAGACCATGATCTGACAAGAATTTCTGTCTAAATCATGACACCTGTAAGAAACGGACACCAGAGCCCAGAAAGAAATCACTAATGTAAACTTTATTTCTCCACTCGGCAGCAGTTCTCAGGGGCAAGAGATCCAAGGGCACATACAGTAAATGCAGCATGATAACAGAGATCAACAGACAGTATCTTTCTTTCAGTTGTCTTTTTTCTTAATGGGCTGTGGAGGGAAGAAAATCTCCCTCAGGTTTCTGAGAAGCCCTCGGCTGTAGTAATATCTTTTGGAGTGGTCTGGCACTGGACTACAGAGATGGTCTTCGGTTGCACGTGGGTGACAGTGCTGACAAAAGTGACCTCGACTTTTGTACCACTCATTGGAGGTCTGATTGACAAGAGCCAGGTAGGAATGGAACAGGGCATAACCCGCAAGAAGGAAGAAGACGAAAACCACAAAGCCCAACATTAAGACAATTCGGGGGAAGGTCAGGAACAGATGCTGGAAGAACAGAGAAAAATGATTTCAGTTTATAGTAAATTGTAAATAATTCAGTATGCGAGCAGTTTTGAACCTCACCTGTGCAACGAACAGAGGCCCAGTCGGCTGCTGCTGGCCATATTCGTCTATGTAACTGGCCCTGAGAAGGCCTGATCGCAGCACAGCATGAAGCAGCATGCCTCCTGTTAGTAAGCCAATGGCAGCTGCCATGGCACACACGCTGAAGAGGTAAAGCAAAAAGTAACGTGTGTTCTGAGCACCGATGCAATTGTTCACCCAGATACAGTGGTGGTCAAAACGCTGGACACATCTGTTGCAGACCCCTGAAATACAGACAGTATGTTCTGTTCAGTAAGGATTGAAATTAATCCTTTTTCTGCAGTGCAATGAGTTTCGCTAAAACAATACACTGCAGTGGGCGAGTTAAGCTGAATCAATACTGACACAATTCAAGTACAATATTTAGAGGTAGTGAAAGCAACAACAGTTACAGTTTTCATTTAACTGTCAAATCCAGAGGCCAGAGAATGCCAGGTACAACACATACATACTGTAATACACTTTACAGTATAACAAAACACTCACTGCAGTGTTTGGAGCGGGCCGGTTTAGCGAGATGGCAAGTCGGACAGGGGACTCCCGGGTGAAACAGCCGCTTGTCATATGGATAGATAAGCAGCTGTCCAGCAACTTTCTTCTTTGTCACTGTGCCTGACAATTTGAGAGAAAATACAGCAGTGTAAACACAAAGCACAAACTAATACTCCAGGGAGTCTGATGGGAACTTTATCCTGTCAGTGATTTTTTTAGATTCTGTTGGTAGAAAACACTGGCTAAAATGACCTACTTTACTATCAGTTACCTGAAATTTGTAATTAACTCAGACAACCACAAGCTGCATTGGAAATACCTCAAGTGCCAAAGTAGAAAAGTGCCTGTTTTTAAGATTAGATGTAGTAACTCTAAATGATTATTAGGAAGTTATGTATAAGTAGTAAAGGTAGAAGTAAGCAGGGATGCAATCACACATGCAGAATAAAGACAATCAATAAGAGGACTAAATCTAAACTGGACATTTTAACAAAACTGTGACTATAGGTAGGTATAGATGCAGCATTCTTCATCTGTATTTTTAACCTGGATCTCTCTTGATACAGAGGTAGAAGAAGAAGGTCTTGATGGCCAGCAGGACATAAGGCACAGACAGGCTGGTCAGAGTGGTGTCCATCTCCCTGCAGAAGCCGAACACCTCATAGGTGAACTCTGCATACACGGCGCTCTCTAGTAGGATATGCAGATAGATGAACGCATTGCTCCTGAAATTAGAGGCAAATGACCAAAACTGAAAGTAAATATACAACAGAATGCAGACTAAATGCGCTGTATATTATACGTATTATGACACTGGTTATATTTCATTACAAACCTCTGATGAAACAGCCTGTGCATGAACCACTGTGAAAACCTTTGGACCCATTTTGGTGTAAAAGGTCCAAATACCTGTGAAAAAAACAATCATCAGCTCTAACTGCACAGGACATTTCAGATTTATTGTGAGAAATCGATGTAACAGCGCCACCAAGTGTCACTTTGTGGACGTACTTTTTTTAAATCTCAACTTTTCTTACCTTTGCTACAAAGCTGAAAAGTACGTGAAACGGAGTTTGCTGCTGGCCTGAGTATTTGCAGACGAGAACTATGCATGTCACCACCGCCACGACGTAGATAACAAACAGGGTGAGGAAATCCATGTCTCACCTCGCTGCTTCAGAGACAAAATAATGGCATGTGTATGGCATAAAGTCTTCAACAACAGGTATCACAATCAACAGGGAACAGTTGTGTTTATTACATGCTTTCTGGTTGTTCTGTTTGAACACAGTGAATGCTAAGATACCAAATAAGACACGGCGTGTCTACTGAAACGACTACGGTGAAGTTTACAATAGCATGCTAACCTACGTCAGAGCCCATTGTTAGCTGATTCCCGCTTTATTTACTTTTTTAAGTCACCTCATTTCCCCACTTACCTTCTAGTCGAGGTCACACATAGCAGCCTTTTAGTGTTTTATCTCGCGTCAACATTACTGTTTTCGTTAGAGCTATGGCTACCTGCTTCACTTTTTGTCCATGGTCTGTAAACGGTGCTACTTCCTTAGCATCGATGTAGCTAAGAGCCAAGCTAACAGCTGCTGTGTTGATACTCCTGCAGGACGGTGAGCGCCGTCATCTGTCACAACTCTGTCTGCACTATGCTGATCTCATTGTTAACTTCGCCTAAATATTACTAAGCACAAAACTACAAATATTCCATTAAGATACTGATTTGTCTGAGCATCAATAAGACTAGTTAGTATCTCAAACACTGAACTTCATGCTTTTAATAACATCAACAATGTACAAAACTAAAGGTCTCTCCTGAAATCTAAAATGTTCAGACATTGTTTAGTTTAATTCGTGTACAGAATCAAGGCGAAACCTTTTTTTTCTGACATTTGAAAAATCATCAAACATTTATTTCATTTCTATTCATAGGTTAATCCTTTAGTTGGGGGCTACACCAGTGAAACTAAATATTTTAAACAGAGAAAATATTTAAACTCATTTGTTCTGAGAACTAAAAACAAACTTTTAATAACTACTTTATTCATAATTTATTATATTTTATTTAAAGAATCTACATCTGTAACTAAAGTTGTCAATTAAATGTAGTGGAGTAAAAGGCTCAATATTTCCCTCTGAACTGTAATAGACTAAATGTAACTACAGTACAGTATAACAACTTCAGAATTGCAGTGGAATAATTATATAGTGAATGCAGGTAGTTTCTTAACTAGAGTTAAACTTAACTCTAGTTTAAGTTTGAACAAGAAGTTTAAAGTAGCACCTCAAATTTCTACTGAAGTATAGTAGTTGAGTAAAAGTACTTAGTTACATTCTAAGACTGTCTATGAGACGCAGGTAATTCCTTATTTCTAACTCACACTCAAAATCTGACAGAAATACAAATTCTGACTCAAGTGTTGATATCAATAACTAACTCAGAGTCACTTATTGTTGTTTTCTTTCTGTCACTGCCGTCCGGGACTCCACACAATGGAGCATCACAAGACACCTGTTGGATCTGGTTGCGGACATGGCTCAGCACTCATATTACAGCTCACAGTGCTGGAGAGGGGAGCATTATTCAGGAGCTCTCTGCACACAGCTATGGGTACTGTTTAAAAAGGTAAGAGATGTGAGGTTGTCCTGGTGTGTTGACCATTTAAATGTCTCTTATAATAGGTGAGGAAGTACATGTGCAGCTAGAATTTGGGGTTGAGAAGTGTTTCTAAATACATTTTACCCAATTTATAACAAATAAAATAATCTTTTTATACAGATACATTGTTTCTTAATAAAATATCAATATATAATATAGATATAGTATCATGTTATCATGTTATGTCATGATAAGCTCAGATGTATAAATAATTTCTCTGAAGAAGTATGTATTACGCTTGTATTATCTGAGTGAAAGGGTTAGCCTGTTTTATCAGACTCAATTGCCTGTGAAATGTCACTTTACTTGTTGAGTTAATCATCTTGGCTGCAGCGTAAGAAGAGCGTGTGATTTAAGTGAACCATGTGTGTTTTAACATACAGCCACTTGTGTTTAACACACAATGTTTGTACTGTACTGACTGTTCCTTATTGTGAACTTGCCACTAATGACAGTTCCCACTCCAGTAGTCATGCCTGCAGGTTTCTTCACATGTACTTTCTTCCTTTCAGCTGTAATGAATTCTCATTTTAATGTTCTGACTGCCAAATGTTAATTGCAGTGGGTTGTTGACACTCTACCACTCATTTAATATCATATAATAAGTTTAACAGGTGTTGCTCTGTCAGTAATAAATCATATAATAACCTATTTTTGATGTCTCCACCTTCTGCCCTATATTCAAGGGTGTAAGAAACTAATTACATTTACTCCAATTCTGTAAATTGAAGTTTATTGTGTATTTTACAAAGGAAACACCACCATCCTGTCTTCTTCTTCTGACAGGGTCAGTGTCAATGTAAATGCTTTTTTAAAGTGTCACAGTGGATTAAGCACAGGCATAAATAATGTACATAAGGATGGCTGAATTCTGTTTAGCTGCCTGTAGAGTTTTATTATTATGAAAACCATTAAAGACAGAAAGTTTACACAATAGTGGCTTCTTCAAACTACAAAAAATAAGTCAAATTAAGATAAAATGTAAAGCTACTAAAGTCCTGTATGTATTACATGGTATCATGTATGGTTGTACCATATGAAAGCTTCATCAGGGTAGGGAAGCATTTGTTGCTACACTGTTAACAACAGGGGGTGGAGGAGAGCTGAAGATTCAGCTTATAATCCTACTAATCCAACAGACTAAAGTCTTAAATTGCCCCTGCTCCTTCCCAGCAGACTGCACATTTCAATGTGCTCACACACACGGACACACAGAATTCCAGGCAAGCAGACGCTCCAATTAGTACTCATCAGGCTTTCTTGCATCGTCGCAGAGTGATTCTGGGCCAGGAGCGGTCCCTCGGAGAGCCACCTAGCCAAGAGAGGAGGAGAAGGAAAAAGACACATTGGTGTATTTATAGAAAAATGAGGCCTCACAATACCCTTTTTGGAGAGAGAATTATTACGGAAGCGAGGTGCGCGGGTGCACGCGTCCCAGTTTTCTGATTAACACTGTGCAAGCAGGCTGGCCCTAGGATGAATCAGGGATGAGATGCAGGACTAACTCTTTGACACACTCACAGAGAGACTGCGCTTGCTTTTCATGCACACTCACCCTTTGCTTATGAGGTGGCTGCTTTCCTTTCAGGGTGGAGGAATGGGGTTAGATTTTAAGTTTGTCCCTTTTTCTGTTTGACTTTGGTTTGTGTGGTGGTCAGAGGATAGTTTTTTTTCTGAATATCTGTGAAGACAGGTTGGATATTAGCCTACTAGCAGGTCACCTGCTATTTGACATTCAAGATGAAGAAGTTTTTGCAGAACAAAAAAGGCAGATATTCTTTTCGGCAAAGCAAACGGGGTCGATGTCCATCTAAAGATTTCTGTAAGTCTTTTATCAGATTTGTCCACTGTGTGAATCCTGCTGTGCTGTGGCTCTGGAGGCTGTGAAGCACATATTTAGCCTCCAGCTGAGCTAGAGGGCTTATAATAGATTATATTTAGTGAAAGCCCTCATGTTGATTTCTGTAACTCGGTGTTTGTGATTAGAAATGTTTGTTAACAGTTTCACATGTGGGTTACTTTAATCTCATTTTAATATTCCTGCCCAACATTTGGCCTTTAAGTGCCTTTGTATTTGCCATTTCATCTTATATGGTTGTTATTTAATGCTGTACTCCTCAGAACAGTCAGATGATAACTATTCAACAGGAAAGAGTTGCATGTGCACAGAACTTTTGTCTCTCAAACTAATTAGGGTCACAATCTCTGCGACGCCTTAATTTCATTGGTTGCCATGGTGTGTGAACCAGGTCAGGGCTGAGTGTGTCATGGTTCAGGATAGAGGGTTTCAGAGTCACACACGATAGTACGACTTGAGACAGGAGATAACAGGAGGGAGAAGAGACATAGAACGGATGCAAAAAATTAGGTTTCTTATGAATTATTTGACCTAGGGGTGTTATGGCAATGCAAGGACACTTGAATGCTTTGGCTGCAGTGGGTAAGGTCATCAGTTTAAACATGTCTGTCTTTCTTTTTCTTTTTATCATGCTTTTTAATGCTATCTCAGTTTTTTTTGTCTCTAGTAATGCTCTAAACTGCAGGACCCTGCAGGTCACCCCCCCATTCTAAACAATACAATACAATCTTACATCTTTTTTTCCCACATCATCTATTTTTCCCTCCTTTAAGTTCTCAGCATGCCGTCGTCCAACCAAGGATGGCCTGAGGACTTTGGCTTCCAGCTGGGTGGAAATGGACCAAGTTACATCCTGTCTGTGGAGGAAGGCAGCAGTGCCCACCTGGCAGGGTTGCAGGCGGGTGACCAGGTTCTGGAGATCGAAGGTCACAATGTATCAACACTGGGACCACAAGCTGTCATCGCCATCGCCCAGACTCAGAAGAACATACCTCCCAGTATTGGAGTGGTGTCCCGCATACAGCAGGTCTTGTTACTCTTGAATCCACAATAGTTGTGTTTATGTAGGTTCATTCCTGTGGAGGTGCACGTCATAGTATAGAACCTGTGGATCTGTGTGAGTGTATTTTGGGGTCATGTTCTGGAGTCGCACACTGAGCCAAATTCTTACATTCTTCTAAATTCAGTTTTTTATATCATAGATGGACATAATACCAGGTCCAGATGGCCGTTTTGGGTTCACTATTGTTGGAGACTGCCCCCTGCTGGTGGAGGACTGCTCACCTTGCTCTCCAGCCGGCCGTGCAGGTCTGAGGGCTGGGGATTACGTCATGGAGGTCAACGGCATCCCTGTTAGGCAGCACGAGACGGCCGCAGCACTGATCAAGGCCTCCCAGGGGAGGACACTTCGCCTGGGGGTGCTGTGCCTCGGCCCAAGGCAGAAACATAGCATTAGCATAGAGGACAGTCAGATGGGAGGCGAGGGGGCGAGGCTGGATCGCAAACACAAAGCTCTGGAGTTCAACAGGAAGGTATGTTTAAATACACCGTCACAGCTGTGTCTACGTTACTTTCTTGACCGGGTGTTGTTCAGTTAGGCTCATTGAAATGTATGTTGCTGTTGAGAGTCTAGATTTCAGTCAAACTCAAGATCAAGCTAAAGTAATATAACTCTGATCAAGGCTGTTTTCTTCTGAAGGCGAAGTGTTGTTATGGCATCAGTGTGGCACTGTGTGAAACCATCTTGTCTGATCCCTCCTGCACTCTTGTTCTGTTTCCATCAGGTTGAGCAGGTTTTAGGTGATGAACCTGAAATAAAAGAGAAGCTCTTCGCTGTGCTGAAGCAGTATGCAGCAGAGAAGAGAGTGGAGTGGTTGGCCTCTGTCCTGCCAGAGATACTCACCACTGATGAGCATCGACAGCTCATCTCTAGCATCAGGTAAGAGCCAGAGGTTTCTGCTCCTGTTACCTAGAATCACGAGGTAAACTGCTGGTGGAAACAGCGCGTTAGCACTGACAAAATCATCAATCACTGACAGGAAATGTGTTATCTGGAGGCATCAAGGACAGGCTGAAACACATATTACGTAGCCTAGATATCTCCAGTGTATCTAGGTTGTTGCGCTGTTTACATACAGTGCCTTGTGAAAGTATCCGGCCCCCTTGAACTTTTCCACATTTTGTCACATTACAGCCACAAACATGAATC